>LZPO01030507.1:1946546-1975980 GCA_001675575.1 Neotoma lepida
TTCCAGAACCCTAATTTCTGCAGTGGCTGGTGGCAACCAAATGACAAAACACACAGAACCAGGCACAGAGCAGGTCTTCTGAAGCTGTAGAATGGGGTTTCTGGTGTCATTGTGAACAGACTTATTTATTCAATAAATACTCATCTCAACAGGATGCCTGTTACCACCCATGCCCATTGCGCTCTGTGTACATATCCAGTGTCCTAAGAAAAGTGTGTGGACAGGGAATGTCCCGGCTTCAGCCATGATGTCAACTCTAAAATTACCAGCACTCAGGTATTCCCAAGGTTCACCCTGGATCTCCTGAAGACATTTAACTAAGCTACAGTGCTTCCTCCTCCATGGAGGCACCTGCCCAGTGAGATCCCTGGTCCTCACTTTGTGCCCCTCCCTCACTTGAGGTGACAGCAATCAGCCTGCAATGTTTTTCTGTATTCCATGTCTTTCCCCCACATTTTTTGCTGCGAGCCACAGGAATGTAGTAGGAATTTAGCTGTATATGGTAAAGCTATACCTGGAAGAATCAAGGAATTCTTCCAGAGGAAAAAGCCAAATCTCAAGGAGTATTTGGTGTTATTTGGCTTCTAATATATCAGCTGTCTTCGGCTATGAATTTCACATGCACTTTCATAGTTTTCCCAATTGATTCTTTTTCCTAAGAACTACTAAATAATGTGGATTGATCACTCTTTGGACATACACATTTAAGGTATTTGGAGAACAGNCTCAGGAAAGGCTTCCTTCCTCCAGCAAACAGAAATAACATTCCAGACNACCACTTGCTAGTCTCCTGAATTAAGGTAAATTCCATATGGAGACACCGCCTAGATTCAGGTGGTCCTTAAGTATATAGCTTTGTTTCTTGTGCAAAATAAGCTCAGACCCTCCTTTCTTACACAGCCTTAGTGGTATTTACACTAACATTATAGACTCCTAACATTTACCTAACCACTTCTAGGAATGTAGTTTGAGCACATAAATCCCCTTCTGATNTATTAACCAATTTTAGCTCTNAGTTGACCTCCTCCTTTAAACACTCCCCTTTTGGGTTGTAAAAGAAAGCCTGNCGGTCACTGCCTGAGGAAAACTCTTGTCTGCCTTTATGACCCTGTAAGAACTCAAGCCTGGTGACCTTGCTTTAGCCAGAGCACTGCTATTGCTTGGGTTTATAACTGTAAACCTCAGAGACTAGAGTGGAGAATTGGATGGAGAACTAGAAGGACAAGATGGGAGATGAGGAAAAGCCTGACGGGGAAGAATTAGGGGGGTAAGAATGAGATGAGAAAGACCAAGACGGGGCAGAACTAAGATGAAGGAATCAAGACAGCATTTAGAGAGAACAGCAGAAAAATGCAGAGAGAAATCTGGCAAGAAAGGAGCTAGGCATGAGAGCAGAATAGAAGCTGCATAGAGAGAGAACTAACTCAGAAGAATAAAGTGTATGGACTAAGGAGTTTCATGCACATAGATTTATTAGCAAATCCCTCAGATTAATCCGCTGCTGGTAGCGTCTCTTCTGGAACTCTGAGTGAAGGCTATCAAGGGGCTGGACCCCAAAAGCTTTATATAATTCCTCTCCTCGTCCCTCTACAGACAGCCTTACATTTTTCCATGTCCCNTTCCAACAGCTGTCCAGGATGTGCTCAGCCCAGACCCAGCAGAAGAACAAAGTGGGCTATGACCAAAGCCAGGAGAGGGAAGTGTCCAAGATCACACAAGCCATGGACTTAGTTNTTCATAACCACACCGTCACCTCATCATCATGCACTTGGGTGAAGCCTCTGAGACAGCTGGTCCCACCTGTGTCTTCCCAAGTCAAACCTTGGCATGCAAGCACCTCTGGTCTCCTGTCTTACAGGAAAGAATAGCGATACTCTTTGTCCTTTCTGGGTGACAGGCTATAGAACAGGAGTGACAGAAAGCC
Source organism: Neotoma lepida (assembly GCA_001675575.1). Taxonomy (NCBI): domain Eukaryota; kingdom Metazoa; phylum Chordata; class Mammalia; order Rodentia; family Cricetidae; genus Neotoma; species Neotoma lepida. The sequence continues at coordinate 1,948,471 of LZPO01030507.1, forward strand.
ATGTGTGAGAGGCTGCAGAGTCAAGGGACTCTCTCTGTGGTTCCTTCTTTCCATCCCACAGTCAGTCTCTATAAGGAAGCTCCACACCCCAAGCACTATGGGAAGCTCTCTCTTCCATTACCCTCCCAGTGACTATCTTCCATCAATGCTGTCTTTGTCCTGCAGGTCCTCCAAATGACAATTCCCAGGCACATATCCAAAAACAACTTTTGCTGCCTCCAGTGCTATTTCCAGAACTGCCTAGCTTCTTAATCCTGTGAAACAATTTACCTTTAGTCATGCTAGAACACACAAACTCAATTTGATTGCAATGAGCCTCCATGTGATTTGTTTGGGTGCATTTTCTTCCATGTTCTTTTTAGTCTCTTAGGGTTGGTTTGGGGCCATGACTTCTTTTAAGGTCTTTGGTCAAAAATCAAACATGGAGAGACTTTTGAAGGTAGAAAGACAAAAGTGACTCCTTATAGACAAAGGAACGCTCATANGACTAATCAGATTTTCACCAACTATACCCAGCAAAACTGTGCTTCACAAGTGAAAAGGAGACAGAGACTTTCTACAATGAGCAAAAGCTTGTGGGAGTTTTTTACCACTGACTTACAAGAACGGCTAAAGGGAGTTCTCCAAGTGAAAAGGAAAGAAAACTAAAAGGCAACACCACAACACGAAGAATGAAATTCACAAGTGAATAACAAACAGAGACTAGTGCAAAACTCTGCAGAGCTGTAGTGGAGGTGGGAAGTCCTGTCTAATCAGAGGATGAGCATTAAAAGGCCAAAAAATNACTGAAGGGTGCACAGGAGACATAAATTGTGACAATGGTTGNAAAATCAAGTCAGAGAGAAGTTAAACTGTTGAATGCAACTTAACTAACCAGCTTAAATAAACTGTTGTTAGATATTTTNAATAAGCCTCAGTCATATACAAGTGTGTGACTACAGAATTTACAATATGGTTACGCCTTTGAGAAGAAAGTCCCAGGGCCAGAGAGGTGGCTCAGCCGTTANGAGCACTTGCTACTCTTCCAGAGGACCAGCATGCAGTTCCTAGCACCTACATGGTGACTAACAACCATCCATGACTCCAGTTCCAGGGGATCTGATGACCTCTTACGCCCTCCCCAGATATGCACATGGTACCATACATATATGCAGACAAGTGCTCATCACATAAAGTAAATAAATCTTAAAAAAAAAAGTCACAGGGCTGAAGAAATGGCTCAGCACTTACAAATGCTTGCTGCTCTTGCAGAGGACCCAAGTTTGGTTCCCAGCACCCACATCAGGTGGCTCACAACCACCTTCAACTATAGCTCTGGGAGATCTGATGCCCTCTTTTGACCTCCACAGGTACACACACACACACACACACACACACACACACACACACACACACACAGGTTCACATAGCCACATATATACACATAAATAAAAATAAAAATCTTTTCAAAAGAGAAGACAGTTGCCCACCCCACCCACCCCACCTGTGGATGGATTCAGGCACTCACCTCCCCTAACCCATATCAATGTTTGAGCAATGGTGCATTGCAGGCTCACATTTCACTCTTTTCAGGCCCTTCCCATTCTTGTTAGGAAAGCTCTTTCTCCACTCCAGGCAGTGCAGGTTCATGGTACCTCTGCCTGGACAGCCTCACAAGGCAGAGTCCCTGATCCCTGTCCATCTTGTCACTGCTCAAGCCCATGTCACCCATCTCCAAGAACACTTCCTCCATCCCACTCCNCTGTGAACTCCTCCCACCAATCCTCCTCCTGGCAGTCAACACCTGCAGAGACCTCTCTGAGATCCTGTTCCCACTCGCCCACTGTTGGACAGCAAAGCCCTCCAGACCAAAAAGCTGTCATCCTCATGAGCTCAGCTGTCNCTGCAAGAAAAGTTACCACGGCTGGACTTGACTGCTGACGTTCCCTCATCAAGGAGGAGATGGAGAGGCTTGTGGGACCCTCACCTGAGTCTCCAGCCACACCTCCCAAAGAGTCGCATGCAACTGTTGTATTCTAAATTACACGAGGCCTCAAGTCCTCTGGGAAGGGCCAGAGTAGTCACTGGAAGGACTAGGAAAGAGGCTCCATCTATGCAGCCATCTGTAGCCGTGCAGAAGCCATCATCCATGCTTGGTATAGACCTTGCAATGCGGCTGCTTTAGGGTCCTCTGTGCTCCTGTAAGTAAGCCCAATAAATTCATTGGTTCCTAGGGTCAACTTTGGTGGAATTGAACTTTAGTTTGTCATTGGGAGCTTGGAGGAGAGAGGGGGAAATTCTTGTAACGTCTACCTTGTCTCTCTTTGAAAACTGGCCAATTGTTCTGCTTGCATCTTCTAGACCTCCAGGGACACTAACAGGCCTCCTCCATTCTGCAGCCTGGAAGCCTGCCCCTGCAATCCTAGATTCTGAAACCTTTTCTTCAGATGAGGACCACTTAGTGACCATCTAGAGTCCCCAACCAAATTTCAAATACATCTTGAATGGCAAGAAAAGAGGCATTTACTGTTCACAATTCCCACATGACAAATCTGCCTTTCAAATCTAGGTCCTGTTCTTGAAGTTGGGCCCATGCTCATTCCAGTGGTTCTCAATGTGTGGTCTAGGAAACACTAATGGTTCCCCATGGCCCTTTCAAACCATAGTCATAATAATATTAAGATGTAATTAATTTAATAATATTCTCACTCTCCATGTACAGTGGACTGTGCCGGAGGCTGCATGAGTGAGACTGAGAAGCTGACTTCAGAAGCAGAGACGAGGCCAGCTCTGTCTGCACAGCCAGGCCATACAGAAGCTTTACAAAAACAGTCTGGAGTGATGTTCTTGTAAGTGTTGGTTTCATTTTGGAAAATACTTGGTGTTCTAGTTTGCTTCCTGTAGTTGTGATACAAAAATTGACTAAAAGCAACTTGGGGATGAAAGNGTTTATTTAGCTTACAGCTTAAAGTTCATCATGAAGGGAAGNGAGTGCAGGAACTCAACAAGGCAGGAACCTGGAAGCAGGAACTGAAGCATGGGCCAGCGGGGAATGCTGCTTACTGGCTTGCTCCTCCTGGCTTGCTCAGCTTGCTTGCTTTTTTGTTTTGTTTATTTTTCAAGATAGGGTTTCTTTTTGTAGCCCTGGTTGTCCTGGAACTCTCTCTCTCTGTAGATCAGACTAGACCCAAACTCAGAGATCCTCCTGCCTCAGATTCCCCAGAGTGCTGGGATTAAATGCATGTGCCACCACCAGTTTTGCTTTCTTAGGTAGCCCTGAACCACCTGCCCAGGGGTGGCACCTCCCTCAGTGGGCAGGGCCCTCCCACATCAATCATTAGTCAAGAATGCTCTACAGACTTGCCTACAGGCCAATCTGATGGAAGCAATTCCTGGATTGAGGCTTCCTCTTCCCAGATGTGTCAAGTTGACAACAAAACTATGACAGTTGTGTTGGGGCCACAAGATGGTTCTGCTTGTCACCAAGCAGAATAACCTGAGTTTGATCTCCAGGACCCACCACATGGTAGAATGCAAACACCAACTCCAGCAGGTTGTCCTCTGACCTCCATGTGTGCATTCATGCATGTACACACACACACACACACACACACACACACACACATCCACATCACACACACACACCTCACACACACATCCACATCACATACGTGTATACACACACACATACACACAATTAATTAAGTAAAATAAAATGTAAAAAAGATTCAAAGAAATAAACTTCATTTGTTCAGAATTACTATATTTTGGAAAATTTTTATGTTAACAGCTAATAACTTTATTACTAATGTGAAAAATATATTAATATATATTTAACTTTTCTTTTACAATTTCCTTTTTTAAGTTTTTGGCAAGGCCAAGAATGGAACCCAGGACCTTGTACACACTGTGCAGCTGGGCTGCACCCACAACCCCCTCTCTTTTTCCAGCGGTGGAATTTAACTCAGGCCTTACCCATGCTAAGCTCTATCACTGGGCCAAATTCCCAGTCTTCTTTCCACTTATGACAGAACTATCAGTAGACAGATTCACAGACACACAACACTCTCTGGGTCCCTGAATCCTGTGTAAGAGATCAAAGAGGCCCCGAGACCCTGAGTCTCTTGACCTCAAATTTGAGAACCACAATGTTTCCCTCAAATTAGAAACAGGAAAACAAGCCAGCTTGTCTCCCAGGAAATGACCTGTAGTGACGAAGGCTCCTTGTGATGAAGTGGTGACTGCCTGGTCCCAGCCCANCCATATGACCTTTATCAGATCCAGTATTTTCTGCTCCGTCTATTTCCCCCAGAAAAGGGAAGGTGTCGTGGAACCTATCTTCTCAGGGCTGGGATGAGGATAATGCAGTACTGAGCGCCAAGAGNGCCCTACACAACATCACAATTACTTTCCCAGTATGGCCACTGTGAAGNCCCAANAAGGAGAGAGAAATGGAAGGAGCCAATGGGGAGGACNCCTTTGACCTGAGATGACCCTGACTGCTCTAAAGAGCAGGGGAGGGGGCAGCACCCTGTGAAACCAGGTCTGTGACAGCTAAAACTGTCAGCTTGATGGGCTCTAGAATCACCTAGCATGCCTGAGTGTGGGCAGCACCGTTCCGTAGGCTTGGGTCCTGCACTTGGGAGGAAGATGATCACCAATGTTCATCTGTCTGCTTCCTGACCATGGATGCTGCCTCACACCCTGGCCACCATGCCTTCCCTTCCGTGATGGACTGCATCCTCAAGCTGTGAGCCAAAATAAACTCTTCCTTAAGTTGCTTTTGTCAGTGTTTGTCACAGCAGTGAGAGAAGGAACCAACATAGGGTCACAGCTACCCCTGCCCAAGCTGAGCTAAAGGTGAAGCTGTACCCACAGGAAGCTATCTCCCTGTGACTGAAGCCAGACTGGAAACCATTATATGTGTTGCAGCCTCAGGGTTAAGTGGCCCAGTACTTTGAAATACACATCTTGACCCCTTCACCTAAACTCTCCTACATCTCCTAAACCTTCTCAAAAGCAGGTACCTCAAAAGGACCAGAACAGACAAGAGGAGGGTACAGCCCTGGCCAGGCAGAAAATCCACAGCCACCCAGCATGAACCACTTAGAGCCAGGAAGCTGAGACATTCCCCACTAGGACCCCCAAGACTCAGAACAAACAAGAGGTAGGTGTTTTATGTTGCTTTGAATTCAGGCTGTCCCTGAATTCCAGAAATTGGTGGGGTTTCCACCTCTCCCCTCAAGGAGCTCCAGAAACAGGAGTGAGGCATTTGTCCTTGTGTGTAGAGAATTATTAACAGCAAATCCTGGCCTTGCTAGGACTTCAGGAATGTCCCTCTCAGCTGCATGGGGACTCTGTGTTTGTTTTCAATAGAAAATTCACTATTTACTCACGGCCACTCACCCCCATGCCCTCCTGCACGCAGCTTCAGTAAACATCCTGGAAATGCCAACCTGAGTTGCATAAGGTCTGTGCCTCCTGTGGGGAAACCCGTCACTCCCAGGCCCAGAGTGTCCAGCTGCTGGGTCTCNAAGGCCTCTGAGGGCAAANGCTGTTTAAATTAGGGGAAGATGTGAACAATGTCTACCCTCTTAAGGTCCTAATGACAAACCAAAGTTCGAATCCACCCAAGTTCACCCCAAGGAACCAATGAGTTTACTGGGCTCACTTACACAGCATGGGGAAGGGGTTGCTGGCAGGAGCATGAGGAACCTCAGGGTAGCCACACTGGAAAGTCTTCACCCAGCAGGNATGGTGACCACCCCACAGCTGGGAGATGGAGGCCCCTTTTTCCTAGCCTTCCCTGGCCTACATACTCTAGCCCCTCTCTGAGGCACCAAGACACACACAATTAGAGCAGCATTGGCTGAGAGGAGTGACCAGATTCAAGCAAGGGTCCAGTGACCCTCCTACCCTCTGTGATGGTTCAAATGAAAATGGCCTCACAGGCTCATAAGGAGTGGCACTATTGGGAGATGTGGCCTTGATGGAAGAAGTGTGGCCTTGTTGGAGTAAGTGTGTCAATGGGGGTGGGCTAGGATTTCAGTAGCTCAAACCAGGCCCAGTGTCACTCTCTCTTCCTGCTGCCTGTCAATCCGGATGTAGAACTCTGAGCTACCTCTCCAGCACCATGTCTGCCCGCATGCCGCCATGCTTCCTGCCATGACAATAATGTACTAAACCTCCGAACTGTAAGCTAGTCCCAATTAAATGCTTTTCTTTATAACAGTTGCTGTGGTCACGGTGTCTATTCACAGCAACAGAAACTCAGAGACCACCCTCCTCCTAAGTGGGAACATCAACAGTCCACAAGCCCCATCCTGATGGATGCTCACGAGCTGGCATAGGAGATCTCATGAAGATGGTGGCAGGTTGGCTAGAAGGAAAGAACAGGCCAGAAGGATTGGCTGACTTATTGCTGAGTGACATTCAAGAGACATGAAGTCTGGAATCAGGATGCCCAGCAATGGGGCACTTCATCCCCAGGGACCTGAGGCCAGGTGCAGTAGATAGGCAGAGCAGATCCTATGGCTTGCCAGGCCCCACTGCTGGGACTTGAAGAGGTGTGGGGGTGACACACAGAGTCACCTGCCACAGCTAAGGGAGGAATGATGTCTATTATTGAGGCAGGGAGCCCCTAATGAGAGTTCCCAGGTCTTGTGTGCTCTGANGAATCACTGGGGCAGCCCCTTGTGCTCCTCTCTGAGCATCCCTCTCTCCACAGAAGTGACCAGGGATTAGACTCCCCACAAAGCTGAGGCTCCAAGCTCACATGCCACCTCTCAGGCTAGACAGCACAAATACAAGCTCTGTGTCCAATGCTGCGAAGTTGGGAGCAGGGCACCTTCAAATCCCCAAGGCAATAATGAACTCCAGACCAAGAGGCCACGCATGTGCAAAGCTCACTAGTTAGACACNCTGTCATTACCTTCACCTAGGTATTACCTTATCCAGATGAACCTTGATGCAGGTAAAACACATTTTGATAACTTGGGAGCTGGGGAGCCTACAAAGCACTCACAAGCATGAGACCCTGATTTGATCNCAAAAAGTCATGTTAAGATGCATGGAGCATACGTGTAATCCCAGCCCTGGGGAGGCGCAGACANGAGGATCACTGCGACTCAGTGACCTGATAGTCTAGCCCCCTTGGTGAGCTCCAGGCCAATGACAGACCAGAGGTGGACAGTGTTCCTAAGAATGATACTTGAGAATGACCTCTGATCTCCACACATATATACACACATGTGTGCATGCACGCACGTGCACACACGCGCGCGCGCGCACGCACACACACACACACACACACACACACACACACACCTGTACACTTTTTTAAAATCTTAGAAATTTAAATGATGATTTCTAGTCTATGGGGACACAAAGTCCTTCCAGAAATTGCTCATGTAGAGAAAGGCCTTTGGGGTAGCTCTTCCCCATAGCCCTTTCCCAAAGGGCCCCACTATCTTACAAATGAAAGACATTCCTGACCTACTGNGGAAGGGTCATACCCAGGTAGTGACCTCTGGATACCAAAGGGCTGATTCAGTGATGGCCCTCATCAAAACACCAAGCTNCCCACAATCTTCTGAGGAGAGCACATTTCCACTCACACTCCATNTCTAAATATCTGTCATGTCTTAATGGCACNTGGTCTGCCATGATCGGCAGACACTGTCCTGCTGTCTCAATCTACAAGTGACTTTCACAGACTGTGACTAAGGTCACAGAAAATCTTTAAAACATCCATTTATATACTTTTTTTCTTGCTGAGGAGCTGCTAGGTTAATTAATAAAAGACCCAGGAGCATAAAACATATTACATTAGATGAAAATTCTTGGGAGGAAATAGCCACATAAAGAATAAAGGGAACAGGGCTGGGGGCATGGCTCCATGGGAGAGTGATTGCTTATAATCCCCAGTGAGGGGTAGAGGCACGGCTCAGTGGGAGAGCACCAGCCTAGAAGCCCCCAGTGAGGGGATGATGATGTGGCTCAGTGGGAGAGCACCTGCCTAGAACCCCCCAGTGAGGGGATGGGGCATGGCTCAGTGAAACACTTGCTCAGCACCATCAAGGACCTAAGTACAAATCCCCAGCACTCTCCAGATTTTTAAGAAACACCAATATCTCCATAAAACTCATTCATTTGTCTTAGTGGAGCCGTGGTGGTCTACGGTAGTTTACACTGCTCGGGTGCTATAAAAAAGTTTGCTAACAATCCTTCCCAATTACCAATAACCACAAAACCAAAGACAAACCGGCATCCACTGAAAACATGTAAACCTATGAAGATTTAGATAAGACTCACAAATGTGTGAGAAGTCTAACCAAGGGTTAACAGCAGAGTGTGAGAGGGCTTAACAGGTTTACCATGCAATGTGCTCTGGCTTTGCCAGGTAGAGGAATGTCTCAGAAGAAAATAGTCAGGAAATGGGTAGCCACAGTATCTAGGTTTAAAAGTGATGCTTTTAGAGAGGAAAGGAGAGAAATGCTTTCTAGAGAGACCTGGCTCCAGCCCAGCAGGGCCACTGTAAGTGNGCAAAAATTATATCCCTAATGGATGCATCTGGGGGTGGGGGTCTCCCAGGTGGAGGCTTCTAAGCTANACATNTCAGGACTTGCTCCAACTGTCTTCTCCACTAAAAACTTGAAGTTTCTCAAANTGGATTCGTGGGACTCCTGTAGGCAGAATCCCAGGGTGNTCAGCAGCAGAAATGGGACAGAAGCCCTCCTGCACCCNTGCAGCCCATCTGGAATCCACAGACCCAGCACCCCTGCAGTCTATCATGTGGAACCCACAGACGCAGCCTGGGAGTCTGTGCTTGTCAACCCAGGGCCCCACTGAGCCCAGGGACTGGGCTGGGGCAAGCACACCCAAGTGCTGCAGTTTTTAGACAACATTCCCATCCGTCTGTGCTAGTCCTCTGCTCAGAGGAGACATCTGGCAGCCAATCAGAGAGCTCTCTGCTTCTGCTACACCCCATGGACTCCACTTCTCCTGAAGGCTTTTAAGAGCTTAATCTCTCAGGAAATGTTGTGTGCTGCAGCTGGCCTGTCCCCAGGACCAGGCATCAGAGAGACCCTGAGCAGGCTCTGGGTACCAGGAGGGACANATGGTGTCCTTTCCTGGTTAAGTCCTTTCCTGGTTAAGACTAGGACATCCCCTTGATCAGGAGGAAGGTTCCCATCAGAGGCAACCTGTTACCCAGCAACCTCAGTGTTCCCACCAGAGCCCAGCCAGAGTGGACCCTGTGAGCCATGTCAAATGGCTCCAAGAAGCTGCTCTCAACAATGNTAAAAATGCACATCCTATCAAGTAACCTGCTCAGAAACTTCGGCTTTCGCCCACTATCTCAATTTCACACCACAGGAACAAGATAACTAATTTTCTGCCACATTCTGGTGGCACTTCCCGCTGGGTGATGTGTGTTTAGCTCTGGTAGGGTGTGGGAATGTGGGTTGAGCTCCCTGGGGCTGCCCNAGGTACAATTGAAGCTCCTCATTCACTACATGTGGGAACCATGGGCAAATGGCACCACTCCAGAGCCTCAAGCTACTGGCCTGGAAAGGGGAACAGAAGTCAGCCCACCCTCTCTCCTCCTGGGACATCAGAACAGCAAAAGCATAATGAAGATGCCTAGGAAAGGACAGTGTGCAGAATAGCTTATTCTATCCACTGTGCAGCTGCTGAGTGCCACTGTCCACCCAAGACCTAGTTGATATGTGTGGTCATCATCAGCTGTGCAAAGGCCCTGCACAATCCAGAGAAGGAAGTCATCCCATTCTTCTGGGTGGTTTGTACCACCCCCTTCATGACAGTCAGGGGCCTCTCTGTGCTCTACAGCACCCAATAGTCAAATGCAACCATCCTCTATCCCCACCAGCCTAGAAGCCCCAAGAGTAGCAACCTTCATCCAGCTCCAGGCCCGACACGCACGCAGCAGCAGATCCCCAGATAAGATCTGTTCGGCTAATGAAATACAGAGAAAACAAGGCCAAATATGCCCAGCTCATCTGTGCCTCATAGAAGGTGGCAGACCTCTCCTAGGGGTGGGCTGGTTAGCATCTGTGCCCAGCCCAAAGGTCACAAGTTTAGGAGGGAGGGGATTCCAGGCTCCCAGCCCATCTCTCAATCTGTTTAGATTCTTCCCACATCCACATACCAGTGCCCAGGTGATGAAAGACAGGCCNGTATGTGAGNCCCCACTTCTTTCCTGACCAAGAGGGCCATGAAATTACCAAGAGGTTTGGAGTAACATGCATGAGCCTCCTCAACGTTACCTCCCGTGGGGGTCACAGCAATAGGTGAGGTTCTTGATGAGGTCAAAATGCAAATTTGAACAGGCTTTTATGGCCAGACCTCCCTGCTGCCCTAAGGAACNATTGAAGCTGCAGGTCCTGTAGCATCAGGAAAGAGGTCAGCAAGGAAGGCATAGCCTTGTTTGGAGATCCATGACATCTGCAGGGTTCCTCGNCCCTCACAGCAACTCCATCCCACACATAGCCCATTTTGGACAAGCCCCCATTACTCCCTGGAGCCTGTAGAGACTCTAGAACCCTATCATTTCNGACCCTTAAGTATTCAGAAACAAAGCACATTATGTCATAGACCCGGCTTTCTATAAGGCTCCATCTCTAGGGCTGCTTCCCTGTGGATAGGACAACTCCCAGCATGCTCTTCTGTCACACTTTCTTCCTCATGAGAGAATATAAAACCCCATGCTATCCCCAAGTCCTTCACAGGATCCAGCTGAAACTCCTCACATCTCAGTGCCCCATCCAGATGACCAATGTTCTTGATAGCACCTCACTCCCCAAGCCTGGACCAAGTAGCCTGCCTCCCCATGATCATAGCTGTGCATGCAACCTTGAGGTGGGTTAAGTAAATGAATGAGTGACTTGAACTACAAACAAGGCTTTCTAAAAAGGCACTTAAGATACTAGGCAGAGAGCCCCCATTTGTCCCAGTTCACCAANGGCTGTGGACAGGATCCCTAGGAGCCACCTTCAGCTGCACTCCAGCCTCCTGACACAGGGGCCTAAAGATAGCCATTTCGTTCCTCCTTCTTGGAAAAGTCCCTGGTACAAACGGGTTCTCTCCTTGAAAACACTTCACCCCTGGGAGCTGTGACTTCCAGCCACTATGAAGCTCGATTTACTCTTCTTACCCACTTTAAGCGTAGGTGACCCCCGGTTCCACCCTGCTTTCCAGGCTACACTACTCTCCCCTAGTCACCCATGGCCAAGACCTTTCTCAGCTCACTTCANCTGCAGCAGTGGAAGGTTCCTGTCTCCACCAGACTCAGCCTGCTGTCTCCTACATGTGGTTGGAATGCTTCCAATCAAGACACCTCCAGGGACCCTTGTGGATGCCATACACTATATGCCTGCAAGGTGCCAGCCCTGAAGTGGGACCTGGGTCAAGGCTGAGCCTGCAGATGGGAGACCCACCTGCTGAACCTCCCCTAGCCAGGTCAGCAAGGTCCAGGATTCAATCCCAGTTAGAGGACACAAGTCATTCTCCAACTCAAACTTCCAAAATTATCTCTGCATGCCAAAGTTCAGTTTAATTAGCTGGTTGACCTCATTAACGTTCAAACTTCAGTTTGAAAAAGAGGTCACACACCTACCTAATTTACTACCTCGAATTTCCACGAGAAAACCACTATTTTCAGATGTCCTCTGAAGGCTTCCAGGATTGTGCCCGCAAGCCATCTGTAAACCATCGGGGAGGCCCCTGAGACCCCCCACATCCGTGGGCCCAAGGTATCTTCTCAGATGGAACAGCCCACATCCCCTTTAAAAGCTCAGCCATCAAAAATTAGTCTCTAGAATAAACCTGTCGCCCACTAGGCACCCCCCACCAAGCCCCAGAACCTCGAAGCGCCCCACCCACTTGGAGCCGAACAACTGGAGTGCTTCGTGTTGCAACCCCTTGCACTTCCGGCAAATGGGTAAGGAGGTCCATGGAAGCCCACCCCCTCTGCGCCCCAGCTGCAGCTTTCAAGGCGACGCTGGTACTCTCCAGGAAGACAAGTTTCACTGGACCCTAGCCCTCTACCACGGGTCAGAGATATTAAGGGCGACTCACCCTACACACCCCAGCGATGAGGTCCAACGGATGCCTCACACCCGTGGACACAGGAGGCGAGGTCCCGCTCAACCCCAGCATCCTGGCAACGAAGTCCTGCACGCACAGGTCCTGCATTGCACCCTCTTCACCCAAGACGAAGTTTACCAGGTGATGTCATCTGGGTCGCACCTGCTGGCTTCCTCAGAGGCCCTAGTCCAGGGGGCGAGGGCGTGATCTGGGTCTGCGTCTTCCAGAGCCCTCCCGGTAACCGGGTACCCAGGGCTGCGCGGCCAGGCCGCCCGNAGAAGGCGTCTGGGGCCCGGGGCGCGCGGGAGGAGCTGCCCGCTGCGCCGGAGNAGGGATGCCCGGGCGAAAGTTGCCAGGGAAACTTGAGCAACTCGAACACCGGTGCCAGCCTCCTGCATAATTCACGGGCAGCGGCGGACGGAGGCGGGGGCCGCTCCCATGCGCCCGCCGGGTCCCCACACCCCTACTAGGGAGTGTGACGGGCAGGGGTCGGGCACCCGGCGGGGACTCCGTGCGACCCCCGACCTCCCCGAGCCAGCTGCTGCCGCGGCAATCGTGCGCAAAGAGCGACTGGGCAGAGTCTGAGAGCGCAGAGTCTCAAGGGACAGAGAGATCAGGGCGCAGGTCCCCGCCCAGCGCGCCCCCTGGCGGCCCTACGGCAGCTCCTCTTTTGGGCTTTGCTGGCCCAGGTCTCCAAGAAACACGCGATCTACATACAGGACAGGAGATCCCGGGCNTGGGACAGAGGCTGATCCACCTGCGCTGACCCAAAGAAGGAGTCAGAAGCGCTGAAAGAAGCAGAGGTTCACAGGCTTAGAGGACAAAGAACTACTGAGTTCTGCACTCGAGTTGCTTCCAAGGCTCTTGTAACTGGCCCCGGCCGGGGNAAGAGGTCTTGGGGGGAGGGGTGTCCCTTAAGAGACGCGAGCCCCACCTGCACGCGCGCATCCCTCTTTTCCAGCTCTCATCCTCAGCCTCTATGGGTACGGGGCCGCGCTGACCCGGTGGCCGTTGCTTCTGGAATGCAGAGGCACACACATGCCTCAAGAGCCACGTTAGGTGCCCGAGGGCCACCCACTATCCTTCCCCGCCCGTGCGTCTCACCTGGCTCCCGCGTCGGGGGCGGGCCCAAGCCCGGGAGAGGAATTGAGATAGCGAACCTGGCTCGGCCCGGGAGGACCAAGCGGCGCGGCGCCCAGCGGGGCAGGAGGTTTGGGGGTGCAGAGCGCAGCCCCGCCCCGTCCTGCGCCGCGGGCAACCTGGGGCTCCGGGGCGTAATGCGACCGCGGGCGCTGGCAGCGTGGGGGAGGGGTCCTCTCACGAGCGACCCGCCCCTGCCGCACCTGTCTCGGTCTCTTGCTGTGGCGGTGGTAGCGCCGAGTGTGGGGTCTGTTGTAGCAACCCAGGGAGACGCCGGGCGCCCCGCCCCGGGCTGCGTGGCTCGCGCGCCACCCCCTCCCAGACCAGAAAGTCTCTCCGGATGGTAGAGCCCAACCCCTTTCCGCAAGATTATCCCGACCTCAACCTGCTCCATCCGGAGCATGTTAATAGGATTGGGAAACCGAGGACCACGGCTCGGAAAACGTTAGAAGCGCGCTTAAAAACTTTGTACCTGGGTAACACGCCTGCGTCGGCCTCCCAGGCCTCCAGGGCTGGAGCACCTTCCGCCCAGGGGAGGAGACCGGGCGGAGCTGGTAGGGAAGGAGACACAACCGCCAGAATCCTACAGGTGAAACTCTCTGGAGACGCCCAGGGNTTTTATTATCCNCAGTGGCAGGCTTTTGCTTCAGTCCAGAGGAAGCCCTAGGCCCCCAGCTCCGCGCCATGGCAACAAGCCCAATCTGCTGGAGGGACCATGGCTAATAATCTCCAAAAAACCTTAATAATTTACTGACAACTCTCCACCCTGCACAAGCTGTGGGCAAACTATTGGGGTAGAGGGGTCTGTGTTTTTAAGTATTTTGGAAAAGGAGTTTATTGTCCTGGAAATCTACAGTTCAAAGAGGCTCGGGAGGAGGACAGAGATCCAGCCTGAGGGGCCAGGCTGTGATTCAGAACCTTGACATTAGGCAGGTCCCAATCTGCACCCTCCTCAGAAAGAATGGAGACACAAATGAAGTCAGTCTTGTAGGATATGCCTGAGAGATTCCCATGGACAGGTGAGTTCAACATACCAAGAGCAAAGTTAAATATTTGATCTGGATACTTTTTTTTTCTCCTTGAATAATTGGGCCACATTTCAAAGAAGTCTTTAAGCACTTGAGTTTAAAAAGAAATTATGTTGGGGCCTATTTCAGAGAGCTGCCAGCNGCAAATTCCAGCCCTCCTCTGCATCCTGAGACGTAAGAGCTGATAACATATTAGTTGAATGAAGAAAGCAGTAATCCCTCAGACAGAAAGAAAAGCCCTGGCTGGATCCCACAGGCTGATTTCTTGGGAGGGATCCTTAGACGACTTTCATGGTCTTTGGGTTCCTTGCAAGCAACTGGCCATGGCTCCATCTCCCCCTAATTCCATCAATCCTGACCTCAGAGAGCGCATGCCACAGAAATNNAAAATGNACTGTTGGCCCCAAGAACCCAACTGGAAGATACATGCCAAGACACCCTGCTTCTGCCAGACTCCAACCTCCAAGTGCCTGCCTGTCCCCAAACCTCCCTCCTGCAGCCTGTGCTGCAGACAGTAAGGGAAGCAATGGGGCAGAAGTCAGCCTTGAACTTTCTACTGTCCCCATGGAAGGCTCAAGTGCCAACACCATTGTTATGTTCAGTAAAGGCTTCTCTTGGGACTCCAGCTTCCACCAGCCCATCGCCCNAGTATGTGCCCTCACTCACCCCAGTGCACACCCCACTGTCTACCCCACATACATACACCTTTCTCTGCTTGCTGCTTGGAGCCTTCAGTTTGGCATTTTAAGGACAGGATCCTGCCTGTGCCCCAGTTTCTTTGTGTCCCTGTATCCAGTGCAGCCTTGTCCTCAGCTCAAGCTACATCCTTGAGTCTAATTCCTCACATGGAAAGGTAGAGGATGGGGAGACACCAGCGAGAGCCTGAGGTGGTATCTCAGACACACATACACCCCTCACCCTGTCTGTCTCTAAGCCCTCTGTGTGCTTTCAAAGGTCACTAGACTGCCACTCATCCGAGTCAGGGCCTCTTCAGGTATTCTTATTTCTGGTGGGTCTGCAACTGTGNACATCACCCAGAGCCTTGCTTTTTGTTTTGTTTGTTTGTTTCCCTTCAGTGTAGGAGAGGGAGCATCAGCCTTTGTGCTGCTGAGTTTCTGAGCCCCTGGTTTGGTTCTGCACGCTGGCTGCACCTGTGATGATGCAGAAGGAAGGACTGGATGACCTTGCAGAAAGAGACCCTGCCTCCTATCTGATGGCAGGTCCTTCTGTCTTGCAATCCCTGGAGCAGGCATCCNTCCATCCCAATACTCACATCCCTCACGGTAGGATTTCTCTGAAAGGGATGCCTTTAGATAGAGAACTAGAAGCCAGAGCATCATGTTGTGGAGATTCCAGACAGAACCACCTTTTTGGCCCTGGGAAAACCATTATCAACATATTGTGACTAACATTAGCCCNGTGCTCACTGCACTCAGCAGCTCCTGGAGAAGCCCTGGGTTGGGGTTTCAGGCTGTGGGGGCAGGATGGATCCAGACTGCCTGAGGGGAATGACCCGACCCAGTACTTTGGCTAGCAGGAGAAACACTGAAGGCTGAGGATGGGAGGGATACACGGGTGAGTNCAGGCAAGGCAGGTGGTGTGCAGAACTGAAGGCAGGCATGTCCTGGTAAAAACAGCAGCTTCAGGCAGCACATCTCTCCCTTCCTGGTCCCTGCCAGATCTCTTGTACTTCTGCAACGTTCTAAACCTGGTGCCACTGTAGAAAAAGCACCACTTCCCTCATGTTCCCNGGAGTCACACTTTTGGAAGTGCATTCCTCTCTCAACTTCTAGCTTGGACCACCCCTCCTACCTCCCCTGCAGCTGCACCCCTCCCCCATACCCCACCTGTGTCCTAACACAGACATTTAGTGCCTTCCACTCACTTTTCATGGCCTCATTTCCCCACGTTTGTTCTGGAACACCTCATGGCACTTTATTAACATAGGAGCCCAGAGCCTGTTAACTTAACTATGTAGTAGAAAGATGNTCGTTCTGGAGCAAGTCCTGTCTGAAGAGTCTTCCTGGAGGATATGTGGACAATGGGCAGGAGGGGAGGCGGCTAGACAGAGGGCCTACTGGGTTCTAGCCCAGCTGCAGGGTCATCTCTCCACCCCTGTATATATATTCTCTCTCATCTTCCTGCCTCCTGTTGGTAGTATAGCCTGAAGACTGTAGGAGTGAACCAGATAGGCTGATACACCCCAGTACTCAGAAGGTAGGACNGGAAGAATCACAAGTTCAAGGCCAGCATCAGCTAGTGGTGAAGCCCTATCTGAAATGAACAAACAGAAAGAACAGAAGTGTGGATGCTCCAGGGGCAGCTTGCAATCAACGTGGAAGCAGGGTGGGCAGCGGGCAGGTGGCACCAGGCCTCTTAAAGCAGGGGAACAGCCTGCAGAAGCTGCCAGGACCTCTTGAGGTACCTTTGGAGTTTTCTTTGCTGATAGCAAAGACCCAGACAAGAAACCTTTATTGGGTACCTTGTCATTTGTCTCCTCCATAGCAAGCAAATAAGTAAGTAGAACCTTTCCATGAATGATGGATNGACAGAGTGCCACAGGGCTTCNTAGTCAGAATGCACCCAGTGTGATTCTGGCTTATTCTGATATGTGTTGACATTTCAGCAAACAAATTAAGACATTTGTCTGGTCAAACAGAGTTGTTATATCACAAGCTGTATCATTTGAGGATATTTTAATATTCCATTGAAATTGCACTAAAACCCACTTTATGTTTAAATATAAAATGCTATATTGATAGACTGTGATGCAGGAACAAGAAGTGCCAGGCTGCTAACACTACAAGACCTCACAAACACCAGCCAAGGGCCATAGAGAAGTCTCAGTGGGAAAAGGTGTTGTCACCAAGCCTGCTGACCTGAGTTCCATCCCTTGAGCCCACATGTTAGAAAGAGAGAACAGACTTCCACAAATTGTCCTTGGACCTCCACAAGCTCTGTTCTGTAGTGAACATGTGTAGACACACAGACATACACACACACATTAATTAATTAATGCAAAATACCAGCTAATGCAATCAAGAAAAATTATTCAAGAGACACAAGCATTGGAAATAGAGGGCAGCTTCATCCAGGGAGGTATCACATTGGAAAGTCTCANGAAATAATGCTAGTGTCTTGTCTACTCATGAACAATAAATATCTGGAAATACAAAGGAAAAACAAAACCATTCCTGAGATTAAGTATGGAAGGACAGAAAGTGCCAAGACACATATGTGGAGGGCTTTGTGTCAGAGCTGATGTACCTGATTACTTGGAGACCTCTCTCCCTCCAGTGTCCACACTGTGACTCTCTTGTGTCCAGAATCTGCAGCTCCTCCGTGGAACCTGGCATTTGGTCCTCTCTCTATTCACCCTGGTCTTAGCAAATGAAGGAAGGAAGCAGGGAAAGGGAGGAGAGAAGAAAGGAGAGGGGGATTGAAGCAAGTGAGGAAGGGGGAGGAAGGGAGAGAATGAACCGGGAAGAAAGTGGGGAGGGAGGAGAGTGTAAGAGAGAGCTTAGTTCATCATAACTTCCTGTAAACGATAAAGAGAAGACGTATCCAGTAAACCNTATAGTAACNCAGACCTGTTANCTTTATAAAAATATATAGCTAAGTCTAAGCCATTCTCACAGCAAAATAANTTACAGATGCTTTAATGCCTTAACCCTTGAACCTGAAATGACACCATGTGTCCTAGTTAGCTTTCTGTTGCTATGACAAACACAATGGCCAAAAGCAGAAGGAAGGAAAGGGTTTACTTCATCTTTACAGCTTACAACTCATCACTGAGAGAAGTCAGAGCAGGAACTCAGAGCAGGAACCTGCAGGCAGGAACAGAAGCAGAGGCCATGGGGTGGGGGGTTCTGCTTANTGACTTGATCTTCATGGCTTGCTCAGCCTGCTTTTTATACAACCCAAGACTACCTACCCAGGGNTGNTACTGCCCACAGTGTTCTNGGCCATCCCACATCAATTATTCACCAAGAAAATGCCCCACTGACTTGCTTACAAGCTAATCTGATGGAGGCAATTCCTCAACTGAGGCTTCCTCTTTCCAAGTGGCTCTAGTTCATATCACTTGACATCAGCTCACTGGAGCTCCAAACTCAGAATGTGCAGAGTTCAACACTCCCATCCACTCTGTTCTTCCTCCAGGGGTTCCGGCTAGGGGACANAGCTGACNCTGTGCCCACTCAGTGCTCCAGACTAGTGACCCGGAAGCACAGATAGACCTGCTCCTGGCTCTGACTCCGACATCCCCAAGTCCTGTGAACTANATTTCCTTGACCCAGCTTGTCTCTCAGTTCCACTACTGGGCTCAGCCTCCTCCTCCCCTTCCTCCTTTTCCTGCTGCTGTTGCTGTGCCTCCTCAGGCATGCTCTCCCATGCCTCACCCCTCAGATGGCTGACCTGGCTCATCCTCCTCTGTGGAACTCCCTTTTACTTGTATCAGATCAAACTCCAAGTCAAGGAGCCTGGGAGGTCCCTGCATCTTCCTCTCTGCACATTGGCTCACCAGTGCTCCAGCAGGCAGTCTTCCAGCTCTGCTCCTGGCTGTCTTGCCCCACCAGGTAGAATAAGCAGGCCCTGGCCTCCTATGTGTTTGCTCCCACTCCTGGGCTGTAAGGCCCTCTGATCCTTTGACTCGGTGATCTCTGTACCCAGCTGCCCTTCTTGTTTGCAGAGTCNAATGGATAAATGCCAGAGCATGGTGGGTCCAGGTTTCAAAGTGAATGTAACTCAAGAAACCTGTGTGAGCCACAGCTGAGGACCTCAACAGAGGCACAGAAAGATGCAGAACAAGCCACACACATCCTGGCTGGTGGAGCACAGGGTCAAACTCAGAGCAGAGGTGCAGGTGGCGCATCTCCTGACAAAGAATACAGCACTCAATACCACAACATTGTGGATCAAAGTATTCCAGAAAAGGCAANGCCTAGTTGCTCAGTAGGTAAAGTGTTTAACTTGCAAACATGAGGAGCTGGGTTAAATCCTCAGAAACAAACATCAACAACAACAAAGCCACACTGCAGTTGGAGAGATGGCTCAGTGGTTAAGAGCACTGGCTGTTCTTCCAGAGGGCCTGGGTTCAATTCCCCACACCCATGTGGCTGCTCACAACTGTCTATAACTCCAGTTCTAGGAGATATGACGCCTTCTTCTGGCCTCTGCAGATACTACACACAGGTCATACACAGACATATGTAGGAAAACATTCATATACATAAAATAGAAGTAATTTTTGTTTTGGGGTTTTTGAGACAGGGTTTCTCTGTGTAACAGTCCTGGCTGCCCTGGAGCTTGCTTTGTAGACCAGGCTGGCCTTGAACTCACTAAGATCCACCTGTCTCTGCCTCCCAAATGCTGAGATTAAAGGTGTGCACCACCACAGCCCAGCTAGAAATAATTTTTTAATTAATATTATAAAATATTTAGGGGAAATGCCCATTTGCTGAATGTGCACCAACCTTTGTCTTTGTCATTGTCCCCAAGCAAGGTGCTAANCAGCTCTTTGCACAGTGTTTAGTTGGGTTAAGTTTTCCAAGACCTCTGAGGAGTATTTATGCTAAAACTTGCAGTTATAGCAGAGACCTGAGCATCTTGCACTGGGGTGTCCTGGAGCACCTGCCATCACCATCCCTCCCAAGGTGTTAAGGGACCCTGTACATTTACATAGAATCACATAGAGTTGAGCCACCAAACTCTCCTCCATATCCGGTCATGTTGTTCTGTGTGTGTGGTTTCATTAGAAGCAGCATTTCCTANGCATTTACTGCTCTGAAGGCGATGTGAGGCCTTTAATGTATCGATTGGTAAAGCNGTGAATGGGGTCTGCCTGGACAAGAGATGGAGAAGTTGGCAGGTTGCCCACTTCTGCAAGCGCCTGCTTCCTTTGCCCTTGGCTGGATCGGAGCTAAAGAAATCCATTCTAGGTGGAAGGGGTGCTATAAAAGTCAGAGGGAAATGGTTCAGCTTTTGTGACAAGGTGGAAGGCCACCAGGGACAGCCTGGATGTGGGTGGAATATCCCTGCAGCATGCTGGGCATTCCTGAGAAGAATTTGTAGCCCAGAGCACAGCCAGATAATGAGATGATCCTGTTAGAAGCCACTTAGCTTCCATTCCCTTAGTGAGCAGAAGGTGCTAACCCAGGGTTTTGGTGGGTGCTCTGTGATGTTTTACTAAAGTAGGATGCCACCTCTCTCTCTGCCTGCCCCACCCCCACTGGTCGGGCTGGGTTCGAGGGATATAGAATCTCAGAAGTCTGGGGACCCACCTCNTGCCTCCTTCCTTCGGCAGATTCTTTCTCCATTTCTGATGTTTGGGTTTTGAGACAGAGTCTCATGTTGTCCAGGCTGGCCTCAAACTCATGACATAGCCAAGGATGACATACAATGCCTGATCATCCTGCCTCCACCTCCCAATGGCTAGGATGTTGGGCAGGTGGCACCATGCTTGGCTCAGTGTGTTCTCTTCTAGGCTGGCTCCTGCTGGGCCTCCTTCCCTGGGCTCTGTCTCCAGCCTTCACAGAGCTTCTAGTGACAAAGCAGGGCCAGCCAAGGCACAGGATGGGGGGGGGTGTCAGGGTAAGAGTGGGCTCATGCTGGGCATTACCCAGGCAAGCAAGCCCTGACAACACAGTGTTCTCCAGGCTTGAGCCACTTGACAAACTGCTGTGCACATGTCCCCTCCCTACCTGCCCCTTCTGCCATTTAGTGTCAGCTGATTCATCATAAGCTAGGTGGCCTGGGCTCCCATGGAACAGTTAGAGAGGCCTCTCTCCATTCTTCTCTGCTTGAAGGAAAGAATTCAGTGGAAAAAGACACAGACGGCTTGAGTGGAAATTTATTTATCAAAGCTAAACAAAGCACTCCAAAGACACAGGAGTGGGCTGTCCTGTGGTGGGGAACTGCTTAGTGGGTTCTATGTTGTAGATTTTAAAGAAGGTTTTATGAATATTTATGAGGTGTGTGACATATTCATGGGGTGAAGTGGCCTTTTATTCTTCCCAACTCATGGTGAACTACATCTTTTAAAGTTTTTCTCCCAATGGTCCTCTAGAAAAGGCCACAGTGTGTAAGGATGTTGAGTTGTCCAAGTCACAATTCAAATGATAATATAATGAACTTGGGGTCTTTTGAATGTACAGACCCTTCATGAGTGTGAGTGACAATTGAGAAAGCAGCCCAGTGTGCCTGTGCTTCTGATCTACCAGGAATACCTTATACGCAGCTTCAACGACAAAGGGGCCTTCTCGCCGTCCGGAGACACAGCCACCAAGACCCAGCTGCAGTTTTCCTCAGCTCCCCCACATCTTCCCACTTGCCTATTGTGTATCAAAACCTGCTCATGTACCTTCTGGGGCTGCTCTCTGCACCTCAGAAGCCCCCGTGTTTCATCTGCATGTTCCTGAAACAAGCCGAGATGGACTGAACTGTTGGCTGTTTCCATGGCAGCAGATACTGGGAGNTCAGGTGGCAGGTGTGTGAGAGTGTCTCCTCATCAGCAGGTGCCCCTTCTTAACCTGCTTTATTGTTCTAACACGGGCCAAGTGTCTTGAAAGGATGTACAACTGTCAGAAATATTACAAGGCTGCTAAGCGGCTGGCATTCAACTCTCCAACCTTTGTTCTTACAATCACTTTATTATTTTTCTTTTTCTCGACAGAGAGATTTTAAACATTTTCTCATTTGTTTTGTTAAGATTTGTTTTATTTTTAATTTTTAATTATGTATATGTGTGTGTACCATATGTGTTTGAGAGCCCACAGAGACCAGAGGCATCAGATCCCCTGGATCTGGATTTACAGGTAGTTGTGAACCACTAGACTTGGGTCGAGTGAACTGAACCCCGTCCTCTGCAAGAGCAGTATGTGCTTTTAACTGCTGAGCCATCTCCCCAGCCCCTCATTTAGTGTGTGTGTGTACATGTGCAGGTGTGTATGCCAGAGCACACATGAAGAGGTCAGAGGACAGCTTGCAGGGGTTAGTTCTCTCCTTCCTCTATGTGAATCATGAATGTTGAACTCAGGTTGTCAAACTTAGCAGCAGGTGCCTCTGCTGTATAGCCTGCTTGCCAGCCCCACACAGCTTTTTAAGGCAAAATGTTGGCATTGCCCAATGCGCAGAGACACATCTGTGTGACAGGCCACTCAAGTTCTGTTCTGGACCCAGCTCTGCCTGCTGAGGGTTCAGGCCTCAGACCTAGAGGAGGATGGTGAAGGGAGTCATGGGAGCACTCATGCTTTGATCCTAGACTTCTCTGGTTTGTGTTATAAGCAAGATTGACTAATTGTGCCCCTGTAACTCTGTAACTTTTGGAACTTTAATGACTCTCTCTCTCTCTCTCTCTCTCTCTCTCTCTCTCTCTCTCGCTCTCGCTCTCGCTCTCGCTCTCTCTGGCTCTCTCGTTCTCTTGCTCTCTCTCTTGCTCACTCCTCCACCCAAGGGAACATGCCCTGGTGTGCCACACCAAGAAACCATACCAAATATCCAGAAGCCAGGTGGGGCGGCTGGCACCTGTAATCCCAGTGCTTGAGAGATTGAGACAGGAGAATTCTGGAATTCTGTGAGCTTGAGGCAGAGTGAGACCCTGCCTCAAAAAACGTCAGTAGCACTCAGAACAGAAAACACTGTAAAAGAGTGGCCCATTGGTATGGTGGGTGGAGCAAGGCTTGGTTCTGGTGCCAGGTTTGTACCATGCCATGAGGAGACCAAGTTGCATTTCTACCATCCTGACAGGCTCTTGAGCCAGCTCTCAGACCTTAGGCATATCCAGATACTCTGAAGCCAGGGCTTTTGTGTCAAATAAGGACCCATCCCACTGGGTTTCATTGGGTTTCATGGGGAGGCTGAGCCAGAGCCCACCACAGAGCAGAGGCTCAGGACATGCCCCAGCAGCTCTCACCCATACTGGCTGAGAGAACTGGAGGAGACAGCAGGGCTGCCAATCCATCATGGAAGCATCCCTGTGGAAGGACTAGCCCTGCACCTATTGGATGAACCTAATCTGCATCTATTAACAAAGATGGGGCTCTGAGGGGGTGANGAATCAGGACAAGAAACTTCTATGGACATGAGCCCCTGCTTGGATCTGGTGCATTTCTGAAACTCAGAAATTCCTCCTGGCACANCAGACTGGTTGTAAAGGAAGTTTCCAGATCCCATGAGCCAGTGACAACTCCCCAGCTGGGCACTGGTTCCCATGAACAGTGCAGATACNTACTTTCATGTCACAGCTGAGCCCCCAGGAATGTGATTCTTTGCACTCTGGAGACAAGGGTCTTTCTCAGAACGTGGGGACCAATCCACTGTGCATGTTATTCTTACCAGCTGTTGGCTCTGATCACTCCAAATGTGCCAACCCTTTCCAACCCAAATTCTGTCTGAGGACAGCACTGATGATTGTCTGCAGCAGATATACTTTGACAGTTTGCCAGACAGAGACTGAAAGTAGGGAGTGCTGACCCTGTGGAGGTAACAGCCTGCCCCATGATCACCTGGGGGTCACCCCTTGAGGACTATCATGGTAAATTTCCATTGTCAAGTTAATTGCATAAAGAAATCACCCAGTGGGACCAGAGGGTGCTCGGAGGTTAAGAGCATTTGCTGCTTTTGCAGAGGACCTGGGTTCAAACCCCAGCACCCACAAGGTGGTCCACANTAACTGTGACTGCAGTTCCAGGGGATCAGATNCCCTCTTCTGGGCTNCATTNGGCACCAGGCATGCATGTGGTGCACACACATACATGCAAGCAAAACATCTATACACGTAAAACAACAACAATAACGATAATAATAATGTTTTAAATTATAAAAACACACACTAGGAAGAGTTGCCTGTCGTTGCAGGGATTGTGATCCCAGAACCAAGGAAGCAGAGACAAGACAATGAGAGAGAACTTACCCTCTCAGTTGTTCCCCGATATCCACATGAGCACCGTGGCATATGCTCCTACACAAGCAAAAAAAATGCAATAAAAAATTTCAAAGTTAAAACACAAATAAAAATGAATAAATGAATGAATGGATGAATGAATAATAATTAAGAAATATCCAGGGCATAGTGAAGACTCCTCTGGGCATCTATGACAGTGTTGAGAGGTTAAGTGAGGACAGAAGACCCTGAATGTGGATGACACCATCCCATAGGCTGGGCTCCTGGACTATACAAGGAAATCCAGCTGTGTCCTGCTGTTCTGTGTCTGCCCCTCCTGCTCAGCCTCACAGACAAAACCTCCTCTGCCACTTTGCCTTTCCTGCCCTGATGGACCACATTCCTCAGAATCAAGAAACCAAATCAGTCCTTTCTCCCTTCAGTTGGATTTACTCTCACCAATGAGAAAAGTAACTAATACAGGGGGCCTGAAGCACCCTGAATCAGAATTCACTGTTGCCCAGGGTGATCCTGAGGGCCTGATGGCCTCCTTCATTAGCTGTGCCAAGCCCATGTATGAACGGGTCTTCGCAGGGATGACCCCATGGCTCTAGGTTAATGAGGCTGCCAATACCTCGTTTATGGATGGCACATTACACAGAGTTATCGCTGGTGTCTTTTGATTAGTAGGTCTGCCCTTGGCTTCTTCTGTGTGTGTCCTAAGTGCCTTTAATGCCAGCACTTGGTAGTGTTTATCCCAAGACTGTCACTAAGCCAAGAGATGAAGACATTTTGGTGCTTTGGAGGCATAGAGGAAAATATAATCGAAACTGAAGAAAAAAAGGGGTTGACATACAAAGACCCTTATGGGGCAGGGAAGGGGGACATGAGCGATGGCTCAGCAGTTAAGAGGACTTGCTGTTCTTGCAGATGGGTTCACGTCCCATCACCCATGTCAGGTGGCTCACAACTGCCTATAATGCATGAACTCACACACATACTCACATGCAGAATCACACACATATACATAATTTAAAATAAAATAAATCTTTAAAAAAAAAGAAGAAGGCGGCTTTCATGGACCAGACAATAACTTTGACAGATGTATACAGGTGACCTGACTACCTGGATGTGTGTTGTCGTGGTTTTGATTCTGTAATGAGCACGTGGAGNGCTTCAGAGACCNTGTGGACACATGCCTCAGCTGCCACACGTGTTCTCAAAAATAGTAAATTAAGCAACGGAGCAGCTGAGAACTGCAAACAGCCAGCAAAGTCAGCTCCAGGGCTTGGAAACTTCATGTCAAGCCACAGGCCCACAAACATGGCTCTCCTTTGAGTGCACTGGAGCATGCTGTGGTGGGGGCTGAAATAGTTCCACATTGAGAAATANTGTCAGTTGCACAAGAGTTCATGCAGAAGTTGGAGTGCTTTATTTTTATTATTTTTTATTAATGAAATTTATTTATTTATTTCACATCCCAATTGCAGTTTCCCCTCCCTCATCTCCTCCCATTCCCTCCCCGCACCTCCCCTCCACCTGTCTCTTATACACATCTAGATGTGTATAAGAGACAGGGCCTCCCATGGGTATCAACAAAGCATGCATTATTTTTAACATGGTCTTTCTTGGAGTCGAGATTAATAACTTCCCACTCATTGTGAAGCCCCAGCCAAGCCCATTGTGGTAGGGTCCCTAGTGACATTTCCCAGGGCAACCAGGGAACCAGCTATCCCACAATGGCTGGACAGCAAGTTGCACACATCCTACACTTGGCTAGAAATGCAAGCANAACTTACCTGCACGGAAGACTCACTTGCTGAGTTAGATAGCAATGAGACAGCTGCTGGTCCCATCTAGAGAGAGCAGTGTCTTTATGGGGTTCTAATATGCTTATCCTAAGACAAACCATCCTGAGTTGGTACAGAAGGTCACCTGGGCTACCCAGAGGGACAAGGTGAGGTACATATAAGAGGGAAGAGTCTACAGCCTAGCAGGAGAGACATGTGCACAAGAAGGAGGAAGAGGTTAGCTGGAAGTCCATGGTTATCAGCTAGTCCGTGTTGAGTTATGCTACAGTGACAAACAGTGCCCAACTCCAACAGTGGTTCACTTCTCACATCTTCTATTGGTTGCTCACCATGTGGGTGTGAGTGNTTATCCAGGACAGCTGTCCCTCATGGGGCTCAGGCACTCAGTCACCCATTCTCAAAGCCCCCCACCTGGACCTGACATTGTATTTCCACCAATGCCTCACTGGCTGGGGAAAGCCACGTGACGTGCCTAACGTTGGGGTGGAAGGACAGGGGGTTGAATTCCTTCAGTATTCAGAATGGGAAGAGGACCAGAAACAGATAGAGGGTCCCAGCAATTGTCACAGTAGGACCAGGTTCCATTCAGAAGAACAGAAAATACCTCCAGGAGGACCAGACCCTCATGATGACCCCACTTTCAGATGGATGATCCAGACAGGAGGTCGACCCTCCCCAAATTCCTGCAGTCTGCTGCCTTCCTGCATCAACAAGATGGGGACTGGGCTGGCAAGAGAACTGTTCGGCTAAAGGTGTTTGCCTCCAAGCCTGACAAAACCTGAGTTTGGTCCCTGGGACCCATGTGGCAGAAGAAGTGAACCAGCTCTGGCTTCCACATGCTTATGACCCACAAACACCCCTCCCTTGACACAAAATAAATAAGTGAATTTTTTAAAGGTAGGACTAGGCANACACCTTTAATCCCAGCACTTGGGAGGCAGAGGCAGATGGATCTCTGAGTTCAAAGGCCAGTCTGGTCTACAGAGTGAGTTCCAGGAGAGCCAGACTACACAGAAAAACCCTGTATCAAAATAAAAAACAACAACAAGAAACTGTGTTAAAGATGGGACTATTAAACAACACGCCCATGCTCTTGAAGCACCAGCTATGGAGTCCACAATGCTGGCACTCCCAGGCTTAACAAACACTGAAAGTTTCAGGCCAGCCTGAGCTACCTATAGTGAGATCCTGCCTCAGAAAAAAATGTCATTGTCATGGGCTGTCAAGATGGCTGAGTGGATAAAAAGGCTTGCTGCTAAGACTCACTCCTGAGTTCAAGCCCCAGGACCTACATGATGGAAAGAAAGAGTGGACTCCTGCAAGTTGCCCTCTAACCTCTACATATACACTGAGATATGCCTGTGCGTGCACACACACATGTGCACACACACACACACACAAAATCAATAAATGTAAATAAATTTAAGTATCTTTGTTAGAATATTCATAGTATGAATTATATTCTAACACAACAGGTCAAGTTTGAAAAGCAATTAGGAGCAAACTCTAAAGAAATGCCAGGGGCTGGAGAGTTGGCTCAAAAGTTAAGAGCACTTGCTACTCTTGC
>LZPO01030507.1:2002663-2017386 GCA_001675575.1 Neotoma lepida
AAATTGAAAGCTACGAGCCTGCAGCTCTGTTTTTCGTGTCTGATCTAGGACCTCTATCTGTCTATCCTCCTACCCTCAAGGCTGGCCTGGTACTCACTACAAAGCCCAAACAGGTCTTAGACTCCTGAGCCTTCCTGCCTTGGCCTCTGGAGTTCTAGGGTTATAGACAAGGGCTACCACACCCAGCTTGAATTTGGGGATTAATTTATTGACATTTGTGGAAGAATCCACTAGGATTTGGATCAGCGTTGGGTTGGGTCTATAAAGCAGTGGGGATGAAGTGGTACCTTAACCATACTGTCTCAATCCAGGGATGCAGGATGCTGCGCCATGGATCAGAGCCCCTTGGATGACTTCCCTAACTTTTAGATCCCAAGTTTGGTTGGTTGGCTCTGTGCTAGAGTCCTTCCCTTCAAGGTTCTTACAGTTGCTTGATTATAGAAAATCAATGGCCGTTTCTGCCTTGGCCTTATACCCTCCAGAAATGTAGCATGCTGGCTCAGGAATTATTTTTATTTTTACTTATTTGCAGGTTCTTTGGTGTTCTATACATACCAACTATGTCACCTGTGAGGGGACACTGATTGCTTTTTCTAATTTTCAATCTCTTTATTCTTTTTTGTTTGTTTTGTTTTACTAGGTGGATATGAGATAAGGCCAGAATGAAAGAGGGGCCAGTGAGATGGCTCAGTGGGAAAGAGCTTGCTGTACTCGCAGACGAGCAGGCTCCAGCTGCAGGCAGGGGAGGATGGGGGCCTAGTGAGTGCCTCCTGCTCATCTGTGCTTCTCTGCTGAGTTCTAAGTACATCTTAGAGCTGAAAATAGACCGTAGATTCCTTCCTATGAGAAGAGGAGGGTCGAGGGAGGGCAGGTCTCCTCCTGCTGGCCCTGTGCTTCAGCACAGCTCCAGCCCTGAGGAGAGAAACCAACCAACCTGGCTGTGGGCCTGTCAGCACCCAACAAATACCACTGCTCCCCAGACATTTCCTGCAGGGTGTGTAAAAGCAGCTGTGTAGCTTCTAACATTGCTCATTAAAGACCCATGGTGCCCAGGCCAGCCAGCCACCTCACCGTCCTCTATATCACAGCCTCTTAAAGTGTGGCACAGCGGCCATACAACCACAAATAAACTCATATGAGCNANGGATTCAGGGTACTTGTCCTTGACACTGTCACNCATGTCTCGTCCTGTGACTTTCTTGCAGCATGTACCCTGTGCCCTGAGCAAGCTGCCATGCCACAGAGAGCTATCTCTGCCTGAAACACCAGGGCTCAGAGTCAAGACTACTGTATGTTATGAACGGCAGTCTTTACACTNCACATACAACACCTCTGCTCTTATAGGGACCGGATGGCTCACTTATGAAAACAAAGACCTAATGTTTCTTTAAGACTTTATTTTTTAATTATGTGTATATGTGTGTGTCTGGGGGTCGGGGTAGGGAGGGGGAGTTATGAACTTGAGTGCAATTCTCCACAGAGGCCTGAAGAGGGCATGGGATCCCCTGGAGCTGGAGTTGCAAGCAGTTGTGAGCCCATGCAGATGCTGGGAATGAAGCCCAGCACATGCTTTTAAGCACTGACTTAAATTTTACCCTCATTCCTCAGCATGTATCAAATTAACAGTTCTGGCTTTAGAATCATGAAGGATACAGGAGTAAAGGGGGCTGTGGAATCTTCCTCTGAGGTTAAGNAGAGCTGTTGAGATCAGATGTNTGGCAGAGAAATCCTGCACAGAGGCCCTGAGAGACCATTGTGTGGAGCTGTAAGGTGAAACCTGGATTGCCCTGGAGACTCCAAGATGTTGGAGATGCCAGAGCCATGAGATGCCTGCCAAGGAGAGCTGCTAACAGCATGGAACCATCCCAAGAGAGGGATGCTGCGGTCAGCAAAGCTGGAAGGAAAGAGCTAGCTAAGTCCTTGGACATCACACATAGAGATACAGAATTTGAAGTTTGCCCTTCTGTGTTTCAGTACTTCCTTGGTCCAATATTTCCTCACTGTTACTTTGTTCCTCACTTTGAAATGGCAATGTGTAGCCTGTGCCATTGTATGTTGGAAGTATGTACATCTCTTTTTGCTTTTATAGGAGGTTACAGTTATGGAGACTGTGAAAGACTATGGAAGACTTTTGAAGTTGGACTAAATACATTTTACAATATAATATGTCTACAAGCCTATTGGAGCCAGGGAGTAGAATGGTTTGAATGAGATGTCCTCCATTAGCTCATATACTTGAATGCTTGGTCCTTGGTTGGTGAACAGCTTGAGTAGGATTAGGAGATATGGCCTTGTTGAAGGAAGTGTGTCACTGGGGTTGGGATTTGGCTTCAAAAGCCCCCACCAGACCCATTCTCTCTTTCTGCCTCTATCTTGCAGATTAGATGTAAGCTCTCAGCTACTGTTGCAGTAACATGCCTATCTGTCTGCCACCATGCCTCCCAACATGCTGATCATGTACTAACACTCTGAAACTGTTAAACAAGCCCCCAATTAAATGCTTTCTTTTAGAAGCTGCCTTAGTTGTGGTGTCTCTTCACAGTAATAGAACAGTAACTAAGANAGTTGACAGTTTCCTACTGAAAGACTACACTTCCCAGCTTCCCTTGCAGACTACAGAAGTCATTTCTGCCCTTATAAGGGGTGGAATCCCATATATCNTTGTAGGCCTCCTCGATGTAAAAAGGCATGGTCCTGCCTAAGGTCAGACCAAGCCTCTCTTTCTTTCNACCTTCTGTGTCTCTACAACTGCTCTTTGATAATCTAACATACAATGCCAAAGATCCAGGCTGGGAAATCTGAGGCTACTACCCACAGACAAACCTCCCTGGCTCTCATAGGATGGGAAATCTGAGGCTACTACCCACAGACAAACCTCCCTGGCTCTCAATACGNTCCCTGGCCACTGCCCAAGAGGACCAGGCAGGGCCACCCTTTCCTCTCAGGCAGCTTTTTCTTTTCACTCTGTTTCTATCCTTTCTNTCACGCCTTGTTGTCTCACCCTGACACAGTCTGACATAGGTAAGAGGCCATGTTACATTTGAGCAGAACACACGTGCAGCATAGCAAAACACTGAAACAAATCAATTGTGGTTTCTAAGGTAATCCAGAGGCACCCTAGTTAGGTCTCAGGGCTCACTGGAGCTTTCTTAAGATTCACTCAGTCCAAGGCCCGAAGACTCACCANTCATTCAGCTGAAAGCTCTGACAAACTTCCAGTGGTCCTGTGGCTCCTTAACCCCAGAATTGTACAGGTTAGGGATNTCCCCTTACCTTCCAGGTGTTTTGAGACTTAGAGGACACTCTAAGCAACTACATACTGACCTCTGTTCTTGCCTTTGTCCCTCATCCATTCCAAATTTTCTGTAGAAACTTGCTCAGTCCAAGCTCCCAAGAGCTTTCCACTAGCTAAGACTGACAAGAATTCCTGGAATTCTCCACTGGCCCATAGCCAGAAACTCTGAGAACCTTCCACTGGCCCTCAATCTTCGGTCTTGTGGTTCACTGGAGCGCTCCATAATTGAAATGGCCACTGTTGACCCAAATTCAGAGCTTTCAATGTTTAATGTCTAAACTGATTTAAATAATTCCATAAGACAGAATAGCAATGTGGTTCGGGGCCTCCTCCCNGACAAAACTCTCAGCTTACCTTTTATCTTTCTCAAGAGTCTGGCTTACAACTATGCTCANAGCCTGAATGCCTATAGCCATTTCTGCTGGGNCCCTAACCCTGCACCTTTCCTAGCTGAGATAGCATAGATCTCTTTTGCCTTATGCTTTTTGCCTACTTGTGTTTCTGCCTCTCCAAGCCTGGAAAATCCTGCTTGTATCTTCCACAGCTGAACTGTAAACGCTTTTCAGGTTGTCTGCTCCATCTGCAGACACACATACACACTACTTATGGATCCGTAGATCACCAGGTTCAGTCTTACAGAGATTCTAATGTCTTTGGGGTATGGATAATCATTGAAAAATTGTTTCATGCTGTTCTACTCTATTGAGAAGGCTGGTTCTGGGGTAGCATTTTGGCCCATCTGCCCTAGACCCAAGCATGTTAGTTTAAGAGTTTCCTCCAAAGTCTCTGNCCTGGGTCAGTCTGGCCACCTGACTCTGTGACAGGGAGAAGGAGAGCAAAACAGANCAGCCCGGGAAGACACCTTGAGCTTGAGAACAACTAAGAAGTAAAGTCCATTCCATAGCGGTCACAAAGGACAAGGTGTTTAACTCTCTGAATCCTCTCCCCTTTTCCTAGGTTTTGTTTCCTATCTTTAAAGCTTCTGTTGGAACTTTAACTTTCCGTATTTTAGGATTTGTAAGTTCACTAAGTGTGACTTACAAAGGATGCATGGATAATCTTAATTTTTCATAGCATACTATGTACGTAATTTGGATTCAACTCTTGTTTTGGAAAAGGGGGTGTGCATGATGGGCTCACTTGGAGCACCACGTNGCTTGCCACCATCTTGGCTGATGTCCTAGGTTCCCACTGGAACAAATAACAACCATGTGGCTTGCCACCATCTTGCTAACCATGTGACTCAGCCACCATCTTTCTTAAGGCTAAAGAAAGGACATGCTTTGTGACTTCACCGCCATCTTGGCTATGGTGACCACGTGACATAAAACAATTGAGGCAGCATCTATAAAACAACTAGACCCACCGAGCCTCTGCTTATCATTGTGTCTCCCTAAAAAAAGGCTAAGGAGTTAACACCCGGCCTCCAAGACGGTTTATTTTATTTTATTTTTCCCTACATTAAGGAGGCAATAGCAGGTCTCCAATATATTTTGGATTAGGATGGATTTTTATGTGATGATTCTTGCCTTGAGAATGAAAAAATAAAAGATAAGGACAAAACCATGAACAAGATTTATCCAACATACATTTGATGATTAAGGTTTATAAATCCTCAGTTTTAACGGTCTATTCAAGCTGACAGAAGCTGACTTAAAGATGTAGATCTGATCACTTATGTCTTTGATAATTATGTCAGCTTTAGCTATTTGTTAAAACTGAGTCATATTTTTTAAATGGCATTATTTCATAAAAGTACATAATAAAAGAACCAGGAAAATGAGGCTTCCAGTCTCTGTGGGCTATTATCTATGGTTTAAATATTTTTATTTATTTTGATACAAAAAGGACCTTTAGTTCAAGAATTATAATTTTTTTAAGGCTCAAACTTAACAGGGATAGAATTATAAAATCCTAATATTACAAAAGAGTTANTTACTAATTATAAACTGTTAAAGATGATTAAGATATACAAGTTAATGGTCAGTCNTGCTAAGTACAAATGTCATTTATTTACAGGGACAAGTTTGGAGGGAGAGACCCATTTTTATCTCATATCATATAATCTTCTGTTATCTNCCATCATATAGTATTCTACATATGTTGTCAAAGTTAAGCCTAAAAACAAGTAAAGCAAAACAAGTTTAAAGTAAANTTAAAGTTTGTTTAATGCAAAATAATATTCAAAATCAGGTATATTTTTAAAATTGGTTATAAAAGATTGAATGCTTGAGTAAAGTGGATTAAATTTAAAATGCACTTGCATGGCAGGAAACCCCCAGGCTCAAGCAGGTCCTTTGGATGGAGCACAACTTCCCTTGGATGGAGCACCATCCCACCAGAGTTAAGTTGCAGGTTAGCCTCCTTACAGGACAAGGATGCATGGGGAAAAAGATTTGCCAGTCTGCTGCTTCTGCCTCTAACTGTACAGACCTGACCAGCTCCAGCCATGTAGGCCAAACCAGAAAGAAAAAAAAAACTCATTATCTACAAAAAAAGATGAATTACTCCTTATGTCTCAAAAGACAGGGGGATGGGTTCTCTTGCCCAGTGGAAGATCTCAGAGTCTGCACCCACATCCTAAATGTCTCAAACAACAGAAAGGCAAATAGCAATTATTCTGCCCTCAATGTCTCCCAAACCAACNTATGAGGATGCTGTGAGCAGGGGAATTAATTTGTGCCTAAGCTACCACCTGACTGGTACAGGACCTACATGCTAGTTCAGTTGGCCATGCCCTTTACCTTGGCATTCGATTCTTCCTCTTAGCAAAAGCTAACTCCAGGNTAACCACCCATGTTTCCTCATTAAACAAGGATGCCAGAGACTCTGTCATTAAACTCACAGCTATGGAGAGTTTCTCAGAATATCTAAGCAGTGTCTTTGACAGTTGGCTTTATATCTGGAAAGTCAACACATTATTCTCTTCAGTGACAGATATCCCAAGNTTTTAGGCTCTTCAGGGGAAGATGACTTAGATGAAGGTGACTATTTCCAACCTGGACTCATCTGTGGTTCTTTGAGATTATAATCTAGTCTCTACACAGATAGAGAGCTCCAGGGCCAGCANCTGCACTCTCACCTTGAAACTTACGAGGAGTATATAGAAACTGGCAGTGATGCTTGTGGAAGTTTTCTAAGAAATTCCAAAAGCCAGTATTTGTTAAAGCTGTTTAATCTTGCTTTACAAATTATGCCTCTAAACAGCTGATCTATTTTTAAACAAAACGATGTTAAGAAACATACTTACTGCTGTCAGTAGGTCTGTCCATCTGCAGCAGGAGTCAAGAGCTGGCTTTAGTCTTCTTTGTCAATTCAGTGCATGTNACATGTAAGTTATTTATTACAGATATGACATGACTGACTGCTCTCATCTGTTGGTTGAGTGTATTGAGTGAAAATGTTAAGAAAATTTTTAAAAGGCTCTGTTAATGGGGTTAATTGTAGAAAACTTTACAAAATGAATCATTTATTCTTGATATGGCANTCACTTGGGCAGTAACTTCAGATGTTCTGGAGTGTTCTAGAGAACTGCCTATTGAGGAGAAAGCTAGGCAGTCACTGTCTCTGGGAGTATTTTAAATTGGAAATTAAAAATAATTTATTTGGAGGAAGTACAAGTTAGAATTAAGCTATCATCTCTTTATGTAGCCTGACAATATAAAATATATTTACTGCATAATCTTGGAATATAGGTAGAGTAATTTGATTTTAACAAAAATATGTACCACCATGTTTTCAAATACTAGATATGGCCATTCTTATAAGGTAACAATCCCAATTTNTACTCTTTAAAATTTTATTTATTTATTTATTTAGGTTTTTGAGACAGGGTTTCTCTGTGTAGCCCTGGCTGTCCCAGAACTCACTCTGTAGACCAGGCTGGCCTCGAACTCAGAGATCCTCCTGCCTCTCCCTCCCTAGTCCTAGAATTAAAGGCATGTGCCACCACCACCCAGCATAATCCCACTTTTTAAAATTTCAACTTATCAAATTGTTTCTAACCAGAAATTTTGTTTTCTTGAGATACTCTGTTTTTGTTCATTAAGTAATAGCTGGTATTGTTAATATTCAAAACAAATATACAAAGTTCATCATATGTAAAAGCAAGGAATATTATTTAAGACACATTCGGTTCAGATTCATTCTTTGGATGCTGACTTTGACTTCTTTTACAAAGCTTCCAGNGGCTTGTTCCCTATGNAGTAGTCTGATGTAAGCAAACAGCTAATTACAGTTACCTTACCCTTCTATAACTCTGGTACATGGTCCAGCCAGTTGTACAATTGCATTTAACTCATGTTTACCTTAATGTAAAAGTTTTCCTCATGTAACTTTGTCACTTAGTGTTTCTCACAGAGGTGTACAGTTATTACCTCCTGACTGATGTTCTAGTCTTTGCCAACTATTGAGTTTTATCATGACCCCTTGGGTGGACTCTCTTCTGAGGTACTCTGACTTTTGATCCCCTCATCAACCATATGTCAGCTTGAAGCAGCTATNGAAAGATCGGCACCTCCAAACCCCTAAAAACNGTTTGGGTGACCTCTGGAAGGGGACTAATGGGCCATGAGCCATCCAACTCAGCCCTCTTCTTGCCACTCTGGACATTGTGTNTGGGACTCAGAACTAAAACAGCCAGACTGAAGCCTCCNTTGNATCAATTAACCTCTCTCTCTCACCAGCTCAGATCAGCTTAACATCCTTCAGGACCAGCTCGACTCCTCGACTGCCGCAGTACTCCACAATTAAAAAGGACCAGATCTGACTACTGCTAAGGATGGGATCTGTGCCCTCCTCAGATAACGCTGCTTCCAGGCCAACAGATCCTAACTGGTTTGAGACAGGACCAACAAAAATTCNTTCTGGTTCCCTCTCACCCTGGCTCCTCCTNAAGATCACTCCTTTCCCCCTTATTATCCTCATACCTGTGTTTTCACCCTGTCTTTTAAATGCTTACTTACTGAACTTCCCCCTATACCCAAAATGTTTCATATAAGCTCTCCCAATGGTTCTCACCCTACAACAGCTCCATGTGTTANCAATACATCTGCAAAAAGACCTTTTAGATGCTGTGAGAAACTCTGGCTAAAAGGGGCCTTCATCCCTTTCGCCCCAGGCCAGATACAACTCGTTACAGTAGTCCTCTATTTCCCCTGTTCCCTTCCTTTGATGCTCTGCAGCTCCNTGCTATTTCTGCTAGCTCACGTTGGTGCAACAGTCCTGGCAATAGGACACTGTCACCCTGAATCAACTCTGTGCCCACTTCATCTCACTAGCCTACTTTGTTTCTCCTTCCTCTGCTCTTCCCTGTTCCTCAACACTCCTGGGAAATTTCTCAGTTTTACTCTGTAACCAAATCATCTGCTTATAGCCCTCTAATAATTCTTTCCCAGGTCTCTTCAGGAATACTGCGTGGCAATTGATCCATCACAGCCAATCAAGTTAAGACTACACGNNCAAAAGACCCCCTCTTCAATGGACCCAGAACTACCGCCTCCAACAAAGACCTTTCTCAGCAGAAAACAGCTATAACACCCCACTCTGCATTTCTTATATCCTCTCAGAATTAGGAATGAGAGTTTCCCACTCTAAGACTACCTGTCCCTTCTTCCCTTGTGGGAAGAGGCCTCAGCCCATCTTCCCCTGTAGGCATTTGGCCATCCCCACACATGGGCAACAAAGATGTCCCCTTGCCATGAATAAATATGGTCCTGCCTAAGGTTATACCAAGCCTCTCTTTCTGCCTTCTGTCTCTCTACAGCTGTCCCTTGATAATCTAGCAACACTCATGGTTTATGGAACTAACTAAAATAGTTCCATAAAAATCATTAAATTAATTTTGGCTCATGATTAAGTTAGAATTTCCAACATTTTCTGAAAATATTTCTGCCATTTTAAAAACTACATATTTATTTGGAGTGGCATTCTCAGGTCTGGCAAGTATAAAACCAAAATATAGGTCAATCCTTAAAAATGTCGAAGACTCTCTGTGTCCAGCAGTATCAAACCTTCACCAAGACTTAATTCTTTATGGAAATGAAAACAAAGCCGATTTATCTCAATAGTGTCAAATTTGCTTTCATTTTAACAAATGTTAAAAAATATATATATACTAAAGAATTGTTTTAAAATAAATTCCCATGAGATTTATCATCTGTAAATATTTGATTTGCATATACTTTTCATAAACCTAAATACAGGGAGTCCTATAGAAGTTATTGGGCAAAAATAAGTCATGAATGGAAGCCCTGTTCTCTGTGGTGCAATATGTTAATATCTGACCCCTGTCCTCGTGCTCTTCCAGGAGGAAGGGGGTCTCCAGTGTCTCTTGCTTACAGATTGATCCAGACAAGACGTCTGGCTGTGGCCATATGGGCAGTCAATTCCATGGCTTTGGGGAACAGATTGTCCCCCAGGAGACTGAAGTGCGGTTGTCACAAGGAACATGGGCCCTGAGATCACAATCCATATTTCTGCCTGACCTGAGAAAATCATTTGCTCTCTCTGCCTCAGTTTTCCTACCCCATCCCCACCTCACACACACACACAGATTGCACTGTCCTCTAATGATGGCACATGATGAGCAAGGCTGTATAGAATACTTGGTACTCTCCTGAACCAACACCAGGGCCTTGGTGCCTTCTAAGGGTCAGAGTTAAGGATGGACCAGTGAGGCCACATGACTAGGACCTCCAAATGGCCCTCACTAGGTTATCCGGTGGGGGGGGGGGTGGCTCGGTGAGGTGGGTTAGGCCATCTTGCTGTTCTTTGTATTGATGATTTCTGGGATGTCTTTGGCCCCAGCACCTCCCAGGGGGGAGCTTCCCCTTTCTCATCTGCAGAGCTCTGGAAGAAATCACAAGTCTAATGTGCAAACTCACCACAGAGACAGGGCTGGCGGCAAAGCGGGGACCTGGAGGTGACTGGATTTTAATTGGCTTTCGTGCAAGCTCAGCACAGATTGGATATGTCTGACGTGGGTGACTTCTGTGCAATTAGGCAATNGATGCTGGACGATGCATTTGCCTCTGAGTTTAATTAGCTCTTTTGTGCAATGTGTGTAGCTCCACCAGCCTGCAAGGGAAAGTTCCAAGCAAGAAAAGAACCACCAGTGGCTCAGGTGTCTCTTTCTCTTCCCCTTCCCTAGCCCTCTCATCTGACAAACAGCTAGACACTCACAGGGCCCCAATATCAGGCTGTAGGTCCGAGTCTCACCTGAGAGAAGATACCCACCCCCAGTTCTCCCATACAGTCCCTCTTGGTGACAGGAACACCCAAACTCACTGGGTCAGTTAGTGTTTGTCAACTCAACACAAACCAGAGACACTTGGGAAGAGGGAACATCAACTGAGCAACTGCCTCCATCAGATTGGCATATCTGCAGGNTGTTTTCTTGATTGCTAACTGAAGGAGGAAAGTCTAATCCATGATGGGTGGTGCCACCCCAGGCAGGTGGTTCTGGGTTGTATACATAGGCTGAGCAGGTCACGAGGAGCAAGTCAGTGAGCAGCATNCCTCCATGGCTTCTGCTTCAGTTCCTGCTTCTAGATTCCTGCCTTGAGTTCCAGTCCTGACTTCCTTCAGTGATAGGATGTGGCCTGAGAGTTGTAACATAAACCCTTTCCTTCCCAAGCTGCTTTTGGTCAGTGTTTACCATAGTAACAGAAAGCAAACTAAGACACATACCATCTCTCCAAGTTCCAAGAATTACAGGTGAACTTGGACCATCCTATTNAATGCTTTAAAGAGTGCCTTTGTTCTGAGCATGGCTTAGTCTGTCAGGCCTTGGACAGGTTCAAGAGCAGAAATCATTTTGTGTTGGGGTGGTTGTTTTCTGTTTGTTTTTATTTTGGGTGTGACAAGGTCTTGCTATAAGCCCAGGCTGGTCTCAAACTCACTATGTAGTCTAGCTGTCCTCACACTCATGACAATCCTGACTCAGCCTCCCAAGTGCTGGGATTATAGGTAAGAGCCACCACACTCTGTTTGTTTTTCCCTGTTTTGACCTGTACTTCTATCATGTTCAGCAGATCTGAGTTATAGCCCAGAAGGGGCTGGGGGACAACAGATCTTGATGACCACTGAGATCCTGTCCCATCCACTAGCTCTCTGGTTCTTTCAGGCTCTTACTGAAGTCTTGAGATGCTATGGGAAGGAGATGGGGGTTCTCCTTACTTTGGAAGACCCAGAATGGAGAATTCAACCACTCTGCATCCTCTACCTGGTCATCTCTTAACCCCCAACCTCTGTCTTTGCAGCAGCACCCTGAATGTTCTCTCCCACCTCTACTTACTCTTCTCTAAGCATCTTCCCATGGGTACCAGTGGCTTCTGACTCCACTCTCCTCCAGGGATGCAGAGACTTGGGTTTCCTGAGTTGGGAGAGAGATGCTGATTATAGACAGACACCACCAGCTCAGCCAAGTGAATGTCGCATATAATCAGGAAATGTTGTGTGAGCATGCATTGTTCCAGTTGCCCAGTGTCAACCTGCTGTGGTTTAGATGGAAAAGTCACTCACAGGCTCCTGTATGTTAACACTTGGTCCCAGATGGTGTCATTGTTTGGGAAGGTTGTGGAGCCTTTGAAATGTTGTCCTAACCTGGTGGGTCCTTAGAGGCACACTTTGGAAGGTTGTACACGTTTCTGGTTCCAGCCTGAACTCTGCTTCCTGATGGGCCATCACAATGTCACAATGGGACTACCGTTACACTCCTGCCACTTCTACCATGGAGCCTGTAGTGGTTGGTTTTAATTGCCAACTTGGCACTGTCTACAATCCCCTGGGGGGAAGTCTCAGTGAGGAATTGTCTAGATCAGGTTGGCCTGTGGGCATGTCTGTGGGGGACTGTCTTGATCGTTGATGTGAGAAGACTCAGCCCATTGTAGGCTGCATCATTCCCTGGGCAGAGGGAGAAAGTGAGCTGAGCATGTATGCCTTTATTCTCTCTCCGCCTTTGACTGTAGATGTAACTAAGCTGCTTGAAGTTGTTGCCTCCATTTCCCCTCAGTGATGGATTTTTAACCTGGAATTATGAGCTGAACAAATCCAATTTTGTTTTTCTCAGGCTATTTTATCACAGCCACAGAAGTGACAGGACAGTGCCACTCATAGGTGCCTTCCCTGTCACACTGGACTGGAAGCTCCTGAAGCCATGAGCTGAAATCAATCCTCCCCACTTAGATGATTTCTATCAGGTATTTTATCACAGTGGGGAAAAGAAACTAACATGCTACCAGTCCTTATGTCAGTGTAGTACCAGTGCCCTGGTAGAGGTTACCCTGCTCTCTTGTACTCTGGGTTATAATAAAGAAGGCTACCACTGAGCACAGCCAGAGCTCAGTCCTAAGAAGTGAGTACTGGGATGCCAGAGCCTAGACCAAGCCTAGAGAGTCAGGGTGAGGTCAGTCCTAAGATAGGAGAGGACCCATGCAGAGACTGCAACCCAAGGGCTCAGGTCAGTTCCCAGGCATGAGTTCCAGAGCTTGGGTATATGTATTCAGGAGCTTTGGAAAGTACCCGAGTCAGNACAGGACACACCAAGACCATGTTCTCAACACAAAGGAGATTTATTTACCCCAGGGGGACAAAAGGCAGGGAATAAGAGACAAAGACAGGAGATAGAAGACCAAAAGGGGACAAGGGAGAGGAGGAAGGGACATTTGTCCCAGAGGGACAAAGGACTACCTCTGGATAGAGAGGACACAGACGTGGCCCATAGGCAAATGGCAGTTTCTAAAGGTAAAAGGAGAAACTCTGTGTTAGGACAGGTGTTTAATTTTGATTGGGTATGTCAATTAGGGCAACCAAAGGGATCTTTAGACTGTGGACTTCAATACTTTGATAGCTGGACCTTGCTGGTCAACCTCAGGAGGAGGAAGTGGCCAGATAAGGGACTAGACCTTGGTGGCTAGCATTAGGAGTGTAATCTAACAGTTTTTAGCAAGGCTGAGAGGGAAAGGTGAAAGGTAAAACCTGTTAATGTCATGTTTGCCACGCTCAGGCCTGAGCCCTTTGGCTGTGATTTGCTGTGGCTCAAATGTGGCCCCCACAAAGTTCATATGTCATGAGTTTCATCCTCAAAGTCACATGTTGGTAGCACCTGGAGATGTGGCTCCTGGGGGAGGGGAACCTGTGACCATGGGGTCTCCTTCCCATAAACCCACTTGCACTTGGCACACACTTGACTTCATAATGAAGTGTTTTTAAGCCCTGGGAACACTGGTGAGAAATCTTAGTTCAAAGCAGCCCCAAATGGCCGAGAGAACATTGTGTCTGTAAATAACATGAAATTTGTGACAGCGGCCAAATGCATTTACGGACTGAGCATGCAACGTACGAGGATGTGCTTCTCAGAAAACTTCAAGTTCTAGGTATGGTGATGAAGCTGTCATGAGTGGGGCCCTCAGAACTCAGTGCACAGCAGAAAGTGGGCTTCTGAAACTTTCCTTGGGTGCCAACACCCCCCCCCGTGAGGAGGTACTTTCTGTCCCTGTTACCTGGAGCATTGGCTCCTGCTGAGTGGCAGGGTGGAATTCCCTGGGCTGGGAGCTGGCTGGTGAGGTGGACTGATAACTGCTCCAGACCTCCATTTGTGGGTCTCTCTTTCTAGTGCCACTTATTCCTGGTCCCAACACCTTTGTCCCAGGTGGGGTCAGAACCACAGGGAGAAGGCATCTTGGCTGGGAGGCGCGTGAGCTCTTAACCCCTTGAGCTAATTGTCCATCCAGGCAGCTGAGAGTTCATGAGTGACTTCCCACCTAATGTCTATCCTAACATTAATTTCTGTTTATTTGGTCTGATTCCCCCTGACTTCACAACCCTGCAGATGTCNGAACTCAGAAGCACTTGAGTCTTTTGTATAAGATGGCCTGGTATTAGCATAGACACATCCCCCTGTGTGCCTTACATCCTCCCTGGGGTAGTCACTCTGTCAACAGCTGCTGGTCTGTTCAGGACTGTGGCCATGAAGAGTCTGCAGTGTTTGAAACTGTTACTTTTCATCTGTGATTGTCTGAATGTGCAAACAGGGGACAGGGGGCAGCTGTTTTATCTCTTAGGCAGGAAGCAACAAACAGTGTTAAAGGTGGAGAAACTGAAGCCTGGAGTTGCCAGGAACTGGCCCAGGGCCTACAGGGAGGCTGCATCTGACCAGACTCTGAAGGGCAAAGTGAAAGATGAGACAGTCCCCTGTTGGGGAACGTGGGCAGAGTGTGTGGACTCCCCCAGCTCTGACCAGGGCCACTGTTCACATCATTAACTCAGAACAGCCAGTTCTGCCATATAGCACCTGGCTGTGTGCAGCAGCACGGTGCTGAAAACAGGTCGAGAGCATCACCCATCGCCTCCCAGAAGGGAATGAGACAGGATGGAAGGAACTACGGAGCATGAGAAGGGAGAGGAACCCTTATCTCAGAGGCTGGCC
>LZPO01031192.1:149834-174189 GCA_001675575.1 Neotoma lepida
CTCATGGGAAGAGAATGGGGGGAAGAGAGAGAAGGAGGGGGAGAGAGAGAGAGTACGCACAGGAGGCAGGGGTTGAGGAGAGAAGAAGAGAGCCTGACACTCATTCTTGTCCCTTTCATTGCTGCATTGCTGAGTCAGGCAGATTTTTACCATCTTCCTCAGGTCAAGACATGGAAGCTAAGAGGAGTGACTTATGTCTCAGTCTGAGCATGCGTCTCCCCATCACATCCTTCCCAACCCCAGTGACTGTTGCTCACTCTTACTGAAGGAGCAGGTCATCCTGGGTTCATCTGTCTACTCCCTCAGCCTCTACACTTNACCCTTTGATGATATGNTAGGTACCCGCTTCCTTAGAATTGTCTTCAGGCTGTCCAGTGGCTGTCGTCACAGCTGGGACCTTCTGGCTGGCCACCTGGCCACATCCATCGGGAGCAGCTTTGAGTGCTGGCGCACTGTGTCTTTTTTTCCTCTTTTGTTTCAGGCTTTAGGCGAGGCTTAAATGTCCATGTAAATGGTCAGTCAGTCCCTCTTCTTAGTGACTGTTCCCTGCCCTCACACCTCCAGCAATGCTTTTACATTAATTTCCCGGCATCAGGGTGCTGGAGGGTTTGCTTTTTGCTTTTTGGATGCAGTCTCCTTCTGTACTCGAGACTGGCCTCAAACACACAGTTCCCTTGTCATAGCCTGCTAGGTGCAGCCACACATGGCCAGAGGTGTTGGTTTTCCTCCAGTATTTGTGGCACAGGATCTCAGGGCCAGGCAGTGGTGGCACATGCCTTTAATCCCAGCACTCTGGAGGCAGAGGCAGGTGGATCTCTTGTGAGTTGGAGGCCAGCCTGGGCTACAGAGCAAGTTTCAGGGCAGCCAGGGCTATACAGAGAAACCCTGTCTCGAAAAACAAAGCAAAGCAAAACAGAACAAACAAACAAAAAACCAAGAAAGAAAAGAAAAGACAGAAAAGTTCACTGTTCTAGAACTAACTATGTACACCAGGGTGGTGTGTAGTTCACTGCCTCCGAGCGCTGGGGTCAGAGATGTGCACCGCCACACCCAGCAGTTTCCCAGTACTGTTTCAGTTGAAACCCTACTCTTCCACCTGGCCTCAGCACCTGTCCACTCTTCAGTTTCTCCGTCTTCATCCTGCTCTTCCATCTCTTTGTTACCAGGGTGTTGCCACACTGGTGTCCTTGGTGCTGAGCATAGGTGTCGAGTGACAGTTGAGTTTCAGCACCAGACACCTGTGGTCTTGTTACGTGCATTCAGCCAGCATCTTTTCTTCCCTAGTGACTGTCTCTTATACACATCTAGATGTGTATAAGAGACAGGTACATGTGTGTGTGCATGTTTTTGCATGCTTGTGGGCGTGTATGTGTGTTTGGATACACATACACGTGTGTGGATGTGCACGTGGATGCCAGAAGTTGATGTTGGGAATCATCCTTAATCATTCTTCTACCATATTCATGAGGCAGGGCAGCTCAGTCAAACCTAGAGCTCCGAGAGTTACGGCTAGTCTCTAGCCGGCTTGCTCTGCACTCCGGCCAGGCTGGAATACAGGTGGGCAGTCATGCTCATTCATCTTTATATGGACTCTAGGGATCCAAACTCTGGTCCTCATGTGGCACAGCAAGTTTCCTGAGCCTCTTTCAGCCACTTGAGAAGCCTCTGCCATTTTCCTTCCAGGATGTGACCTGTCCACATCTCTTCCCCACACCCACACTTTGCTTCCCANTCTGCTAGTAATTTCTCAGTGGCTTATTGTTGCTGNGTCCACCTCCCACCAACTAAGGTGACTTTTCCCATCTACTCTTATGGCTTTACTTCTTTAATGTTTGGTCAGTTCCGTNATGGAGGCAGTCTCCTGTGGTTACTTATTCCTAAACCTTTTAGCCACAGCGTGAGCACTCTGTAGTACCTGTACCCTGTACCCATGAGTTGCTATAATTGGATGGGAACCTTTCTGGGGAAGAAGGAAATGTTTCACATTAATTTTCCAACCCCAGTGGCCTCCATGAATTGCATTTAACTTATTTTGTTTTTTAAAGGTTCATTTATTTTTTTAAATTTTATGTGTATGGGTCTTTTGCCTGCAAGTATGTCTGTGGAACATATGCATACAGTACCTGTGGAGGCCAGAGGGGGTGTGGGATCCCCTGGAAATGGAGTTCCAGACCATTGTTAGCTACCATGTAGGCACTGGGAACCAAACCTGTGTTCTCTTCAAGAGCAGCCAGTGCTTTCAACGGCTGAGCCATCTTGNGAGTCCTCTGCATTCATCTTTTATTGAAGACAGGTTTTAAATTTTCTGAAGGTCGCAG
Organism: Neotoma lepida; assembly: GCA_001675575.1. Classification (NCBI taxonomy): domain Eukaryota; kingdom Metazoa; phylum Chordata; class Mammalia; order Rodentia; family Cricetidae; genus Neotoma; species Neotoma lepida. The sequence goes on from LZPO01031192.1 coordinate 152,153, forward strand.
AGCCAGGTTAATAGCAGTTTTGATTCGATTTTATGTGGAGATGAAATGAGGTCCTTTGAGAGGTAGTGAATTCGTTTCTGTCAAAGATGTGGTTCTGAGCGGAAGTTACAGAAGAGCCCAAGATGGTCAGCTAAGTCTTACCAACTGAATGCCACCTGCTGCCAATTTTAAAATTGTAATTAAATTGATTACTTTTGAGACAGGGTCTCAGGTAGTTCAAATGGNATTGATTGANAGCTAGTGTGGATGACCTTGAACTTCTGAGCCTCCTGTCTCCACCTTGAGTGTGGTGGGATTAAAGGTGTGCATCACCATGTCAGGTTTGTGTGGTGCTGGGGGTGGAACCCAGGGCTTTGGGAAAGCTATACAAACACTCTCTATCAATCTATCCACACCACCAGACTTACTTTTCTTTAAGGGTTTGACGGTCACAGCTGTGTTCATTCCATCTGTATTGGCACAGTGGAGTGGCAGAGCCCCACTCTGTGATGCCTTTTCACAGGGATCACTCTGCTGCCAGAGGTCTAAGATGGTTTATACTTTTGAAAATTAATATTGTAAAGGTGGGGCTAACAAGATTGCCTCAGCAGGTAAAGGCACTTGCCACCACGCTTGATGACTGAGTCCCATCCCTGAACCCACATANAGGAAAGAGGATGGATTTCACAAGCACACTGTGGTATTTGTAGACACACAGACACACAGACACACACACACACACACACACACACACATGTGCACACACACACGTGCACACACATGTGTACACACAGACACACATGTGCACACACACATGTGCACACACACACGTGCACACACATGTGTACACACAGACACACATGTGCACACACACATGTGCACACACACATACACACATACATATGTGCACACACACACACACACACACACGAGATAAATGATAAAGAAGCAGGAAACAAAAGTCATACAAAAACACTGTAAAGGTCGTTGGAGGTGTTGCTGAGTGGCAAGGCTGGGGTATCCTTCCCGGCAACACAAAGTCAACCAAATACAATAAAACAGTGGGGACCCCTGTGGAAGAAGGAGTGAGGGGTCAGCTTTGTGAGGGGCTCTGAAGCACTTGCCTTGCAGGAGGAAGAGCCCTGTGAGAGCAGCAGTGAGGAGGAGTCGGGGACCCAGGATTATCAGAGCCTGAATTCCGTGGTGGATGTCGAGGACCTGGGCAACATCATGAACCCCATGAAGAAGGAAAAGGTACTNCTGTTTGGGGGATACTGCAGTCGGGGCCTGCGGTTCATTCACCTCTTAGATTCTGTCACAGTACCGTTCTGGTTTGAAGGGGGAAGGCAGTTTAATTTCTCTTCTACTTGGAAGGGTTTCTGTTTTGTTGTTGTTTGTCTTTTGTTTTTTGCTATATTTACATGAACTTTCAACATTAAAATTGACATTTATTTCATGTATGTGTTTAGTGTGTCATATGTATGTCAGAGCACACATGCCACAGCAAGAGGACAACTTCTGTGAATGGGTTCTCTCCTTCCACCCAGTGGGTCCCCAAGATTGGACTCAAGTTGTCAGGCTTGGTGGCAAGCGTCTTTACCTGCTGACCCATCTCACTGACCCCTCCATGAACTTTGCTAAATTCTTCTCATTTAGTACCATGGTAACAGGCTCTTGGGAGGACCAGCAGATGAGTAGAGAGAGGGTGACTAGTTCAGAGATGGCATTCAGGGCTGTGGAAGATGACCATCTTTGAGGATTTGTTTTTTGAGACAGGGTTTCTCTGTGTAGCCCTGGCTGTCCTGGAACTCACTCTATAGACCAGGCTGGCCTTGAACTCAGGGATTGTCCTGCCTCTGCCTCCCGAGTGCTGGGATCAAAAGCATGCACCACCACTGCCTGGCTGGGAGTATTCTTTATTGTTAAGATTTCAGATGAAGTCAGACTTAGTGGTGCGTGCATGTCATCACAGCCACTTGAGACATCTCTGGTGGGGGTTACAGGTGTGTGTGTGTGTGTGCTGTCACACCTGGATTATGCAGTGCTTGAGCTGTACCTAGGGCGTCCTGCATGCTAGGCACACTACCAACTGAGCCACACCCCAGCCTCTTTCTGCCATGAGTTCTTTTACAGTCTTTTTTCCAAATCAATCAAACTGTGTTACAGTGAATTGTAATTTTTGGTTTTTGACTAGAAATATGATTATCTTTATTGAAACAGTCTTACAATGGAAAATGAAGTAGCAGATTTAGATAGAATTCTGGAATTTCTACTTGGCTAAACCTTCCTTAAAGCTTTGCCTGGTGACNTTAGGANGACACGTTTTTTCTTTGCTTCCTGGTGGCCAGTAGAGGTCGCTAGAGAATGCAGCAGTGAAAACTTAACCATCCTTGCCATTATTTTTAGAAATGAAATGATGTTGGACCTTGAAGCTGTCAGCTTATAGTATTTAGCTCTCTCATAGAAACCATCAAATGGAAGGGTCTGTGTGTGCTTTTCATCTTTAGTAAGACCTGAAAATAAGTCACTGTTGTTTTTTTTTCCTCCATTTTATGTATATGTGTTTGCATGTGTGTATTTAATTTATTGTGTTGCTGTGGGTTGACCCTGTGGGCCATTGTATATGCCAGGCTATACTGTGTCATTGAGTTACAGCCTGAATACCTCCCCTTTTTTTGTCTTTTTTCGTTTTTGTTCTTACTGTTTATTTGAGAGAGAGTCAAGTGTAGCCCAGGCTGGCTTTAAACTTGGTGTGTAGCCACTGATGAGAACACACGATGAGGTTTGTGTATGTTTTTCAATTCCATTTGGAAGCTCNGTTAGCAGAGGCANGGTTCTCATTAGCTTTGCACTGCGTTTATATTAGGCATTTGGAGAACTGATTTGAGGATGGAGAGATTGGTTGTGGTCGCTTTCTCAGAGCGAGTAACAGAAGGTAAAGAAGTCAGCCTGAACTGTGTTCACTTACCTTCTGTGGGTTTGCTGCCTATGAACCCCCATCTCCCTCCTCCCTCCTTCTCTCCCCTCACCACCATCCCTCTCCCTTCTTCCCCCCTTCTTCTCTCTTCCTCCCTTTTTCCCTCCTTTCTTCTCTCTTCCTCCCTTCTTCCCTCCTTATTCCTCTTCCTCCCTTCTTCCCTCCTTATTCCTCTTCCTCACTTCTTCCCCCCTTCTTCTCTCTTCCTCCCTTCTTCCCTCCTTTCTTCTCTCTTCCTCCCTTCTTCCCCCCTTTCTTCTAGTGTGCCAGCAGTAGTGTGCACCACCCCCTCCCACTGGGAACTGCAGTCTATTTAGTACTTGCAGTCTGCTGCATTTTCCAAGTGTGCCAGCGGCAGTGTGCGCGTCCGCCTCCCACTGGGAACTGTTCCTTATTTAATGCTTGCACCCCACCCCCTTTTCAGGGGAAGAAGTTGAAATTCAGAAAAAAGCAGTAATTTGCCAAAGTTAGGCAGTTTGTTTGTGTTTGGTTGTTAAAAATANTTGATCNTGGGCCAGGCAGGGTGGCTCAATGGGTAAAGATGCTTGCCATCAAGCCTGGCAGCCTGATTTTGGTCCCTGGGATGTGCGCNGAGGNGGGAAATGACCAACTCCCAAGTGTCCTCTGACTGCCACACAAACACTTTAATTAAAGAAGTAAATAAAGTATAATAAAAANTAAATACTGACTTTTTAAACACATGAACTATTGACTTAGGTTAGGTTTTTGTGGTGGTTTTATTTATTTATTTATTTTTTGTTTACTTATTTATTGACCCTGGTGGTGTGTCTTTCATCATCTCTCTGGAAGCAAGATCACCTTGTGGGATGTTGGGTCTCAGCCCTGGTTGTGTGGACCTCTTCACTGTTGTTACAGAGTCTTGCTTGTTTCCAATTCTGGATTTTATTTCTCAATTCAACCCAGAGAGAAAAGGCTCAACAGGAGGAGAAAGCTGGCGTGAGGAGGAACCCAGAGAAGAGCGAAGACAGTGAAGGAAGAGCTATGGTCACACCTGCTCTCCGAGAGGCCCTAACTAAGCAAGGTGAGCATCTGCCAGCACTGGGGCATGACTGCTCCCTGGTGCACTCGACTTGATGCCCAGGACAGGAAGCAAAGGATAGGGTTGTCACAGGGGACAAAGAGAAAGTCTCTTGCTGCTTAGTGTGGCAATTGGCTCACAGCGTGTGTTAGTTGGAACGTAGGGTACTGGGACCTGAGAAAAACAATAAGGGAGGAAGCATTTATCTAGCTCAGTTTCAGATGCTTGGTCTGTGTGGCCCATGCTCATGTGGCCTGTGCTCATGTGACCCGTGTGCATGTGGCTGGCCTGTGCGCAGTGGTCCATGCTCATGTAGTCCATGCTCATGTGGCCCATTTTTGGTTCTGTAATGAGATAGAGCCTTGGGGCAGAAGGACTGCATGGGAGAGACCTCAAAGCGGGAAGTAGGTAGTTGGAAATAGAAAACAGCTACACCCCAGCCACTCTCCAATGACACACTTCCTCCAAATAACCCACTTTCCACAGTGCTACCACCTTATATAAACTGTCCACTTCTGGAATCCCTCAGGGGAGCATTTATTTCTTCAAAGCCCTCGATTTCTGATGTTCTTTGGACATACCTAGGTGTCAGTCAATCCAATGGAGTTGACAAGCAAGATTGATCATCACCTGGGGAAGCTAGAGCTGCCTGAGAATACCCTTTCCACCCGGTCTCTCTCTTTTCTTATCTCTCTTTCTGTCTCTTTCTTTCTCAGGCTTTCTTTGGGTCTTGTGTATTCCAGGCTGGTCTCACACTCACTGTGAAATTGGGAATGACCTTGAAGTTCTGATCTTCCTCCGCCTCCCAAGTGCTGAGTTTAGAGACATGTCCTTGATACCTGGTTTTCATGGTGCTGCGGACCAAACCCCCCAGGGTCTAGTTGTCCCTGTGTGTATATTTGGACGCCACCTGCAGAGGCCAGGAGGCTTCAGATACTCTGGAACTGCAGTTACAGATGGTTGGGACCCATCACGTGGGTGCTGGGACTTGAACACGGGTCCTCTGGGAGAGTAGCCCGTGCTCTTAACCCGTATGAGTTGTGTCTCTAGCCCTTACTGAGTTTTATTACATTTCTTAAGTTCAGTTCTATTATTTCTTCAATTATTTGGCATATGTCCCCTTCTTGTTCCTCAGGGACTGTGATACCATGTCTTCTAACATGCTACTTGCATTTGACCATAGCTCATTGACGTTTCTATTTGTTAAATTCTTTGTTTCCTGTCTCACATTTCAGTTTAGCACCTGTCATTACATTTTCAGATTTGACAATTTTTTTTTACTTTTTCAATAGTTACTTTCTATTGCTGTGAAGAGATACCATGACCAAGGCAGCTTACAAAAGAAAGAGTTTATTGGGCTTACAGTTTCAGAGTGGAGTCCATGACTATCATGGTGGGTGGGGAGCATGGCAATGGGCAAGCAGTCATGGTGCTGGAGCAGTAGCTGAGAGCTTACATCCTGATTTATAAAGTCAGGGAGAGCTAACTGGGAATGGCAAGGGCTTCTGAAACCTCCAAGCCCACCCCCAGTGACACATCTCCTCCAACAAGGCCTCGTCTCCTAATCCTTCCCAAACAGTTCCACTAACTGGGGACCAAGCATTCAAATATGTAAGTCTATGAGGGCCATTCTCATTCAAACTACCACATACCACTCCCTGTCCCCCAAAGGCTGTTGGCCATATCATAATGCAAAGTGAATTAAGTTCAACTTCAAATGTCCCCATTGCCTTTCACAGTCTGCCCAACTTTAGAGAGTCAGGTCTCCACCATCTGGGTTTCAGGGAGTGAACTCAGCCCTGGCAGCAAATGCCTTTACCTACTGAGCCATCTTGCTGGCCTAACCCAAAGGACACTTGAGTCAGAGTACCACAGAGACACCTGCACAAATGTATTTACTGTAGTCCTGTAGCCAAGGGCTACAGTTGCCAGGCAGCCAAGATGCAGATGGAGCCAGGGCAGCCAGGCTTGTTTGTTACACTGCTCAGTGCCTCCGGCTTTCTTACTGAGATTGGCCTGTGAGACTGCTATGTTTCTGGGAGCCAAAACCCTCCCCATGTGACATTGGATTAGTTGATTGTTTGAGCCTCTGTCATTAGATACATATACATTTTATTTATGTTCTATGTATGTACATTTAATTTATATGTATATGTAGCTAATGACAGAGGCTAGGCTCTTACTGTGTAACCCTGGCTGGCCTGAAACTCACTCTGTAGACCAGGCTGGCCTCCAGATCTTCCTGCCTCTACCTCCTGAGTGCTGCTGGGATTAAAGGCACGTGCTACCACACCCAGAATTTTTTGTTTTTATTTGTTTGAGATTGGATCTCATGGCCTGGCCTTAAACTTCAGAATGACCTTGAATTCCTGCCTCCACCTGCCGGGTGCTGAGACTACAGTTGTGCTTCATTATGGCTAGATTTCTAACAGTTTCTCATGGTAGTCAGGCTGGTGGCTCACAGCCCGCCAGCTCACAGCCCGCCATCTCAGCACTTTTGGGAGGCCGAGGAAGGAGGACTGGGGCCACTCAGTAAGGCCTAGTCAAAAAGTAACTATAACAACAAACCTCAAAAGAGCATCTCCTATCCGCAAATTAAACCTCTACTGTTTTCTGCAACAGCATTGTTGAATGTTAAACTTAGTAAGGAAAAGTGGTTTTGTTGAGTTTTAGTGTCACCNTCGGACATGAGACTTTGGGTTCATTTCTCTTTCCGTTCCCTGGTTTTCCATGTAGGGTACCAGTTGATTGGCAGCCACTCTGGGGTGAAGCTTTGCAGATGGACAAAGGTATTTATTGGTTTTATTCAAATATTATGGCTATTTCCTGAAACTTCTTATTTTTCTATTTCCACTTTTTTTGTGTATATGTGTGTGCACACTCGGGGCTCAGAGCACATCCTACAGGAATTGGTTTTCTCCTTCACCCTTGTGGGCTCTGGGGACTGAACTCAGGCCTTTAAGTTTGGCATCANGGCCCTTACCCTCTGAGCCATGTCACTGGCTCCCTTGTGCCTTTCAGCAGCGTTCTTGAGATGTACTTTACAAGCAGGATAACACCCTTATTTTAGTTTATTCATAGGATTCTTACAGCCGTCATCACAGTCTAACTTTAGGACGTTTCTTTCATCTCTGAAAGAGAGGCCGCACCCACCAGCAGTCAGTCTCCTGTAAGATGAATTGCTAAATGGTCTTATTAATAAAAAACCCAGAGCCAGATATCGGGGTAAAAACTGAGAGATCAGAGGAATAGGACAAGCCACAGACAANCTCACCTTACCAACTCCTCAGCCTCCAGAGAGAACTACTTCCTGTATGCCCATGCCTATATACCTTTCTGTCCCTGCCATCTCACTTCCTCTCCCCGCCCAGCTACATCACTTCCTCTTCCTGCCCAGCTCTGTCACTTCCTGTCTGTCTGTACAGACCTCCAGACCTTTATGCTTAACTAGTGTTGGAATTTAAGGCGTGTGCCACCATGCCTGGCTCTGTTCCCAGTGTGGCCTTGAACTCACAGGGATCTGAATGGATCTCTGCCTCCCGAATGCTAGGATAAAAGGTGTGTGCTACCATTGCCTGACTTCTATGTTTAATATAGTGGCTGGCTTTTTCCCCTGATCCTCAGATAAGCTTTATTAGGCTACACAATATATTGGGGAACACAATATCTCACCACAGTCTCTAGGTTTTTTTTTCCAAGGCAGAGTTTCTCTGTGTAGCCCTGGCTGTCCTGGAACTCGCTTTGTAGACCAGGCTGGCCTGGAGCTCACAGAGATCCGCCTGCCTCTGCCTCCTGAGTGCTGGGGTTAAAGTCGTGCATCACCACGGCCCGGCCCATTCTCCATTCTGGAGCCTCCCTCCAGCTCCCAAGAGCCATTCATCTGCTTTCTGTCTCTACATTAAGTGGCTGATTAGACATTTCCGATGACTGGAATTGTATGTGTGGCCCAGCATGCCTGCTTTCTGTCATTTGGTGTGACGTTTTTGTGACTCATCTGTGAGTACCTGAGGACGTTGTATGCCACACCGTCTATTCGTTGAGCAGTTGATGGGCACTCAGGCTGTTGTATGTTCTAGATGTTGTGAGTGATGCTGCTGGGGACGTCACTCCATGTACAGGATTTTGTGTGGTGTACACAATGCACTTCCAAGTGTCATTGGTGGATCATGGTAATTTAAAAAAAACTTTTTTCAGTGAACTGTCTATTTTTCAAAGTGGTTGTACCATTTTTTATTCCTCCCAGCAGTGTAATGAGGGTCCTGTTCCCTCACCACTCTCCACAGTCCCCTGAACCCTTTCACAAGGTCTGTCTGTGTAACCCAGGCTGCTCTCAAATTCATGATTCTCTTGCCTCAGCCTCTTGATTTATTTATTTACTTTTGAGACAGGGTCATGGGTAGCCCAGGCTGGCCTCAAACTCTCTTGAACTCCTGATTCTCCTTCCTCTGTCTCCCAAATGCTGGGATTACATGTGCAGTACCACACCTGGTTTGTCTGGTCCTGGGGCTCGAACCCACTCATAAGCACTCTACTCACTGAACTACACCCTGAAGAAACTATTTAATTCAAACTCGATCCTTTTTTTTTCTTGTTTAAGGTACAAATATTCCAAGAGATTTTTCCTCCCATACTTTGTTGTTCCACCTACTTTTGGTGACAGCATGCTCAGCCCTGCAAATTAGTTAATGAATTCCACATGTTGCATTCCCCACATTCCCTTTTTTTCCAGTCCAGTGATTTTCAATAATGTCAGACTCAGTGCCTTCTGTGCACAGCCCGTAATGTGCAGTGTCCCTTTTACCATTGCTAAATTCAATTTTCAGATAGTAAATCACATACATAATTTTGAAAATTGATGTTTCAGCCAATCTTTAATGAAGTGAAAGAGGAAGCACTTTATGTTAAATATGTATTTCCGTGCAAAAATGCTGTGATGCTTCAGTGGTAGATGGCTTGGTGAGGGGCCGGCGGCTGTGTCTGGATCTGTTGTTCCTTCTCCTCCTGGCCCTCCACTTCCTCCTCTTCCCCTGCACCTCCTCCCCTTCTTCCCTTTTTCTCTCCTCCTCTCTGTTTCTTGCTCTTCCTTTTCCTGCTCCTCCTTCTTCTTGTGTGTGGTACTGAGCATCAAACCAAGGGTCTTGCGTGTGCGAGGCAAGCAATGTATCACATCCACAGCCCTTCTGCTTAAGTGGCCACATTTGCATTTGAGAAAGAGTTGCATTTACTCTGCACTGGCAGCAGTGAAGAGCCAGGCTTATTTATATCTGGTGAGACAAAGAAGGAAGCAGCCCGTGCTGCCTTAAGTAGGGCCAAGAAGCCCAGGGATTATGTCCNAGTGGAGAAGGTGAGAAAGGAGGCTGTCCTCAGCAAGGACTCAGGCCTCATTAATAAATTGGAATTGGTGTAGAGTCCTGTGATGACACTTGGTGGGGGATTGGGATGGGATGACACAGAAAACAGACTTTTTTTCTTGAAATCTCATGACTAGTTAAGCCCGTGTTTTGTTTCTCATTTATTTTAATCTTATAGAGAGTGTGTGTGTGTGTGTGTGTGTGTGTGTGTGTGTGTGTGTGTGTACATGAGTGTAGTGCCCTCAGTGGCCAGAAGAGAACATTGAGTCCTCAGGGGCTGGAGTTCAGGGGTTCTGTGTTGTCAGTTGTGGGTGCTGCGAACTGAACTTGGGACTTCTGTAGGAGCACCGTGTGGTCTTCACTGCTGAGTTCTCTCTCCAGCCTTGTTTCTTATTTGTAATAAGACTTTGGAGATAGTCTCCTTTAAGATATTCCTACTGGAATAGNCGATGTATTGAAAACAGGAATGATAGCCCCAGAAGAGCTAGTCTAAGGTGGCTGACAGACCTGTGGTGACAGATTCAGAGTAAGTGATAGGTGACCCTAAAACAATTTTAACACATGGGTATTACAGGCTAGATTTTTATTCATTCATTCATTTTATTTATGGGAATTATTAACAAGATATGCGATGTCAGCAGTAATTTTTAGAACAACTTACATTAATGAGAATTCTACTGGCAGTTTTTCTTCATTTTATTTTTTGACTATTTTGGATACAGGGTCTTACTGTGTAGCCCAGGCTGGCTTTGAACTTCTGATTCCCCTGAGTCCTGGGATTATAGGTGTACACCACCACACCTGGCCAGGTTAACCTTGAAGTCCAGCTGCATGTGTGCTGTCTTGCCTGAAGCTGCCCCGTGACTCTGGAGCTGATTGTGCCTTGCCGAGCAGTGGGGATTTGTGCCCTGCCGAGCAGTGGGGATTTGTGCCGGAGTCTCATACTTTCCCTGTCCACCAGTGGCTTGTTCTTCTAGCTTTGCTGCTTGACTCTCCAATCAGCAATTATGCAGCTTTGTCTTTTCAGTTGCTTAGGACAACAACTGACAGCCACCACCCCATATCTTTTTATCATTCTCATGTCTGTTTATGAACAAATATTCCCAAGGCCTGGCAGAATGTGTAAGGGTGCTTGCCACCAGTCAGATTGGTTGAGTCAATAACTATGACCCATATGGTAGAAGGAGAGAACCAAGTTTTACAAGTCCTCCTGTGTGCACAAGACTGTGATGATAGTTTCCCAATAAAACATTTTGTCATTTAACCAAGTGGGAAAGCTGCAAATCAGTAAGTCCATGGGGCTGTGGGTGTGGCTCAGTTAGTAGGGTGCTTGGCCAGCATGCATGAAGCCTTGGGTTCCTCCATTTCCAGCACTAGGTAAACTGGTGTGGTGATGTACCCTTGTAACCCCAATATCTTTAGATGACGTGTTCAAGATCATCCTTGGCTACATAGAGAGTGTGAAACCATCCTGTTATACTTGAGACCCTGTCTCAAACAAACAAACAAGCTCTCATGTTGACTTCTTGGAGGACAGGATAAGCAAGGAGAGATGTGAAGCCCCAGCCAGCAGCAGCTGTCACAGACTTGAGTGAAGTCTTAGATAGTGGCACAGCTTAATTCTCCTCTGAACATAGTTGTGTGAATGAGTGAGTGACCCTAGTCTCTAATTCAGGTATCAGTGTCATATTAAGTCAGAGTTTGAGGCCCTGTGCTAGGTGGCAGATCCCTGAACTGGGTGGCACTAATTAGTTGTGGTACAGGGTCATGGATTGCTGCTCATTGGAGAATATGAGTTATCTGTGTGGTGGGGAAGTCAGTCATAATGACAGATGACAGGGCTGGGACTGTTGAGAGCCCCGAGCCAGAGCAGCACTCGGGGTGTGGAGAGGGGTGGAGATGAGGTTGCTGAGAGGAGCAAGCGATCTGCCGTCGTCTTCCCAAGCTCCAGATTAAGAGTTGTTAGCCTGTGAGACCAGAGGCCTGGCTGCTACCTCAGAACATGCCAGTAAGGGCTTGGGCATCATCTTCTCGGGCAGTTTGGGGCTCTTTGGCCAGAGAAGCATGGCTTTGAGGTGTTGTGGGGAAGGGGTGGTACAAGGAGTGCAGCTATATGGGTTGGGACGCCAGAACTGGGGAGCATCACAAAAGCGGGAAGTCTCATGTCCTCTGCTTGAAAGGAGATGGTGACTGAGGCCAATGCTAGCTGCCTCAGCTTCACAGTTGAGCCTCATTAGGCTCAACTCTTTCCTGGCATGAAGACTGAGTCTCCTGACAAAGGGCCCTGGGATTCCCACTAACAACAAATAGGGCATGTGCTCTTCTGTCTAGCTGGGTCTGAGTTCCCTCGCTGTCTGGAGAAACCACTAAATCAAGTGGTAGTGAGAAGAGATCATTCCCTCACAAAGTACCTAGCCTGAGATATGCTCTTCTTCCCTGCGGGCCTGACACTTGGAAAGTGATGCCACCTTAGTGTCCAGTCAGGGCAGCCCCTTTGTCCTTGGGAGGCTGAGAGTCTCCTTTCTGCAGAGTGTTCAGGCCAGAGGAAGCCTTGCCACAGAAGAGCCCAGGCTGAGAAGTCTGCTGGCCTGAAACTCCTGTCTTCCAGTGAGCCAACTGGGGAAACCCTGTTCCCTCAACAGCAGCAGGGGCCAGCAGGGGCCAGCAGGGGCCAGCAGGGACCAGGGGTCATTCAAGATCAAGTGCTCTGTAAAGGCTAGGGAAGTTCAGTTGCTGTGGAAAGCACAGCACAGGACTTGTCTTCCAGCTCAGTGAAGTAACTGCTTGCCAAAGTGAAAGAGGAAGGGTCTAGAGCAGTGGTTCTCAACCTTCCTAATGCTGTGACCCTTTAATACAGTTCCTCATGTCATGCTGACCCCCAACCATAGAATTATTTCATTAATACTTCATAACTGTAATTTTGTTATTGTTNATGAATCATGATGTAAATATCTGATATGCAGGATATCTGTTAGGCAACCCCTGTGAAAGGATCATTTGGTCCCATGGGGTCGAGACTCACTGGTTGAGAACCATTGGTCTAGAGTCTCCTCACTGACAGAGTGCCTAGGACGATACAGAAAAGTCACCTGTCACAGCAAGGACTGAGAAAGTTATAACGTGGATAACAAAAGATAACAACAGCCNTCAACAGCAGCTGAGTCAACGGATGGGACAGAATGAAGCAGCTACAGCTATCAGTGATCTTCTAACAAATGAAAGAATAAAATAGCCCAGCAAAGAGCAAGGCTAAGAACCGAGAAGGCCCAATACAACAGAAAAGCAGAGTAACAGATCAAACAACTTCCTGAGGGCTCAGCAGTGAGGCGGGGGTGGCAGGTTGTTCACTCTGACCTCAGCAGATCGATGGGACAGTTTGTACTCAGGACCAGTCAATAGGATTTACCCCGTCTGGACCAAGAGATCAAAGTAGATTAGACACGAAGCAAACAGAATGGGAAGTGGATCCTCGGAGACTGTGAACTAATGAGATACTCAGTCAACATGTCTGCCATTGGAGGATCAGGATGACAATGAGAAAGAGTGGAACTGAAGGAGTGTGGTCACGGATGCTGTCAATGGGGGCACACACTGGGAAAAACACAAACACAACTCACCACACTCACCACACTTGGTGTGTGTGTGAGCGAGCACGCCACAGCGCACGTGGAGGTCAGAGGACAAGTTGGAAGTGTTGGTTCCCATTCTGCCATGTGGGTCACAGGGAACAAGCTCAGGTCCTGTAGTGCTGCTTTTACCTACTGAGCCATCTCACCCTCCAGTGTCATCTTAAAAATTATGTATCTGGGCTGATGAGACAGCTCAGAGGGTAAAGGTCTCACCTGGTGACCTGAGTTCAATCTCTGGGACCCACATGAAGTTGGAAGAAAGAGTCAGTTCTGTGAAGTTGTCTTCGGACCTTTGCATGCCTTAGCATGCCTGAACCTGCACTCATATCACACACACACACACACAGTAATTATAAATAAGAAAACTAAAGCATGCAAACAAACAATGCCTAGCTGTTGAGTTTCTATTTTTTTATTCAAATGATGATATGTTTCCTGCTTGTCACAGTCAATGCTGCGGGGGAGAGGAGGTTGCTACAAACACACATTCTACGGCATCGAGAGCCATCGCTGCATGGAAGCCACCCCGAGCTTGGCATGTGCAAATAAATGTGTCTTCTGTTGGCGGTAAGTGGAGACGTGCAGTGTGGTGATCAGATTTTGGGCACTGCCCTGGTCATGTTGGACTCAACATTAGGGCTTTGTTGTGGATCATTCTTTAGTAAATTCCTTTCTTTTGTAATTTTTTTTATTTAAAAAATATTTTTTTCCTTTTACATACCAACCCCTGTTCCCACTCCCTCCCCTTCTCCTGCTCCCCCTCCAAAATTCTTAAGAAGCTTGTCAGCCACATAGTCCATGAATGTGTTAACTGAATTTGTATTTAAAAATTGTAACTAGGGAGGTTGAAGAAGGGCTCAGTGGCTAAGCGCACTTGCTGCTCTGAGGACTGAGTTTAGCTCCCTGCTATCACAATTGCCTGGAACTTCAGCTCCAGGGAGATCGGACGCCCTCTTCTGNCCTTCGGGGTCACCTGCACGTTTATGTAACCACACACAGATACACATAGAAAACAAACATCATAAGTGGAAGAAATTCTAAAGAACACTGAAGAAAAAAGAAATTGCCAGAGAATAAGAAATGCTGTGGATGTGGCTCAGTTGGTAGAGTGTTTGTCCCTCGTGCCTGAAGCCCTGGCTTCCATTCCCAACAGTGCATAAACCACGTATGGTAGTCACACCATAATTCCAGCACTGGGGATATGGGCTCTAGAATCCTCAGCTACATAGGGAGTTTGAGACCAGCCTGGGCTATATGGGAATCTGTCTCGAAACCAAAGACTGGAGTACAGAAAGAGAAGCTATACCCACTCTTCTTGAGAAACTCAAGAGTGTTTGGAGTAGCTTGTCATTTCTACACCTTAAGTGCTTCTGCTCTCCTCGTGTGGTCTAGGAATGGTCAGTTCACTCTGGCAATGTGCTGGCCACAGGTCACCTTACGCTTGTGTCTGTATTCAGTTAGCATGACTAGAAACAGGAAAGAGGAGCTGGAGGTGGCTTAGCAATTAGAAGCTTTTATTCTTTTTCAGAGGACCAGAGTTTGGTTTTCTGCACCCATGTTGGACCGTTCACAACCACCTGTAACTCCAGCTCCAGGAGCTCTGATGTCCTCTTCTGGGCTCCTTGGGTACTTNAACATAGGTGCACATACATACACCCACAGACATACCTCTAAACAAGTAATCAGAGTCAGGTTAGTGTGTTAGGTCTACCTATACCTGAAGCTGACTCTGAGCCAAGAGCNGAGCGGCTGAGTGACCTTTCTCCACTCATCTCTGCCATGTGCCATGAGTCAGGGAGAATCCTTTGAACAGTGGAGCTTTTATCGGGACACAAACTCTGGCTTTCTGTTGGATGGGCTGGTCACAGCAGACTCGCTGTGATGTCACAACTGGAGGCCTTAGCACTCTGAATTTTGTTTACAGGCATCACACCAATCCTGTGGGCACTGAATGGCGGTGGAAGATGGACCAGCCAGAAATGATCTTGAAGGAAGCCATCGAGAACCATCAGAACATGATTAAACAGTTCAAAGGTACTTGCCTGCTTGTTTATTTGATTTTTATTTTTATGAGACAGGGTCTTATTCATCTCAGGCTGGCCTTGAACTTGCTATGTGTGNTGGAGGATGACCTTGGACTTCTGATCCTCCTGCCTCTGTCTCAGAGTGCTGGGATTGCAAGGTGTATATCACCACACTTGGTTTTATCCTGTGNTGAGGATGGAAGCCAGGGCCTCATACGTGCTAGGCAAACATTCCACCAACCAAGCCACATCCTCTCTGAAAAGGAATGGTAATACCTGTAACACAGCCTGGATCACAATGACAGAAGAGTGGCCTCTTTTCTTCTTTCAGTGGGATTTTTGTCTCTACCATTCGGGGGGTCTCTGCAAATACCAAGGCCAGCAGAGTGGATCGGTGAGAGATGAGGCAGTTCAGTTTAGCACTCAGTAACCGGAGCTGTTTTAAACTTTGAGAGTCAGACTCTGAGTAGTTTATTTTAGGTGTATTTAAACATAGCATGATTTGGGAAGAAGTTTCCTGGTGACAATGGACTCAATCCCGTGTGCACAAGAGCTTAAGACATGACTGTATGGAAACTCTTAGTAAAGTACAGATGACTCTTCCATAACAGTGGGTGCCACAGATTAACTGAGGAAACAGGCTCAAGATAAACAAGCTCATGACAGGGTCTGGGGGAGGATCCAGTGTGGCCTGGCCACAAGATAACACAAATAGTCACCAGGCTATCAACCTCATCTGTTCCCAGCCTTCTGAGTGAAGACACAACCCCGTGTGTTTTACATTCCTGGTTCCCTAGTGCTTACATGTGAGCACAAGAACCTATATGCCCTTACACTACTGTAAATCTCCCTGTGTGGAAGCAAAACCATGATAGAAGTTATATATATATACATATATATATATATGTACAGGCCCTTGTAGCTTTTGTATTTCCATTAGGTGAAGGAATTAAAAAATTCCAGCCACAGCTTAGCCCTTGTGAGGTGTACTGAGTCTGGAAATTTCTCCTGGAGACATCTTGCCATCATCCTGAAAGCCATTGCTCTTGCTTGGTGAGCACAAGGTGGCTGTGTGAACTGATCTGATACTTCAGTCTGTGGAGAATTCTTAGGTATGGTTAGTCCTGGGGCTAGAGAGATGGGCTCAGCGGTTTAGAGTGTGTGCTACTGAAGTTCTGTTCCCATCCCCCACTCCCCTGTCACTCTGGTCTGGGGATCTGGTGCCCTCTTCTGGCCTCTGTAGGCAGTANTTACACTCGTGCACATACCTCTACTCCCCCAGATACGCATCCATACTCATAATAAAAATAAAAATAAGGTAGATGTGGTAGCGCACACCTTTAATCCCAGCACTCAGGAGGCCAAGGCAGATGGACCTCNGAATTTAAAGGCCAGGCTGGTTTACATAAGGGAGTTCTAGGCCATGTTACGTAGTGAGTCCTTGCCTGAGAAAACGAAATATTAATTACATTTTTTAAAAAAAATATGGTCAAAGAGGTGGAGTTGCCTGGGAAAGGGTTTCTGAATGAATGCCCCATAAGAAGTGGGGTGCTCTTAATAAAATGTCTTCCACATAGCCCACAGTGATGCAGCAGAAACTCCGCCCTTCCTTTTCTAGTTTCCCAGTTCAGTTCTGCTGAATACTTAAGTCTGTTTGGCTTTACTGGAGAGCTCTGGCTCCAGACTCTACTGTGAGTCAGAACCATCTGGGGCTGCTCACACACCGACTGCTGCTCCTTCCCAGAGAGGAAGTCTAGAGCTGGAGCCTAAGAATGTACAGTTCTTCCTTTTCTTGTTCCATTTTCTTTTCTTTTCTTTCTGTTTTTTTTTGGGGGGATGAGGGTCTTGCTGTGTAGTGCAGGCTGGCCTTGAACTGATCCTCCTGCTTCAGCCTCCTGGGTGTTTGGATGACAGGTGTGGGCCACCACGGCCAGCAAGTGTGTGCTTCTCACAGGATTCTAGGAATCCATGCTGTTGACCTTGGGTGCAGGACTGAGAACCTGCTGTAGACAGATGGGTGGTCTTGCCGCATGATGGTTTTATACAATAACTGTACTGTGTACATTGGTAAGTTGTGTTGTTGGAGCTCACTAAGGAGCTGACTCTAGAAGCAGGGCTGCAGGTCCCCAGCTCCCAGTGTTTCAGACCCAAGCATGTTTGTCTTGAATTGTCCTCCAAGGTCCCTTGTCTGTGCATGGGCAGGNCCCCATNCCCACACGGTTCTGTGATGGGGAGGTAAGGGAACAGCAGAACAGCCTACCAGTGAAACATTGTGTCCTTGAGGACAGTTGGGAGGTAACCCATTTCCAACAGAGGTCACTAGTGTTCACCCCAGACATAAAAATGCCTGAGTGGGAGAGAGAAAGAAGCTGGACTCTCAGCCATGGAGAGAAGTTCAATCTGGAAGCCAGCCAACTGCTTTGACTTCCGTACTCAGTTTTTGCTGGATACTGTGAGCCCCCATCCCTTCATCCATCCATATCTTGCCATGTATCCTTTTATTNTGGCTTGCTATCTAATTAACAAACGCATTTAAAACTGAAAGTACTGCCATTAGCATAGATTGTCCTCTGAATGGTACAGAACAGTGAATGACAGCTGCGTGGTCTTGACTCCTCCAGCGTTATATAGACTTCTGTATCTTTTCATATGTAGCAATAAAAAAACAATAAAAGCTCTTTTGTTATATGAATATCTTTATAGGCTGGGTGTGTATCACATGCCTTTAATCCCAGCATTTGAGAGGCAGAGGCAGGCAGAGCTCTGTGAGTTCAAGGCCAGCCTCGTCTGCATAGTAAGTTTCAAGCCAGCCAGGGCTATGTAGTGAGATCCTGTTTCAAACAAAACACAACACAAATCTTTATAAGCCCTAGTCATTGTTTTTCTGAAAATCAGGGGATTTGTTTGTCTTTTGTNGTTTCTCAGGTGACTCTTTTATTCATTAGATTTTAAAATNGACTAATTTTTTTTTAAAGATTTANTTATTATGTATACAGAAGAGGGCGCCAGATCTCATTACAGATGGTTGTGAGCCACCATGTGGTTGCTGGGAATTGAACTCAGGACCTCTGGAAGAACAGTCAGTNCTCTTAACCTCTGAGCCATCCAGCCCAAATGACTTATTTTTTTTGTTTTATGTGTATGGGTGTTTTTACCTGCATGAATGTCTGCTCACCATGTGCATGCAATACCTGCAGAGGCCAGAAGAGGGTGTCAGACAACCTGGAATTGGAATTGCACACTCTTGTTAGCTGCAGTTAGGGTACTGGGAACTAAACCCAGAATCTGTAAGAGCAATAAGTGCTTCTAACTGCTGAGCCATCTCTCCAGCCCTGCAATTAATTAAAAAAA
Organism: Neotoma lepida; assembly: GCA_001675575.1. Classification (NCBI taxonomy): domain Eukaryota; kingdom Metazoa; phylum Chordata; class Mammalia; order Rodentia; family Cricetidae; genus Neotoma; species Neotoma lepida. Next base: position 170,503 of record LZPO01031192.1, read on the forward strand.
AANTTTGTTTGTGTTTGTATGTCTGTTTGTATGTGTCTATGTGAGTGTATGGGGTGTGTGTGTGTGTGTGTGTGTGTTCGCTCGTGCCATGGTATACACATGGAAACAAGAGGACAACTTCTTGGAGGCAGTTCTCCTACCTTTACACGGGTCGTGGAGTTTAAATGCAGGTTGCCAGGCTTGTTAGCTGCTGAGCCATCTTTCTGTCCCTAAGTTGTCGTTGTGAGACAGGGTCTTATTATGCAGCTCTGCCTGGCTGGAACTCACTGTGTTGATNAGACTGGCCTCGGACTCATAGATCTGCCTGCCTCTGCCTTCTGAGTGTTGAGACTAAAGTTTGTACCAGCTTGCTTTAGTTGCTTATTTGAGAAGGTCTCACTGTGGAGGTCAGGTTGCCACTGAACTCCATCCTCCTGCCTCAGCTTCCCACCAAATACTGGGATTCCAGCNGCATACAGCCATACCTAGGTTCACAGCTTGNTCTTGAACTCTAAAGATGAAACTCTAGGTCTCCTTTTGAGCCTGAAGAGCGTGTGTGTGCTCTGGTCTCCCTGGGTCTGACTTGTCCCTGGAGACTGGCCTGGAGGAAGCGTGTTTCCTGTGGCGTAGAGTCATTGCACAGGCCTCTCAGGCGTCGCTCCTTCTCTCCCTGCCGCACAGCACCCCNGCCTTCAGACACCACACCAAAAGGAAGTGTGTGTTTCTTACCTCCTCGTTAGAACACGAGATGCACTTTCCTAAGGTCAACGATAGGAGAAGTCAATTGGGAGACAGAACAGATTGATTGGCTCGGCATGTGTCTGTGCNGCCGTTTCCCAGCAGGAGGTGGAGGCAGAGGATGGTGAGTTTGAGACTTGCCTCATAAAACTGAAGAAAGAGGTGGGCAGGAGGGGACAGAGACAGAGAAGGAAAGAGAAGGAGCGTATTAGTGTCATTTAGGCATATGCAGGTTAATATGGCGTTTGTATATTGTAACCAGAAATGCTTAGAAACAGTTTTTTTCTTCTTCGTTCTCCTCCTCCTCCTCTTCTTGACACCCCCCCCACGCCCCTATTCGTCTCCATTCTTGAAGCCCTCCTTTTTCCTCTTAGCAGCAATCCTGGGCACTTCCACCCCAGCCTGTCTTTACAGCTACACTCTTGGATCAGGGCCTGTCAGCCTGGGGGTGTGGCTCAGGCTGGAGAGGGCTTGCTTGGCATGTGCATGAAGCCCCGGGCTCTAGCCCCAGACCACATAAAGCAGCTGTGGTGGTGCACACTTGTAATTCCAGCCCTTGGGAAGTGGAGGCAGGAGGATCAGGAATTCAAAGTCATCCTTGGCTATATATCAAGTTCAAGGCCAGCCTGGGCTACATGTGGCCCTGTCTCAAAAGCAAAAACTAACGAACAAATTATGACAACCCTAACAACAACAAGAAGAATGTCCTTGATCCTGGCTTGAGGTCCTTTGTTTTCTAGAGCACCTCCCCACCCTGCCAGGAAGGCACCCACTCTTTCCAGTGGGGCTGGCTCACTCATCTCATGATTTTGCTTTGGAGGACAGAACGGATCATGGGTCTTGTTGGCCATTGTCTCTGGTTTTCTAACATTAGCACACTGGCCAGCGTAGAGCCAGTTTTGAAGATATTCTTTGATTTTTTTTTTTTTTCCCAAATGCTTCCTTTCTTGTGCTCTCAGTTGGGTGGGCAATCATTGTCTCTTCAGCTCCTTCACCCACTCATCAAGATAGCTTTCTTCTCACGCCCTTTGTTACCATCTTTATGCACAAGCACAATTAACTGCACATTGATCAAAAGTGGGTCGGAACTGCAGTGCAATTCAGCGTCTTCTCCCACTCTACCCTGTCCCCTGTCTGACACTACCCTGACAGGCATGCACAGTCCCAGAGAATGAGCCCGGAGGCACCAAGTGGCGATTGCACTGTTAAGAATGTCCTAGGTCACAAAGACACAGATGAAATAGACATTTGTTGCTAGCGTTCCTGTTTGTACTTAGAACAAACNCACAAAAGGCTTGCTGAAGGCTGATTGGAAAGTGGCGTGGAGGTGGAGAGAGCACGTGCAGCTTGCCTCCTTTTTCTTTCCTNTATGTGGATGAGTGTTTTGCCTGCACGTTTGTCTGTGTACCATGTGCATGCCTGGTGTTCACTAAGGCCAGAAAACAGCTGTGCTCAAACCAAACCCGGTTCGCTGCAGGAGCAGCAAGTGCTCTTAACCTCTGAGCCATCTTTCCAGCCCCTGTTTTCTGAAACTGATTTATGAAAGGGGTGTGGGGGGTGGGTAACAAAAACCAAAAACCTGACATTACAGAGCCCAGGAGATAGTTCAGTGCTTGTTGTGCAAGCATGAGGCCCTGAGTTCAATCCCCACAACCCACAAAAGAAATGTGGGCATAGTGGCGTGTGCGTGTAATCCCAGTGCTGGGGAGACAGGCAGATGCATCCCTGGGGTTCCCTGCCTGCCAGCTTTGCTTCCTTGGGGATCTACAGGCTGTGAGAGACCCCGTTTCAACAAGATGGCAGGTGCCTGAGGAATGAGGATGTTGTCCTCTGGTCTCTACACTGAGCATACGCTTGCATCAGTGCAAACATACACACACACACCTGACATTGTGAAGTCTCCATCAAACACGGCTGTCAGTCTCAGCAAGATGTTTAGCCAGGACCTGTATCCTTAAGAGAATAAAGAAGAGCATGTTTCATTTCTGATTAGCCCTGACTTCAGATATGGAGATACTTGAGCCAGGCATGGAGAGGCTCACCTGTAGTCCTGGTACTCAGGAGGCTGAGGCAGGAGGATAGAAGGTTCCAGGACATCCTGGGCTACATAGTTTGAACCCAGCTTGGATTTCACAGTGAGACCCTGTCCCAAGCAACAGAATAGAAATAAGAATATTATGTTCAGAGCAGTGTATCACTGTGTCATGCTTGTGTTTGTTTGGTTCACGGTTCCAGTGTTAGGCTAAATCCTGAAGCCCCATTTCAGTTTGCTCCTTAGTTCATCTGATGACTGGTCTTGTGATGATTCAGGATGAGGAAGCTGCCCAGGAAGGGGGAAATGGTGCAGAAGTTGCTTAGCAACCACAAAATGAGGAAAACTCGAAACAGTTAAGATTTTGTAAATTGGATTACGTGTGTATGTATGTGTGTGTGCACGTGTGTGTATGCATTTGTATTGTGTGTATGCTTGCCTTGTGCTTGTGTATATTTCTCCATGTTCTCTCTCTCTCTCTCTCTCTCTCTCTCTCTCTCTCTCTGTGTGTGTGTGTGTGTGTGTGTGTGTGTGTGTGTATGTATGCCATTTCCGGAAGCTGTTCTCTCTTCTAGAACCCACATTTGCACACTGCGTATACACTCAGCTGTCTGACAGATGGTTTAGCTTCCTGTCTGACTTTGAACACTTGATGTACTTTCCCTCTCCCTGTCACACAGGGTTTTCTGGTTGTCTTGTTGGTTTGATTGCTTCTTTCGTATCTGTTGGTCAGAGTTCTGTCACTCAGCACACACAATCTAAACGGCTCCTCCTCATTCTCCCATGCACGTGTCCAGTCAGCAGAAATCTGTGCTGGTGTCACCTAGACCCAACTGGAGCTCACTTCATGCTAGCCACATTCCTGGTCCCTCAACTGTCACCATCTTGCTCCATGTCACCAACAAGCCTTCATTTTTGCCTATTTATTTGTTTATTTG
>LZPO01031192.1:259409-277045 GCA_001675575.1 Neotoma lepida
CTGGCTGGCCATCACACCTCAGTGATCCTCTGTCACCCCCTCCAGCACCGAGATTACAAGTGCTTGCCACAGTGCCCAGCTTTTGTTTTGTGGGTCCTGAGGCTCAAACTTTTCATACTTGTATGGCAAACAACTTTGCTGACTAAACCATCTCCCCAGGCTCTATAATTTCTACATAAATAAATNTATACATGATGTACAAATAATTTATGCTTATAAATATNTACTATATAAGAAACAAATGTATTACACTTTCCACTTCATAAATAACACCTATGCAGACGTTTATAATAGCTTGAATGTACACCAACCTTTAAGTACACTATTTTTCCTTTACGTTAGTGACTTGAGCAGGGTAGATAGAGGGGGTGGACCGAGCCTTGGTTCCTGCATTTGGGTGGGTGTGGCCATGCTGTAGGTACAACTTTAGGACATATGGCTCAGCAGAGAGGAAGGTCAGAGGTTGACATCTTCCTCCTCCTCCTCCTCCTCTCTTTCCCCATCCTACCCCATTCCTCCTTCTCTCATTTCTACTCTCGTTTCTCCTCCTCTCCTCCTCTTCCTCTTCTTCCTCATCTTCCTCCACCTCCTCTTCTTTTTCCTCTTCTTCCATCTCTTCATCCCTTCCTCCTCCTTTTCTCACCCCTCTTCCTCCTTCCTCTCCTTTTCTTCCCCCTTTCCCCTCCTCCTCTCCTTCTTGGTGATGCTGGGGCCTCACACTTGCCCTGCAAAGCAAATGCTGCCCCGCTGAGCTACACCCCGAGTCTCATTGTTCTCCCAGCAAACAGCACAGCTCTGTGTANGTAGCTTGTTCCCCGTTACAAGGATAGATATGCATGGATTAGTACNACCTCACAGGGGTGAGATTCACAAGTTTCTCGTTTATGTCAAGGTGCTAAGNTCTCTTGTTAATACGGAAGCAGATCCACCCCTTCTTCTTGGGGTTTTCTATCTATCCCAGGCTGACCTTGAACTCACTATCCTCCTGGTTTAGCCTTCTGAGTGCTTGGATTACAGGTGTGAATCTGGGCATAATTCATCTTAATCAAAACTTGCTGGGGCCAGTGAGATGACTCAGTGGAGTAAAGTGCTTGCAGCATGAGCTTTTCAATCTGAGTTCGATCCCCAGAGCCCGTTTAACAAGAGCAAGAGAAACAACTACTCAAAGTTGTCCCCTGGCCTCCACACATGTGCTGTGGCATGTGCGCCCCAACCTCACATATACACACACATACACAATACGTGTGTGCACTAGAACACACATGTACAAACACACTAACAATAATATAGATAAATAAAATTTAATAACTTATTGTGAACCAGCCCTGTATTAGGTAGACTAAGTATATAATGGTGAGAGACTTACATCCCTCATGGAGGGGGACATGTGTCTCTTACGGAGCAATGCCTGACTCTTACAGAGTGGGAGACAGTCTTCCAGGAGAAAAATAAAATGCCTACACAGGGGGCTGGCTGCTGTAAGTGAAGATGGTNCCCTTCTCTGCTTGGCGGATGGAGAAGAAAGAGTTTCAGAGAAACTGATCTCTAGGATGTTTCCCAGTGAATACATCTGTGTAGGGTATCGATAGATCGTTAGGAGTTTACCGGGGGCCAAGGATGAATACCCCCAAGCTGGCAGAACACGCTGAGGCCAGATTGCGCGAAGCTAGCCTCTTCCGGGCGTCGAGAGTGCTTCTGTGTGTCTGGAACTATTTTCGTCAGCTAGGAGCTGGAAGGGGATGTGGTGAAAGGTAATTTCTTGCCAGCGGTTTCTAAAGAGTCTTTAAGACAGNTTGCGGAGTTGGATTTCTTTTTCTCTGAAATGGCATTGGGGGGGGCACGGTTTGTCTTTTAGAAAGGTCTATCTAATTGTTCTCCAATCACCCCCCCCCATGTTTTATTCGCTGTCTTGATTGACCAGTGAGCCATCAGGTCCCTCATAGAGTTGAAGGATCTCTTTCAAGGGCACCTCACTGGGACAGGACCNAGATTAGCCTCATAGTGACTCTTCTCCTTCGCCATGGGACACAGATTGTCATAATGAACTTCAGCTTCCCTCTCCAGTCTGACCGGAACTGCCCTGTCTTCCATTCCCCTCCTTGCTTGGGATCCTCGGATCCCCACTTGTGTCAGCGGCAGGGTTTTCCCATCACCTCAGCAACATAGATCATCCTCTGGTTCCCAGCATCACCATCTGCAACTGGAGGCTCCCCTCTAACCCTGAGTAGGTCAGTCCCCATGAGCAGGATCTGTGACATCCCTGTGTGTTTCTTGTCTTATACATATGCCTCCATTGCAACTGTTTTTTTTTTTAATTCCATTTTTATGGTGTGTGGTATGCATGCATGTGAACACGTTTCCCTATGGGGCACATGTAAAGGTGGCACCAGTCTTAGTTCCTATAATAGAGGTCTCCAGAAGAACAGAACAAACAGAAGCTTATATGTGATACATACACATTCTATATTGTAATATATTGTGATTTTAAAACAATTACAGAAACATTTACTGGATTGTCTTCTATGATTGCAGACCAAAGAGTCCTGCANTGACCATCTGCATGCTGGGCTGTCAGAGAACCCANTAACTGGAAGCCATAGTAACACTCACTGTCTTCNTCATCCCAGCATCACCTTCTTCCTTCCTCNGTCCTCTAGGGTGGACCAATGATGCAGTAGTCTGGAGGCTTCCTCGAGAGTGTCTGGTATGCTGTCAAAGACTGAAGCAGTCTATTGTTCATGGGTGACGGCAGCTGCAGCAGACACAGCTAAAGAGGGAGAAGCAGNGCTTACATGCCTGGCTAGCTTCCCCGTTCTCTTGTTTTTCCCCCCCTCCCTCCTAATTCCCAGACTATTGGATAATGTGTCTAGCCTTCCTCTCATTGACTCTTCCACATGCCAATCATCTCTGGGAACACCCTCTCGGACACTCCTAGAAGTATGCCTTACTAAGTTCCTAAGCATCTTTCAATCTGACCAAATTGCCAATGGCGATGACCCAGCATAGTTCTCATGAGAGGACTGTTATAGAATGAATCCGGCCCCACCCCTAGTCAACATTGTGATCTCTGGTTTCTCATCAGCTCCATCGTATTTCCAATCACCTTACCTGTTGGCCCTTTTCCTGGGATCACCCAACTGGGATCACCCAACTGAGATCACCCAACTGATTGCCCAACCTAACCTTGGACTTTCAGATTCCAAAACCATGAGCTGAATCTCTTCTTTAAAAAGCCACCAACCTTAGGTACTTTGTTACAGTAATGGCAAATAGTCTCATTCATTCTCCTCAGTGTGTAGGGAGAAGATACCAGAGGCCTCCACAGACCTTGCCTTAGAGAAGTTTCTTCAGGGTGAACCCAATATTCTTCTGTTTCCAGAGTGACTGATTTTATGTGTGCATATATATGATCTATCTGTCTGTCTGTCTGTCTGTCTGTCTATCTATCTATCTATCTATCTATCTATCTATCTATCTATCTATCTATCATCTATCTATCTATATCTGAGTATAGACCCCATGTGGGGTATATAAGAGATGAGTTCAGTCCCCTCAAATTCCCTCACAACTGTCCAACTTCCAAAATATCAATACAATGTGCTAACGTTGACCTGACACACTGAACATAGTTCAATAATGACCACAACAATTGTGTACATATGATATCAATTGTCTTTCTCAGCTGTGGTGGCATTCAGGCCAATTCTTCTCAAATTTCTCNGTTGCCTCTTAATTTTTTTTGTGTGTGTGTGTGTCTTGAATGCATCAGATTTAAAATTAGGCTGGGAATATTTTTCTTTCTTGATGCCTATAAATTTGGTATCATAAATGATAAATAGATAACACAGGGTTGTGCCAGCAGCTTCCAATGTGAGGAATGAGCTCAGAGATTTTTTTTTTACTCTCTTATAATTTCATTTAATTGGTAAATGTTAACATACTCCAAAATGTGTACTTTGTGCCAGAACGTTCTGACTGAGGCTTAATCGTGACTATTAGAACATTCCAATTTGGGATTTCCAAGGAAAAAAAATTCTTGTCCAGTCAGGAAAACAAAAGCCACACTAGATGTTCCAAACAGATGGCATTTAACACATGGGATTGGTTGCACAGAAATTGGAAAGTTGAACTAGCCCGGAAATTAATAACTGCAAGAAGAGTTAGGAGCAGACGAACCAAAGGAAAAAGGTGATCTAAGCTGGCCTGAGGAAGGCTTGATGGAATTGTTAGACATCTCAAGAGGGTACCAACCCAGGGATCCTTNAATGACTGGCACTCGACTCCCCGGGGGTCATGACTCTGATGTTGCTATTTTCTCTAATATGGGGCAGAGCAGCCCTTTTCCTGTCTAAAGNATACAGCNAGGTTCGCATTAGCAGTTATCAAAGGGCACTGAGGGGTTGAGGATATGGCTAAAGGGCTTGCTGCTCAAGCATGAAGACCTGAGTTTGAATCCCCAGCAGCTATGTAGGAAGAAGTCTTGGATAGTGGTCCACGGCTATAACTCCAGTGCTGTGGAGGCAGAAACAGCTGGACTCTGGGTGCTCGCTGGATGCAAGCCAAGGTGCAAGGTGCGTTTCAGGTTCGGTGAGAGACCCTGTCTCTTAGGCGTGGTGGGTCGAGCTAGAGAGACAGCTTAGAGGTTAAGGGTGTGTACTGCTCTTACAGAAGACCTGAGTTCTGTTCCTAGCACCCATATAAGCCACTCACAACCTCCTGTAACCCCAGATCCAGGGAATCTGATGCCCTCTTCTGGACTCCCCAGGCATTCTGCTCACATGTGTGTAAACCTACAGAGATATGCACAAATACCCAGAGTTTAAAATAGAATATAAATCTTAAAAGGTGGAGAAGTAATTAAGAAAAAACACAACATTGATCTCTGGTCTCCACATGCATCCTCATGGAAACATATCAGGGGCAGGGGGCAGGGATAGTAAGAGAGGAAAGGGGAACAAGAGAAGGAGAGGGGGTAGGGGGAGGGAGGGAGAGAGAGAGAGAGGGAGAGAGGAGACACTGAGGTCCTGGGCCAACCCTTCACTCTCCCCTCACCTCCCTCCTGTAACTTCCTCTGCTGGATCAGTCAGGATATGGCGGCACATGTGGTCTGGAGACCCAAGGCTCCAAGGATAGTCTGGAGCTGGGGGGACAGCAGTTAGGGCCACAAAATGATTCCTGCTTNGGCAAAGACTAAGGTGACCTGGTGTTGCATAGCCTTCCCAGGTAAAGGGAATGTCTACTCACCCTAAATAGAGAGGNTGCCAGTGAACCAAAGAAAGACCAACGGTGAAATAGATGTATTTCAGGGGATGACATTACTTACAGGAGCATNGGTNGATCAAGGGTCAGCCTTCTAGCTCTTAGTGTATAGCACTTCTAAGTGTATGGCTAGGGCAGGAGGGACTAGCTCCTGGAATCTTGGGACAGCCAGAGGAAGGTCCTGTGAGGTTTGAAGACCCCCCCTCCCATCTTTGAGAGTGTATGTTACCAGATCCCATAGATTTAGCTATTTGCTNTAGAGTTCTGTTGACTTCATTGCCATGGCTGCAGGCCCATGACCCTGGGAGGCTACCACAGCCACTTTGTGATAGAGATGGTCCTACCAAGCTTGCATGCGCGCACCTGGGTTGTATTGTGGTGAGCTTAACTCATGGAAGTGTGATAGACAACCTCCCAAAGACAAGGGTGGAGAGTGTGGGCAGGCCCACCTGTCAGTCACCAGGGAAAGGACACATTAGCAATGACCTTTCTCCATCTTTAGTTCTCCGTCCCTCCCTTCTTCTTTCCATCCCTCTTTCTCGCCTCCCTTCTCTTTCTCGCCCTCCTTCTCACTTCCTCCACTCCCTTTATTCTCTTCTTCCTCTCCTTTACTTCCTACCTTCCTTCCTGTGATGGTTTGAATGAAAATGACCCCCAAAGGAGTGGCACTATTAGGAGGCGTGGCCTTGTTGGAGGAAGTGTGTCACTGTGGAGGCGGGCTTTGAGGTCTCATATATGCTCAAGCCACGCTCAGTGACTCAGACCACTTCCTGTTGCCTATTGGTCAAGATGTAGAACTCTCAGCTCCTTCTCCAGCACCATGTCCGCCTGCACGCCACTGTGTTCCATCATGATGATAATGGACTAAACCTCTGAAACTGTAAGCCAGCCCCAATGAACTGTTTTTCCTTTATAAGAGTTGCCATGGTCATGGTGTCTCTTCACAGCAATAGAAACCCTAACTAAGACACTTCCCTTCCTCTCTCCTTCCCTATTTCCACTTTTTTTCTTCATTTTTCCTCTCCCCTCCTTCCCTTCCTTTCCCTCTTCTTTTCTCCCTTTCCACCCTTCCTCCCTTCTTTTACCCTTTTCTCTCTTCTTTCCTTTGTTCCTTTTTTTTTGGTCTCACTATATATATAGCCTAGGGTAGCCTGGGAACTCTTGATTCCCCTTCCTTCACCTTCTAAGTGCTGGGATTGCAGTCCCATGCCATCCAGCAGGCTTGCTTTCTGCAGACACGAGGGAAGAAACAACATGTAAACCTCCTTGGGAGACANAGGACAAGGACGTGCACAGGAACTTATAGNCAAAAAGGTAACATCAGATTCTCCGTGGAACAAACTCTAATTGTGTGGAGGGGCGCTGTGGCCTGCACACCGTGCATGGGAAGGTGTGAGGGTGCTTCAGAGATCTGGCAGTGGCTTGCCAAGCAGAGGCGAGGTGACTTTCATTGCTGGAAAGTGCAGGGATTTTGCTTAAGTCCCAGGTGAAGTCTGAAGTGTGACTTTCTCTCTCTGGCCACCTGGGCCAGATGCAGGGACCATTTCTCAGGGGAGAGGTGGGAATCAGGGAGGCATTGTCCACCTCTCACTGTTCCTCATCTCCTTGGAGGCCTGTGTGGTATTTCATGATTTCTTTTCTTTTTTTTTTTAAGTGCATGCTCTCTTCACCAGGCTTTTCTGATCATCTAGGGTTTGGTTAAGNTCAGTGCTGTGATAATCGAATGAGCTTTTTTAAAGTCCTTTTCTCCGCATTTCCTATTTCCAAAAGAGCATCCCTGGCTTAGCTTGNCCCTGTTATTACAGGTTACAAAGGCAGATCTAGGAGGACAAGAGGGTTCCTCACTTGACTGTAGCATCCTAGGGAGGGATCTGAGGCTCCCTACATCCCTACATCCCTACAACCCTACATCCCTGGCACTTGCTCAGACCTGTACCCTGGAGATTGCTAAATGATAAATGCTGATTGGCTGAATTTATTTTATGTTCTTACCAGGGGGCATGGGATGAAAAAAAAAAATGGGAAGATGACTTCATTGGTACACTGACGGCCCTGTCTCTTATACACATCTAGATGTGTATAAGAGACAGGCTCAGACCTGTACCCTGGAGATTGCTAAATGATAAATGCTGATTGGCTGAATTTATTTTATGTTCTTACCAGGGGGCATGGGATGAAAAAAAAATGGGAAGATGACTTCATTGGTACAGTGCCTGCCACATAAGCATGAGGACCTGCCTGAGTTTGAATCCCAAGCACCCATATAAAAAGATAGACATAGTAGCTGTCTCTTATACACATCTAGATGTGTATAAGAGACAGCTGTAACCCCAGTCCCAGGGGATCCTGGATCCTGGGACACATTCACACCAATGCACATGAAATAAATTTAAATAAATTATTAAACAACAACAGCAGAAAAACAAGGTGGAGAGAGCAATAAAGGAAGACACTGGACCTTGAGCCCTTACCTCTGCAAGCACACCTACCTACCCACCCACCCACATGCATGCAGCCCCCTCTATACACATACTCACAGACAAAATGCCTGGTAAGGTCACTAACTGCACTGACTATTAAGACTTGAAACTGAGGCATGTAGTGGCCAGGGTGAAGACCCTAGAGAGGCCAGTGACAGCCTTAACAGGAGCAGGATGGAGGAATGTCATAGGGTCAAAAGGTCTCTGCTGTGACGGTCTCAAAAATTAGCATAGTTCCTGGAGCTAGAAAGATGGCTCAGCAGCTAAGCATGCATCCTGCTCTTCTAGAGGTCCTGAGTTTAGTTCCCAGCACCCACCTTAGGAAGGACTCACAACCTCCTGTAACTCCAGCTCCAAGGGATCCGGCACCCTCTTCCGGCCTCTGCAGGCACCCACTCATGTGCACAGACACACAGATATTCGCAGAAAATAAAAAGAAAACCAGTCTTTAAAAAAAGTTAGCATGGTCCCCAATGAGGTCCTTGCTTTCTCAGAAACAGCAGGAACTCAAGGAACATGCCTCACAGCTTGGTCCTTTTCTCATGTCTGTGGATGTCTAATTCCAGGCTATTCTCTCCGCTATGCTTGGTGTCACTGATTTTCTTGGTCACATTCCTGTAAGCTATAGGTGTAGGGGACATGAACTTGGCTAACATTCTGGCATTGGAAGGTAATGGGGAGGCATGTGCTGTATGTAAGTGGATGTATGTATGTACTTAAGTGTGTGTGTGTATGTGTGTATGTGTGTGTGTGTGTGTGTGTGTGTGTGTGTGTGTGTGTGTGTGTGATTAGACCTGTACGCAGGCAGGTATATATATATATGGACAGGCATGTGTGTACATAGACTGGTTTGTGTGCACATAGATATCTAGATATCTATCTTTTTGGTTATGAACCTAGCCTTTAACAGATGAACCATCTCTCTGGGCCACATAGGTATACACAGGTGTGTGTACCCAGGCAAGCATGTGTGCACATGGGCAGGCTCGTGTGTGCATGGGCAGGCTTGTATGTATGTGCACGTTCTGCAGTGGCTATCCTCAAGCAATCCTATCAGAACAGAAACTGTCTCCTACTCTCCCTGGCCAATGTCCTGTCCAGACTCATGTGGGGACAGGGTGCCCTTGATGCTACCTGCAACACTCCCCCCTTCCCCACCCCCAGTGCAGCCCTTCCCTCTGGCCATAGAGGACAGCAGGCAGGACATTGATACTCACTGGTGTGGGCTGTGCCTGGGTCTGACGTCCAGTTTCCAACCTCATGCCCCAAGAGCCCCCTGCATGAACAGCCCCATTTCCTATCCTCCTGGCTCCATCTCCTCGCTGGAACTAGCAATCTGCAGAAAAGCCTTTCCAGCAGCCGAGAGCAGCAGCCAGGAGCAGCCCACAGCAGCAGCCGGAGTAGCAGCAGCAGCAGCAGCAGCAACAGCACCCTTCAAATTGGGTCTCTAGCCCTTTAAATCTGCTCAGTTACCAAAAAAGAAGAGGGATCAGACCCTGTTAATTAAAGCTCGCCCTGGCCCGTCAGGCTGAGGAGCCGCAGTGCTCTGTTCCTTCAGATGGCTTAGCGACTCTTCCCCCAACTCCACAGCCATGGATCTTGGAGCACTTCTCCCGAGATCAGCAGGAGGTATGGTCCTTACCGCTGGCACTCAGGCTCGTGTGTCTCTGAGTCAGTGAGGCACTAACTGCATGGACGTTGCCTGGCCCCCCTGGCTTCCCTCTTCCCCTCTTCTTCCTCTCCGATCCCTCAGCTCAGGATCTGGTTGAGACAAATCAAGTCTTGATTCCCTGGGCTTTGGAGGGAAGGAAGGGAAGGGAAGGGACCCTTTGGAGGGTGCCCTTCATTTGTTTGTTTTGGCTTCACCTAGCTGCTCAGGTGGTCTGCAGAATCGGGGGGGAAAACATCTTTATTTAGTTCGGTTCTGGCTTGTGCAAAAGCATTTTCTCCTGGCTGGGTCCCTTGACCCCTGGTGATCGTGAAAAAGGATGTCACCCTGACTCAGTTTGCTTTTCTGAAAGAAACCCCTGATCTGCCACTCAGACCGAAGATGGCCGTGCGAGCCATACAACTTTCTCTCCAGAAATTGTCCCAGAGGTGCACCATGTTAACACCTGTCCCTCAGGCATCCCTACTCCCTAGACTCTGAATGCTGCTAGGTTAAAAAAAAAAAAAAATGCTTGCTGTCTCTTCCCAGAGAATCTTCACCTCTTCCCTCATGCCTTTTGAGGAAACTCACTTCTAGCTTAGTCTCAGGCTTTCTTCTAAAGAGTTGTTTTGATTTAAGAATCTGCTGGAGCCTGGCAGGGAGCAAAAGAGACAGGGAGAACTAGGGAGAAAGGACATTTATTTTCTTTTCACATGGCATCTTGTAAATTGTACACAGGCCCAGAGCACACATCCATCTACAAATTCTACATTGATTTGTGTCCACCCCCACAGACTCCTTCTGAGGTGAACCACTCCTCTCAGCTCAGACCCGAGGAGAAGGTTTTTTCCTTTCCGTCAGCTTCATATCCCTCTATAGACGACTCTGAAAGCCAGTTTCCAGCAGATGGTCGCTTCTTCATTCTGAGTGACGGTCCCTGGATCCACGTGGCCTGGGGGCAGGGATTCCCATGGGATATCAACTTCTTGCCAGGGAGACACATTTAAGAAGGAAAACACCTTTGCTTATTTCCCTCAATAATTTTTTTTTTTTTTTTAAAAAAAACCCTGCTGGGTAAGGAACATCACTCCTAAGCCATTGGGCAGGAAGTGAGCTGCAACCCAGTTATGTCATTGGGGAGCCCCCCCAACCATTGTTGGCACAAACAGAGGCCCAAAATATTTGTTTGAACAGTAGTTCTTGTATGTGCCATCCTTCCCAGTCCCTCAGTGAAGGATGGGCATTTCCTCTGGGTTAAGTGTGGAAGTCGGTACATCTGCCTCCCACACACGGTAGGTCCGTTGCAATCCGTAGTAGTAAAATAATAAAATTCTCTAGAGCGCTGAAACTCTCTGGTTAGGAGACATTACTCAAAGCTTTAGAATGTAGCACACGGTGGACTTGCCAATCTCTGAGACTACTGGTGGATTTGTGTGGCAGTTTGAAGAATCCCCTAAAAGAAAACCCAGGAAGAGTTGTTCTCTGCAAAAAAACAGAAGTCAATGGCTTCATCCGTCAAGATGAAGAGAAGGGAAGTACGGTGGCTTTGCCCAAGGCTGTGTTTGCAGTTCCTTTGCAAACAGCTTCCCTGGGGATTGCAAAGGGACCCGGCCACAGTCATCAGGATGAGTCCTCAGTATACACAGCAGGAGGGTTCAGAGGTGAAGGACCGTGAGGAGGTCCAACACAGTACCTCAGCTGTCCTCCCCAAAGCCAGAGGTCCCCTGCTGCTCTGTGTGCTGTTGTTCAAGTGTCAACAGCCCCCTCCAGCTTTCTGAGGTTTGACAAAAGAGACTGGGGGTNGGATATCACAAACGGTGTCCTTGTCCTGGCAGGGACCCATGAACAATAAGTAAATCAGAGGACCGTTGTTTATCGTCAATTGTTCTTTGCAAGTTAATGGTGTGTGCGTTTGTTTTCAATTTACTGATGTCTGCTGGCCTTAAAGTTGCGTAGAGCTTCCAGTGGGGTTTATTTAGATCTGGCAATGGTGCTGGTGTGGCTTTTGGTCCTTTAACATTCTTTTTATCTTTTCTTAGTGGGTGTGCATGTNTGTGTGATGGCATATGCATGGAGGTCAGAGGTCAACCGCTGGGATGCTGCCACCTCCTTTGAGATAGGGTCTCTCACTGGCCTAGACTTTATCAATTAGGCTAGACTAGCTGGCCAGCATCTCCGGGACCATCCAGTCTCTGTGTCCCCAGTGCCGGGATTACAGGTACACACCACCATGTCTGGCATTTTCATGTGGGTTCTGGGAATACAACTCAGGTTCTTGAGCTGTCTATGTAGTTAAGAATGACCTTGAACTTCTGATCTTTCTGCCTTCATTCCCTCANTGCCAGGGTTACAGATGTGTACAGCCACACCTGGCTCATGTAGTGCTGGGAATTGAACCCAGGCTCTGTGAATGCTAGCATTCTACCAAGTGAGCCACACCCCCAGAACTATTTTTTTAAAAATATATGTATTGGTGACAGAGCATCACTACGTAGCTCAGNCTGATCTCAAACTCATGGTGAGCCCCCTGCCTCAGCCTCCCATGTGCTAAGATTACAGATCAGCACCACCATACCTAATCATTAGTATTTACTAAATGACCNGGCTAGGNGCTCAGATTACTGGGGTGCTGCAGTGGACAGGGCCTGACCTTTGAGNACCGATAGACCTCCACTGGGATCTCAGCTCTGTTAGGACAGCGTGGGGCCTAGCCTGCGATCTGTAATATGTTAAAGTTGTCAGGGTTGAATGAGCTGATGGAGCTGAAGTCTGAGTATGTCACGGGTACAAAGGAAGACCTTTTATCTCAGCTGCCATCAATTAAGCACACAAGGACCCAGGCATTTAGATAACTCCAAGGCCTCCTCCTCTGACGGCTGAACTGTCTTTTCTGAAGGCAGAGATGACCTCTTCGATGCTATCCTGCTATTACCTTTCTCCCAAAGGCCAGAGCAGGACCTAGCCAGGCGTTTCTGCTTCATAAAAGTTAATCGAACGAATACATGATGTTCTGTGGACATTTAACCACCAAACCTAGGTGATTTTATGACTGAGCGCTACCAATTCCCACTCAGTTTACTGAGGGAATGTGGATGAGTCAGAGAGACAGAAAATCCCATACCAGTAATCAATGTGAACTAAAGCATATCCATTGGTAGAGAAATTTGAATTGTAGTTAAAAAAAAAAAAAACAAAAAAAACATGTCTCCTGTACTGAGACGTGTTCCAGATGCCTATGGGCTCTGGGTGTCCTTTATGCCATTCTGATCAGTCAGGGCAGTCATGTGACAGATGCCTTCCCCTGTCGTGAGCTATTTCCTCCTCTTCATGCTCTGAAGGAAAGCTCTGAAAGGAGAAACAGCTCCGGAGAGAAAGATCTGCTTACGTGGTCGCTCCGCTGTGTAGAAAAAGTCCACCAATTAATTAATCAATGAATCGACAAGTTGATCTGTGGTCTCTGTGTAGACACTCAACACCCTTTGATCCAATAAATAGTGCTTTCTGGATGTCTATGTTATTCAGTGTTCCATCACTGTAAGAAAATACCTGAAGCTACACAGCTTTATAAAGTGGAAAATCAACAAAAGGGATTCTAAGTTGCCCCAATCCAGTGAACCCTGGAAAGAAATCCATGAAATCTCCGTAACAGGATCAGGGAAGTCTTCCTTTCAAGTAAGTGACCCCGAAATTGATTTCCCAAAGAACTGCCACTGGGAGAACATTCTAGATCTATAAGTAGCCCATGCGCAGACCAGAAGTGAATGAACTACTTTAGGGGGTGGTAGCAATTCCAGTTGGCTGTGTTATCCATAACCATGTGGTGAGAGAGAAGGCTGGAGATGTGGCCAGATTACAAAGGGGCTTGGATGTCTGTAAGGGGAAGGATTTTATTCTAAGGGAGATGATTAATGCCCTCCTGCACTCCTGTGTGTATGTGTGTGTGTGTGTGTGTAGATGTTTCAGCATTGCAGTGGAGGGGGCTGGGCTGGGAATATAGCTCAGTTGACAGAGTTCTTGCCTAGCATGCAGAAGCCCTGGGGTCCATCCCTAGCACTTCATAAACTGGGTATTATGGTATACATCTGTTATCCTAGCACTTGGGAGGTAGAGGCGGGAGGATCAGGAGTTCAAGGACATCCTTGACTATATAATCAGTTTGAGGCCAATTGAGGCTACAGAAGACCCTGTCCCTGTCACAAAAACCAGCTAAGACAAAATGATCTATATCACTGGGATAATGATTCTTGGTGGCCCCGTAAGAACTGTGGCTTTGAAGTTGAGTGAGATAGGATGTAGTGCTCATTTGTCGAATGCAGTCCTCTGTGGAAAATAGCTGCTATCTTCATGAGATGACTGGTGCCTGCTGACAAGAACCCACCACAATGGAGCCTGTTGACTGCTGACATTCCCTCTTAGGAGGAGAGGGTGAGGAGGCTCATTATATGAAACTCTGCCCCTGTTGCTGGTGGCCTGGGGTCTTGGGAGGTGCTAGAGTACAAGGGCTGGAGTTAATTGAAGGGCTCCGTCTGTGCAGATACGGGGAAGCCATCATCCATGCTGGATATAGACTTTCCACTGTAGCCACACTGGGGCTCACCCACACCATTCTGCCAGCAACCCTCACCTGTGTTCTGTAAGAAAGCCCAATCAACTCATTGGTTCCCCAGGGTGAACTTTGGTGGAATCATACTTGGTTTCATTGTTGGAATCTTAGGAAAAGGAGGCAGATATTGTTTGTGCTTCTTTGGGGAAGGGATTTGTACAGCAGGGTGGAACTCAGGGCTTCATGCACATCAGACAAGTGTGACACCAACTGAGCCTATATCCCTACCCATCAATCACCATCTTCTTCTTCTTCTTCTTCTTCTTCTTCTTCTTCTTCTTCTTCTTCTTCTTCTTCTTCTTCTTCTTCTTCTTCTTCTTCTTCTTCTTCTTCTTCTTCTTTTCTTCTTCTCCTTCTCCTTCTTTTTCTTGTTGTTCTTCATTGTTGTTGGTTGATTTTTCTTTTGGGGGGGCCCGCCACATAGCTCCCAAACCACACATGGAGGCTTATTCTTACTTATAAATGTCCAGCCTTAGCTTGGCTTGTTTCTAGCCAGCTTTTCTTAACTTTAAATTATCCTGTCTATCTTTGGCCTCAGGGCTTTTATCTTTCTCTATTCCTGTATACTTTTCTTTCCTTCTTCTTCTGTGCCTGGTTGTGTAGCTGGGTGGCTGGCCCCTGAAGTCCTCCTCCTTCCTCACTTGTTCCTTCCACCTCCTTCTTTTTTTTCCTCCCAGATTTCTCCTTCTATATATTTTCTCTGTCTGCCAGCCCCACCTATCCTTTCTCCTGCCTCACTATTGGCCGTTCAGTTCTTTATTAGACCATCAGGTGTCTTAGATAGGCACAGCAACACAGTTTCACAGAGTTAAACAAATGCAACATAAACAAAAGTAACACACCTTAAAATAATATTCCCCAACACTCTGTAGACCAGGCTGGCCTCGAACTCACAGAGAGTGGTGGAATTAAAAGCGTACACCAACACCACTCATTTTCCTTCTTAAAAGTAGTATTTATGGGGCTGGTGAGATGGCTCATTGGGTAAAGGAACTTCCACCAAGCTTGGCAACCTGTGTTAAAGCCCTGGGATTCACCTGGTGGGAGGAGAGAACTGACTCCTGCAAGTTGTCCACTGAGCTTCACACATTCTTGCCCTGTGGCATGTGCACCCTGCACCCCATGCTCCTCAACTAAGCCCTGGAGACTCATTGGTTCCCCAGGGTGAACTGTGGTGGAACTGGGACCTTATGAGGAGGGGGTGGATGTTGTTTATGTTTCCTCAGAAAAGGAATTCTCCCAACCACTGAAGTCTGAGCAGAAGCAGAAACAAATTGAAAAGGTTCCTCTTCACTTCCGTGTTGAGAAAAGATGATGGGGGTCTGGGGAGGGCAAAGACAAAAGTGAGCAGATAAGCAGGACTAGCTGGGATCTGAGTTTCTAATCCAGGTGTGCAGGATGTTTTAGCTGTCAATTTGGTACAACATAAAGCCATTTTAGAAGAGAGCCTCAATTGAGGAATTGTTTAGATCCAATTGTCTGTGAGGGATTATCTTGACTGTTAATTGGCCCACTCCCACTGTGGGAGGTACCATTACCTAGGCAGGGTGTCATGATCTGCATGAGAAAAGAAAAAAAAAAACGGAGCTGAGTATTAGAAGAAGTAAGCAATATTGTTGCATTCATTTCTTTCTGCTCTTGACTGGCTTTTATGTGACTAGCTGCATGAATTCCTGTAGCCCCTTGATAGCCCCTCACTGATGGACCTGGACTTGTGATCCAAATAAATCCCTTCTTCCCTAAGTTGACTTTTGTCAGGGTCTTTTATTACAGTGACAGNGATGAAACCAGGCCACCAGGTGAATGGAAGATGGCTGGCTAAGGGGTCACTGAGGATGTGTGGGAAGTGCTAGGCATCTGCTGTTTTCTTTTTAGGCAGGAGGCAACTGGATTTGTATGGGATTTGTGGGTGGACTGAGCCTCGGTGTGGAAGAGAAAAATGAGTGGGGGATGACTCAGGTTTCTGTGACCTGAGATGGGGACCCTGTGGATGGAGCAGGTCCCAGAGGAGAGTGGCCATTGAGGTTTTCTCATTTTTACTTGGAGATATCTGAGGCTTCTAGGGGGAAATGGAGAGTGGTCAGACTTGAGAGTGGTCAAATCTTGGCTGGAGGTAGACTTTTGTATGTGTTCATGTGCATGCGAAGACCAGAGATCAACCTTGGCTTTCCGTCTGCACACTGTCCGTCTGCACCCTGTCCACCTTGATCTTTGAGGGTTGCTCACTGGGATTTGCAAGAATGCTGAGCTGGCTGGCCAGAGAGCTGTAGGATCCACCTGTCTCCTNCCAAGTGGTGAGATTAAAAGTGCACCACCATGCGTGGCTTTCTTAGGCAAGTGCCGGGGATAGAACTTATGGCCTCATGCTTGCCCGGCAAGCACTTTACCTGCTGAACCATCTCCCCAGCCTTGGAGGCAGCCTTGGGTGTCATCAGAGTACAAAGGGCATTGGGANTCCTGTCAGATGAGATCATCAAGACATGGATGGTAGAGAGAGGAAAACCTGAGGCCGAACTCTGAGACACCNCAGCTATTTATAGGTTAAGGACACAAGGAAGAGCTAACCAAGGGAGCCGAGCAGTTGTGTCTCCCTGTGCTATCTCTTAGATCTAGAACATTCCCCTGTGTTAAAGGCTTTGTCGCCTGCTTGGGACTATTAGGAGGTGGTGGCGGAGGTTATAAGAGGCAAAGCCTTAAAGGGAGAGGTCTTTGGGTTGTGGGAGGGGGTGGGCCGTTGAAAGGAATTATGGGATGTTCTATTTTGATGTCTGTCCATTGTAAGCCATATTCTTCTCTGCCACGTAGTGCCAAAGCAATGGGGCCAGTCAATCAAAGACGACCCTCCCAAACTATCTACTCTCTCAGTCATTCCCACTTCGGTCTCCTGGTCCCTTGGATATGCTTTGAAAGTCATTCTGCCTTTTTATCCTTAGTTTATATTTTTGTATTTTTATACNCACATCTGCTTATGCTCTTTTTAATGTGTGATGGAAATAGATACTACTATTTNCATGTNTCTGGATTTCCATATCCTGTAGAGAGGCAAGCTAGAAATACAGGGAGAATCGAGGGGACACAAGAGGGGAAAGAAGCCCCTTAACTCAGAGTCTGCCTGCAGTNGAGAAGCAAGAACTCCAACACTTTTAATAAGTGCTTAAGGCCTTTCTCCCCTTTCAGTGCAAACCTGCAAGTTTCTAAGAATCTCGCCGGAAACCCCATTTTACATTGAAGGCCACGTCCTGACCCTTCTTGTGCAAAGAGGTCACAAGTTCTGTCCCCAGCACTTGCATAAAAGCCACCATGGTGCNCTTTTAATCTCAGCACTTGGAAGGGAACAGCCAACTTAGCATACTTGGAAATTCCAGTGAGTGACCCTCAGAGACCAAGGTGGACAGCACAAGGCCCTGATAGTTCCTGCTTTTGCTGTGTTCAGATGACAATCCCATCCCAGGCACCTTGGAGCCACTTTATTATCTGAATTATCAAAAAAGAGGTATGGAGGGCTGGAGAGATGGCTCAGCAGTTAAGAACACTCAGCGCCAGTGATGGGCAGCTCACAATCATCTGTGGCTCTGTCCCAAGAAATCTGATACACACATACACACACACACACACACACACACACACACACACACACACACACACA
>LZPO01031192.1:286391-301747 GCA_001675575.1 Neotoma lepida
GGTGTTGTGCACCTTTCCCTTGTGATACGGGCTCTCTCACTGGCTTGGAGCTTGTCCAGTAGGCTGGGCTGTCTGGTCAACTGTCCCAAAGGATCTGCCTGTCTCTGCCTCCTCAGTTCTGGAATTGCAAGTGTACACTACCATGCCTGTGTGTGTGTGTGTGTGTGTGTGTGTGTGTGTGTGTGTGTATGTATGTATGTATGTATGTGTAGTATATGCACATGCGTGTTTGCAATTTTGTATGCCTCTGGTCGCATATGCTGAGGCCAGAGGAGGATACTTGGCATCCTGTTCTGCAACTCTGCTTCATTCCTTTGAGAGAGAGCCTCTCACTGAACTTGGAGCTAGGCTGATGACCAGCAAGCCCCAGTGAGCCTCCTGTCTTTATGCTCCATGTTACTGGGGCTATAGACATGTGCATGGCCACTTTTGGCTTTNTAAGTGGGTGCTGCACAAGTGTTTTTACGCACTAAGCCATCTTGAGCACTTGACTGACTGAGTCCCTCAGCACTAGGCTAGGTCAGAGTTAATCTTAATGAGAACTCAGATTTCCTGTGACAGGCTGCCTGTCAAGGGTGACCCAGGGGAATGGCCTCAGAGGTTGCTGTAGTATTTTGATGCATGTATGTGTGCTCATGCATGTATATGATCACATATATGTGTATCAGGGGTATGGTGAAGAATTGGGGTGCACTGATCAGGCAGGTATTTTAAGCCCTACATTTTTACTGTGTCATTTTTTTTTTCTTATTGAGGGCCATAATAAGCTATCGCTTGAGGGACTGGAGAGAGCTCTCAGTGGTTAAGAGTGCTTACTACTCTTGCAGAGGATCTGAGTTCAGTTCCCAGCATCCATGTCAGACAGTTCACATCTTCTTGCAACTCTAGCNCCAGGAATCTAGCGCCCTCTTCTGGACTCTGTGGGCACTGCACACACATGTGCACATACCCACACACAGACACATAATTTAAGATAAAATAAATCTTGCTGGGTGTGGTGCATGCATTTAAACCCTGCACCAAGGAAGCAGATGTAGTTAGAGCTCTGTGAGTTCTAGGCCTACATGGTCTACATAGAGAGTTTGAGGCCAGCCAGTGTAACATAGTGAGATAATAATAATAACCTATAACCCTATAATTTTAAAAATTAAAAATATAAAATTCAAATAATTACTTGAAGAAAGGGATCCCTGTTACTGCTAATAGATTTCNAGTTATTGTTCATATAGAAGGACTTAGCTCTATTGGTAGCTGTTCTCCCAGCAGTGTGAGCACCAAGCAATGGATTCTGAGGTAATTCTTCCTGACAGAATTTGGAGGGTANTTGCCCAGGGCTGCTGATTGAGTATAGCCCCATATTCTTTAACAGTTGGTAGAGAAGGAGGTGGTACTCCAGTTGGGTTATGCAAACTGAAGAGGTGACCAGAACACCTTCTGGAACAGGATGCTGTTTGGGGGGCAGCCAGCACCAGGTTACCTCATGAGTGCTAGCATCCCATATGATTTCCAGGTGCCTGACTGTGTACATTCTGATTGGTTGTGGCCTATGCTCTACAGGTTGTTGACTGCAGCAGGCTGAGAAATTCCTCTCAAAGATTTGGGTCCCTTGGGTTAGGGGATGTAGCTCAGTTTCTTGGGCACTTGCCTATGTGAACAAAGTCCATGTCTATTTCCCAGAACCACATAAACCAGGTGTGGTGGGGGGCATGCCTGTATGNAATCCCAAGTACTCAGGAGGTTGAGGGAGATGGATCAGAAAATCAAGGCATTCCTTGGCTACATAGGAAGTTCAGGGTCAGCCTGGACTATATGATACCTTGTCTCAAAAAAGAAACAAAAGAGAATTTGAATCTGATTAAAAATGTTTTAATTTTTAAACATTTATTTACTCATTCATTTATGTGTTTGTGTGTGTATATATGTGGCATGACATGTGTGTGGAGGTCAGATGACAGCTTGGGGGGGGCCTATTCTCTCTTTTCACCATGTGGGTACCAGGGATCAAACTGAGGCCAGTGCCAAGTGCCTTTACCTGCTGAGTCAGCTCACCAGTCCATTTCTTTTCTCTGTCTGTCTGTCTCCCCTTCTTTCCCTCTTTGTGCACACAGCAATTTTGTTTTGATCCCTGGACTTTGTGGACTGGTGCTATGTTGTGCAGACTTCGGGTTCTGTGGGGCATGTCTGAGCAGTATTGATTTGTATGTTGGGTTTCCATGAGTGGCCAGTTTACCTGGCCAGGTGGCCCAGTCCCTTGGGCCCTGATAGGCTGTTTAGAGCTTGCCCAGTTTGTAGACTTTATGGCAAAGGTTGCTCCTATAACAAATGCATGTCCATCTTCTGCAGCTCTCTCTCTTTTTGTTACCAGAGTCGTGAGAGACAGAGCCAGAACTCTG
The DNA here is from genome assembly GCA_001675575.1 of Neotoma lepida. Lineage (NCBI taxonomy): Eukaryota > Metazoa > Chordata > Mammalia > Rodentia > Cricetidae > Neotoma > Neotoma lepida. The sequence continues at coordinate 288,785 of LZPO01031192.1, forward strand.
TCAGCCCTAAAGAATTAGGCTCACCACTGAACCTCAGTAGGTCAATTAAACAAATCATGGTGAAAAGCAGAGAAGNGAGATTTAGTCAATATGGACACATTGGGAAGAGGAACAGAGAGGTCCAGGGACACTCCCTCCCACCTCCCTCAAGTCCNTCTTTGGGGTCCTGACATGAGATTTCAGTTTGAAGAGCAAGACAATGGTTAAGAGTGCTNTTGCAGAGGACCTGAGTTTGATTCCCAATACCCACATCAGACAGCTCACAATCATCTGTAACTCCAGCTCCAGAGAATATAACGCCCTCTGTAGCANGAATTCTAATTGGTCTTAATAATAAAAACCCAGAGGCAGATATTGGAGTGAAAGCTGATAGATCAGAGAAACAGAGCAGCCAGCCACTAGAAAGACTTCTAACCTCTAGGAATCCTTAGACTGAAAGGGCTGAGCTCCTGTCTCCACCTAGTCTTATCACTTCCTCTCTCCATCCAGCCATATCACTTCCTGTTTCCTCCTCCCAAGTACTGGGATTNAAGGTGTGTGCCTCTCAAGTACTGGGATCAAAGACNTTAGATCCCAAGTGCTGGGGTTAAAGATGTGTGCCACCACTGCCTGGCTTCTGTGGTTAACTATTTGCTTAGCTCCACACTCTGATCTCCAGGCAAGCTTTATTTGTTAGAGCACAAACAAAATATCACCACAGCCCTCTACTGGCCTCTCCTGGTAACTGCATTCACATGTGCACATAACCACATACAGACACACATTAAATCTTGAGAGAGGGGGGGGGGTGGAGAAATGTGCATCGCTAAGCAGTCCCGGTCAAGGTGTAGTCCTACCCATCATTGTCTCAGTTCCAATTTCTCCTGCAAGGTGGTCTGACAAGTGGGAGAACTCTGTGACATCTCCTTCTGGGAGATGAGTTACCCCTTCTGGCTGGAGAATGAGACTCTTGGAGAATTTGAAAATTGGGTGGTGGGGTGTGTGGGGGGATCTATTGCCTTAATAATCTGATAGCCAAGAGGAGGGATACATGTCTCTAGAATATTTTTATTCCTGGGGCTGGGGAGGTAGCTCAGTGGATAGAGTACTTGCAAGAAGCCCAGAGTTCAGATCTTGAGAATGTATATATATGCCAGGCAGGTGTGCTGGCCACCTGTCACTCCAGCACTTGGACGGCAGAGGTAGGGGGTTTCCNGGAACTAGTTAGCTAGCTAGACTAGTAGAATTTGGCAGCTCTGGTTTTGCTATAGGTCTGGGGTCATTCAGATATTCNCTATTCTGACAATGAATAAATTTAATAACTAAGATGATTTATTAAATATTAACCAGGACCATAGATACTGGCCAGGTCCATNCCNGAGACTCNTGCTCAGAGTATGGCTCTGAATTACATTAGTCAGGGGTGATATAAAGGCAAAACTCACAAGGCTATGTGCTTCCTGCTTCTGTGCAATCAGAGGCAAGCACAGTCCTGACGTACTTCCTGCCTACATGTAATCAAGCACACATCCTGTGATCTTTGGGGCAACCAAGCTTGTTTACAGAAGTGAAACCACCTGATTTGTTATCAACAGCCCCCAGTATTCCAGGAAGTTATCTGTCCTTGGTCAAGTGGGGCCTACAGGTTAGAGATATTTTTTAGCCCAGTAATTTAAACTTATAACATAACATTATCCATCACAGGTTCAAGTGAGAGACCCTGCCTTGGTAAATAAGACAAAAGCCTAGGAAGATGGCTCAGTGGGTAAGACTGATTGCTGCCAAGCCTGATGTCCTGAGTTCGATCCCCAGGACCCACATGGTGGAAGGAGAGAACTACTCCATCAGGTTGTCCTCTGACCTTCACATATGAGCCAGACACATGCGCATGCCTGCTTTCTCTTTCACACACAATAAATAAATGTTTAAAGAATATAATAAGCATGTAAATAAGCAAATCAAGAATGCAAAGAGCAATTGAAGGAGACAATGAGTGTTAACCGGGGGCCTCAGCATGCATGTGCACACACGCCTGTGTCTATGTACATGTGAACATACACACAGACACATACACTGTGGGGCAGGGGTGGGGTGTGGGGAGGGGGTGGGAAATAACCGTCATCAATTCCTGCCAGGATGGTGACAGTTCCTAGCATGTCACCTCACTTTCTAGTTTCTAGTGTTGTTTTCAACTCTGAATTCTTTTAAAAATAGATTTATTTTATTTTAATGTGTGTGTGTGTGTGTGTGTGTGTGTGTGTGTGTGTGTGTACATGCACATGCATGCACGCACAGGTCTAAGGAGGCCAGAAAAGGATTTTGGGCCCCTTGGATCTGGAGTTATAGGTGGTTGTGAACCTTGCATTTTTCTGTGAACCAAACTGGTCCTTTGCAAAAGCAGCAAATACTTTTAACTACTGAGCTACCTGCAGCCCCAGCTCTGAATTCTGATTGTCCAAAGCCAGAATTCCCACTGCCCTTGGACAAAAGCCGTAGACCAAGAAGCCCCTGAACAGTTACCACCCTCTTTTGCACACATCACCTCCCTCCATTTCCTTCCCCTTCTGGCCACACCTCCTTGGCTTTGGGAATATTGTCTTTTATATACTGTGCAGAATTTATTCGCTGGTATTTGCAGAAGAGTTGGTCAAATAGGAGCTACTATGATATTTTAAGACTTAGCAAGTGATAATGAGATGAACAGATATGGTCGTTTTAGATAGTGATAAATGCTTCGATGGGAGGGCAGAATATGTGGAAGTTGTGTGCAGAAAGTTACACTGGAACCCAGGGGCTGGAAATTGCCTCTAAGAGGAGGTGACGTTGAAGCCTGAGAGGTGAGAGAGGTCATGTATGTGCAGAACTGAAGCCTGGGAGACAGGAGACGATAAGTGTGCTGCAGGGCTAGAGAGGCTGCCTATGCCCTTAACTGAGGTCTGGTAGACTAGAGAGGCCATGCATGTCTCGAGCTGAGGCCTGAGAGATGGGAGAGCCTAAGTGTGTACTGAGTGGAGACCTGAGCGATAGCAAAGTGTGCACTGGACTGAGTCCTTGGAGTTGAGAGAGGCTGTGTGTACCGAACTGAGTCCTGGGCTTTGAGAGAGGCTTAGCTGAGACCTGGGAGATGGGAGAGTCTGATTTTGGCTGGGCTGCGATCTCATGATCGCATGAGATGATATGCATGGTGATATGAGGTGATATGCATGGCTTGGACGCAAATAGCCCAGTAGAAGCATACAATCCATGGATGCTGAGGTATTCACGAACTGGTTGAAGCTATTCAGGGGCCCCACAGTGTGAACAGTGGATGGTATCAGAAGCTGCTGGGGTGGCAGGTAAAAACCCAATCATGAGAGGGTTTTTACTAAGGTACTGATTGTGTTCTGTCTTATGCTTTAGTAAGAGGAAGGCTCTGCAGACAGCAAGATGAAAGCAGAAAGGTGAATGGTACCCTAGGGGGCAGGACAGACCCCAGGTAGTGATGAGCTCGCACAGTGTGCTGCAGTGTGAGCCATGAACACCAGGGGTCAGTGTAGAGCACCACCGAGCACCATCGCAGAGCCAAAGGCCAAGATGAACTTGATCGGAGACTGCTCNCTGGAGTAACAAGCAATTCCCTAAAGTTACGCGAGCTCAGTCCTGCAGGGCCTTCTTTGCACATGCGTGTATGCAGCATGCTTGTGTACATGCTTGTGTACAAGGTATGCACGCATGTATTTGCGTGAGTGTGTACAGGCCAGAAACTGACACTGGGGGTTTTCTTCAATGCACTTACCTCAAATAATTGTTTTCTTTATTATATTTTANTTATTTCTTGTGTATAGAGGGGCGTGCCTGTGCCACAATGTGAAATATGGAGTTCAGGGGACAACTTGCAGGACTTGGTTCTCTCCTTCCATCATGTGGGGTCCCAGGAATCAAACTCAGGTTGTGAGGCTTGGAGGCAAGTGCCTTTACCTGCTGAACCACCTCACCACTGTTCCACCTTATTTTGTAGACAGGGTCTCTCACTGGCTTGATCTATCGAAGGCCTTGTGCAGGCAACTGCAGCTTCTGTGAACTCCTGTGTGGGGCGGTCCTGTTGTGTTCAGAGGACATTGTTTCCCTCCAGTCCTCCAGAACCTCTAGCTCTTATAATCTTTCCACCCCCCTCTTCCATGATGGTCTCTGGGCAGACTGACAAGATGGCTCAGTGGATAAGGGCACTTGCCACCCAGGCTGGTGACCTGAGTTCAATCCCCAGGACCACATGGTGAAAGGAAAGAACGAGTTCTCACAATTGTCTTCTGACTGCCACATACACATGGTGGCATGTGCCCCACCCACCCCAGGCACACAGATCAATAAATATAATTTAAAAATTGAAACGAGAAACTTCATAATGACAACTTGGGAAGATAAAAGCTTGAACTATTGGGAGTCCCATCCAGCAAGGCTGACTTGAAGATGTAGTCCCCACCGAAGGATCTTGTAGACTTGAGGGGGATTGTTGTGCAAGCTGAGAGACAGGCTGGGGAAGACACTCACTCAGGGTGACTGGATGGCTTTAAACCCTGTGGGTACCATGTGAGGGTAGAGGCTATGCCCTTCTCCAGAGCCCCAGAGGGCACCAGTCACCCCCACCTCCCAAAGCTTCTTCTCAAAGACCAGGATCAGGGAAGCAGTTACAGGGGACCTGGGGGTCACTATGAATGTCCCTGTGGATTCCAGGGATGCATAGATGACCCTGACCCCTCATGCATGAATGAGCCCCATCCCAAGCGTTAGTCATAAACAAGGAGTGTGAATGGCTTCTCCAGTCTCAAAGTCCCTGCCAAGTTGACACCAAGAATAATGGGCATTTAGAGACTAATTACACATCTGGATGAATCTGTTTCAGTCTACTGGATTGGACATAATCATATTAAAATATAATGAATACATTCAAACGCACAATGCCTGATTAAGTAGTCGCTCAGGAACCAGAGCGGGTGAAAGAGGCTGGCTGGTAACCAAGGGAGCCGCTGAGTGAGTTGCGATGGCGGCTGCAGGCTCCAAATGGATTTCCTGGTCACTTTTGGTTTAGCTTCTCATTTGTCCTTGATGTCCTGACTCAGATTGGGCCACACAAGCTCAGGGTCCTTTCCCCAGCTCCATTTTCCTGTTGTTCGGCATGTAAAGAGGGAGTGGGGGGGTGGGCTTTGGGGACACCGGCCTGTGATCCCAGGAGGCTGAAGCAGGAAGATTGAGGACCAGCCTGAGCTGCATAGCATGTTCCAGGGCAGGATGAGTGAGACACTGTCAGAGAAGGAGGAGGGGAGAGTGACAGGGGAGAGGAGAAGGGAAGGAAAGGGGAGGGGAAGGAAACAAAAATGTCTATTACCCCTGCTTAGCTAGAGTCCAGCTGGGAGCCCTCTAGCTACACTCAAATTATCCCCTAGTTTCCTGGGGGGACGGGGAGACTCTGAGTCCTGGGAAACCCCAGGAAACTAGCCCTCCTTCTGACAGCTGAACTGGTTGGTACCCAAAATATGTTTTGACTAAGGACGCTTTATTCTTGCTGACCTGCCCTGGGTCCAGGCATTGGCCTCAGTTCTCTGTGACATTCTGGTGCTGGTTAACCTTATAACAATCCAACCAGGAGCTGGCTGTGTACCAGTAGTGCAGGGGTTGACTGGACATGTCACCAGTTTGGGAGGAGGGGCTGAGGTCATCGTCAACGGTCAGCTTCAGTAGAAGCAACCCTGCTATGTAGACAGAAATGGAATTTATATTTAGTTAGTAATGTATTCACTTATTTAAATGCTCTCTAGCATCTATCTATCTATCTATCTATCTATCTATCTATCTATCTATCTATCATCCACCTATATCTGCTAATCATCTAACATCTATCCATAATCATCTGTCATCTATCAACCAATCATCTGTCTAATTTCTCTATCATCTATCTATCTGTCTCTCTGTCTGTCTNTCTATCTATCTATCTATCTATCTATCTATCTATCTATCTATCTATCTATCTGTCTGTCTATCTATCTATCATGTGGTAGTTTGAAATAAAATGGCCCCCAAAGGGAGTGGCACTATTAGGAGGTGTGGCCTTGTTGGAGTAGGTGTGGCCTTGTTGGAGGAAGTGTGTCACTATGGAGGAGGGCTTGGAGGTCTCATATATGCTCAAGCTACCCCTCACTGTCTCAGTTTACTTCCTGTTGCCTGCCGATCAAGATGTAGGACTCTCAGCTCCAGCACCGTGTCTTTCTGCACACTGCCGTCTCCCACCATGAGGATAGTAGATGAAACCTCTGAACAGTAAGCCACCCCATTAAATCTTTTCCTTTGTGAGAGTTGCTATGGTCATGATGTCTCTTCACAGCAATAGAAATCCTAACTAAGACATATCATCTATCTATCTATCTATCTATCTATCTATCTATCTNAGAGTTGCTATGGTCATGATGTCTCTTCACAGCAATAGAAATCCTAACTAAGACATATCATCTATCTATCTATCTATCTATCTATCTATCTATCTGTCTGTCTGTCTGTCTGTCTGTCTGTCTATCTATCTATCTATCTATCTATCTATCTATCTATCTATCTATCTATCTATCCATCCATCTGTCTATCAATTGTTTGAGACAGAGTCTTATGTAAGCCAGGCTATTCTCAAACTCCTTATAGCTGAGGATGACCTAGAATTCCTGATCCTCCTGCCTCCACCTCTTGAGAGCTGCGATCCCAGGTGTGTGCCACTGTGNCTGGATTTCTCTTGTTTTCTCCCGGAGACTCTTAAAACAGTCAGGTCTTTATTGGCAGGATTTAATGAAGCCAGCTGTCTGTTGTTTTGACAAGTCTGGGTTTTCGGTTTCCCTTTAGATATCACGTTGCTGGGCTAGCTTCCTTCCCAGCCACAGTCAGTAGACAACGAGTTGTGGCTTCCTGTTTGAGACAGTTTCCTGTTACCCTGTACTTTGACATGTGGCATCTTGATGTCTTTATATTATCTCACTATCCTTGGAGGCACTGGGGTCAACATATCCTTTTTTTTAATTAATTTTTTCCATTTATTTTATATACCGACCACAGTTTCCCCTTCCTCCTCTCCTCCCATTCCCTCTCCTGACTCCCATCTACCACCCCCCCATCCACTTCTCAGTCTCCTTTCAGAAAGTGGTAGGACTCCCGTGGGCATCAACAAAGCATACATGTCCTTACTGACAGAAAGAGCTTATTCATGAGGTGCAGGCTAGAGTTCAGAACCCATGTAAAAATCTGGAGTTCAGATGCCCAGAACCCATGTCAATATCTGAGTGCTGTGGTGTGAGTCTATAATCCTGGTGAGTGCCGGAGAGGTAGAGACAGGATAATCCCTGGGACTTGTTGGCCAGCCAACCTATAACTTAAGTGGTGAGCTCTAGTTTCAGTGAAATACCTGCCTCAAAATATAAGGTGGAGGGCCAGNGAGATGGCTCAGTCTAATGACCTNAGCTTCATCCCTGGGACACATACATGTGTACACACACACCTGTGTTTATGTGTGTGTGTGTGTGTGTGTGTGTATAATTTTTAAAAATTTAAAAGAAAAATTAAGGTCAAGAGTGATTGAGAAAGACACTGAATATTCACCACTAGCCTCCAGAAACATGGGCACACATGTGCATATACACATGCAGACACACACACACACACACACACATACACACAAGTGATGGAGCTGATGAAGTACTCGAGGGGCAGATCCAATATAATGTTATTTGGGGTATGTGTGTGTGTGGTTTAGAACAACACCCACTCATCCTGCAAGGCTGGTCGATGCATCCAGGATGTTTTAGGTGCTTCAAGGAAGTGGGTGGATAACTTCTTGGAGCAAGGAGCTAAAAANGATGGTAATGGGCCCTCCGCCATTATCACAGAACTCACACTTGAAGATTTAAGCACAAACGCCTGCTCTTCTTCCAGGAGGTGATATGGCAAGTTGATAGATGGACTTCCAGGATAAATCTTAGAGTGAATCGTCCTCAGAAATCTCATCAGGAAACAGAGTCACTGGTAATTTGGGGGACCGAACCATTTTCATTAGGAATCAACTGTAGGTCCCCAAAAGTATATTAGGCCCCCCAGGGCTCAGGAGAAGCAGCTAGTTAGATGGGGAGAGGGGGCTGAAGGTCTATCCTCCATTCTTTCCAGAGGCCTATGGTGGGTGTGTTTCACTTTGTCCTCATGGGTGGTCAGTCCTAGAGGGGTGTCTTGGCTTTTACTATTCTGTCTCTCTGTCTTTGTGTGTCTCTGTGTCTCTTTGTCTGCCTTTGTCTCTGTTTCCAGCTCTCTCTGTTGTGGTTTGAATAAGCAATGTACTACACAGGCTCATATGTTTGAACACAGTGGTCCCTAGCTGGTGCCACTATGTAGGAAGTTAACAGAACCTTTAGGAGGCAGAGCCTTCTGAAGGAAGTACCTCACTGGGGGCANAATTGGGGGTTTGATAACCTGACTCCATTTCCTTTTCTCTCTCTCTGCTTCCTGGGTATGGTTTCAATGTGACCAGTCAGCTTCCTGCCTGTCTTAGAATTTCTATTGCTGTGAAGAGACACCATGACCAAGGCAATTCTTATAAAGGAAAACATTTAATTGGGGTGGCTTACAGTTTCAGAGGCTTAGTCCATTATCATCATAGTGTGACATGGTGGCATGCAGGCAGACATGGTGCTGGAAAAGGAGCTGAGAGTCCGACATCTTGACCGTCAGGCAACAGGAAGTGGTCTGAGTCACTGGATGTGGCTTGAGCATATATGAGACCTCAAAGCCCACCTCCACAGTGACACACTTCCTCCAACAAAGCCACACCTCCTAATAGTGTCACTCCCTATGAGCTTATGGGGGCCAATTACATTCAAACTACCACATTGCTCCTGTCATACCTTCCCCACCATGATGGACTGTGTTCCTCTGGAACTGTGAGCCAAAATAAACCCTTTCTCCTCTAAGTTATTTTGCCAGGGTACTTTATTGAAGCAACAAGAAAGAAAGAAACATAGAGCAGGAACATATGTATGTATGCAAATATGGCAGTCAGAGAATAACCCTGGGTGGCATTCCTCAGGTTCTGTCCACCCTGTGTATTTTTGTTTGTTTGTTTGTTTTGTTTTGTTTTGTTTTCTTGAGACAGGGTCTATTATGTGTCTCTGACTGTTGATCTGAGATCCACCTGCCTCTGCCTCTTGAGTGGTGGGATTAAAGGTGTGCACCGCCATGCCTGACTCACCTTGTGTGTGTTTTTTTAATTGATTCATTTATTTATTCTCTGTGTGTGCATATATCCTGTGCACGTGTATGTATGTGTGTGTTAGTGTGGGTGAGAGAGAGAGGGAAAGAGACAGAGAGAGAGAGACAGAGAGAGTTCAAGCATGCATGCCAACTATGGGAGGTCAAAAGACAACCCTTGAGAATTGTTCTCTCTGCCACCTTGTGAGACTCAGGGATTGAACTCAGGTTGTCAGGCCCATACACAAATGTCTCTACTCTCTGAGCCATCTTGCTGGTCTGCCCTTGTTCGTTGAGACAGACTTTCTCATTTAACCTGAACCTCACCAAATAGGCTAGACCACCTGGTCAGTGAACCCCAGGGATCCTCCCATTTCTATTACCCCGGTACTGGGGTTACCACTGTACGTCACCATGCCCATATTAATTTTTTTCAGTTGTATATGCACGGGTTGTTTTGCCTGCTTGTTTGTTGGTGCACTGTATGCACACAGTGCCTTCAGTGCCTACAGATGTCAGAAGAGGTCAGTGATCCCCTTAATCTGGAGTTATAGATGGTTGTTACCTACCATGTGGGTGCTGGGAATCGAACTCAGGTCCTGTGGATAAGCAGCCTGTGTTCTTAACTGCTAAGCCATCTCTCCAGCCCATGTCCAGCTTTTTAAATTTGGCTTCTGGGGATTGAACCTGGGTCTTCATGCTTGTATGACAAACACTGTACTTACTGACTGAGCCATCTCCCCGGCGCTGTTCTTGGAGCAGGCAGCAAGAGGGGAATTGTAGTGGCGTGGCTTCTGGCTGGAGGATTTTGCTCTGTCTTGGCCTTCTTGGCTTGGAGCTTCTCTGACAACTAAGGCCACCTCAGCTGCAGGAGCAAATGTTCCATATGGGGAACTGTCTCTTCTGAGGCCATGTTCCTGAGGGACCATGGGCAAGCTCCAAATCATTAAGTGGATTGAGAGCTCAAACCTGCTGCCCGTGAGCTTGGATAGCCTTGCAAGAGAGCTCCGAGCTGTTCTTATGGCCAGGTCTGCAGCTCCATTACCATTAACAGCCCTTTCCCGGTGGCCACTCTGCCAGGAGGAACATGATAGGGAAGGATTTTGCCGAAGGGAGCCAACTGGAAATCTTTGGAGCCCTGTCTTTCCTACCACTCACAGCTCTCAGGGTGCTAGCTCTCCCTTGGCAACTAAAGCCATATTTGAAAATAAAATGTCACTTTTCAAAAATGTCTACTGTCAGCACGTGGGACATTTGTTTTTCCTGTTGAACTTCACGAGATGACGGGAGGCGACCGAGAGAGTCTAGATGCATGCCTCGTGCGTGGGGAGTGGGTGTCAGCGCGTGTGAATCAGTGAGTCACAGGGGCATGTGAGAGANTGGTGTGGCACTGTGCAGGTGGCGTCAGCTGTGGAGGTGCGGTGTGGGGGTAGGAGCNTACCTGATACGTGAAAGTCAGAGGAGGAGGTTGAATTCAGGTCTGANGTGACACGGACGTAACTAGGGGTTCATTCCTAGTGCTGCTGTATCAGTGTGTGAGTGTGAACCAAAGCACTGTTCTCTGAATGTGTGTCCAGACATGGAGGCTGTTGAACCGGTTACGGACACGTGTGGGCATCTGAAATCCATCGCTTTTGTACGTGTGTGTCTGAAGATCCATGCAGGTGTGTATTGTTATTCTGTATCTGAGGTTTGGTGGTGTCGTGTGTGCCTGTGGTGGGACACCATTCCTAGGGAGACATGTACAAAAGTCTATTCATTCCAGATAGGGGACCAATGACAGATCAAAGTCACCAAACTGCCAAAGTCCAATGTGGTGAACCAGTGAACATATTGCCTACAGGAGTATGAGTGACTCAAAGATAGTTGCATCAGTGAAAGCCCACCCAGCATGGGTGACGACTCACGAAGGCAGCTCAACAGGGACAGCCTCCTTTTCTCAGCAGTTCTAACTGCTTAATGATTTGGGGAGGGAGAGGGAGATTTTTTTTTTTTTTTTTTTTTTGTGATGAAACACTCTGACCAAAACTTCAGGGAGCAAAGGATTTATTTGGCTTATACACCTAGATCACAGTTCATTATTGAATGAAATCAGGGCAATCACTTAAGCAGGAACTAGACGAAGAAACCNTGGAGGAATACTGTTTGCTGGTTACCCCAGCATAGCTAACTTTCATAGCCCAGGACCACCAGTCCAGGGAATGGTGCTGCCCACAGTGGGCTTGGTCCTTCTTAAATTGATTAACAATCAGTATGATCTCCTACAAACATGCCCACAGGCCAACCTCCTCTGGGAAATCTCTCAACTGAAATTTCCTTCTTGGGTGACCCTAGGCTGTGTGAGGTTGAAAGTTAAAGCTAACTAGGATCCAACAGCCTTGTGAATCTGCTACGTTTCAGAGACTTCCTTGAGATGTTTGGGTTGTTTACTCAGGAGTTTCTCTCCAGAATGCACTATTTCAGCCCAGAGGAACTTGTTATTTAGCACTGTGTTATAGTTTGGCTGTGAAGTTTCTCTCCAAAAGCTCACATGTTGAAGGCTTGGTTCCTAGTGCAACAGTGTTCAGAGGTGAGGTTTTTTGTTTTTTGTTTTTTGGTGATGATCAAATTCTGGAGGCTTTGATTTCATGAANGTATTAACCCAATGATAGAGTCATAATCTGATGACATTATTGGGAAAGAGTGGGCCTTTAAGGGGTGGTGGTTAGCTGAGAAGTACATCACTAGGGGTTGGTTTTTGAAGGACACACCATATCCCTGGCGACTTCCTGCTTCTCTCTCTGCTTCCTGGCACCATGGAGTGAGTAGCTTTGCTCCATCACTGCCTGCCGTGATGTTCTACCTTACAACAGGGGCCAGAAACAACAAACTGAGCATCACAGACTGATACCCCTGAAGCTGTGAGCCAAAATAAACTATTCCCATTTAAGTGGGTTTTCCCATGCATTTATCAATGACAAAACAGATGACAAACACAAAGTTTAAAGACCAGTACCGGTGTGTGTGTGTGTGTGTGTGTGTGTGTGTGTCTATGTCTATGTGTGTGAGACCACACACATCTTGTTTAGTAATCTGAACTTGAGAAGTTTCTTCTCTGAAAGGCCTCCCTGTGGTCCCATTCTTTGGGACATTCCAGCCCAACCATTTAGTTATAGCTCCAGCTCTCTTTTTATCTAAAAATTATTATTATTGTATATGTGCATGATGTACGTGTATGCATGCATGATTTGTGCATGTGGGTGCATGCGTGCCAGGGAGCACATGCAGAGGTCAAAGGACAACTCTGTGGAGNCTGCTGCTCTTCCCCCTCCACTGTTATATGGATTTTTTTTTCTTAATGATGCAAACAAAAATATACCTAAAAGCGAAGCTTCTGGAAAAACCATTTGTTCTTCCCTGTCTTGTATCGTTCCTCAAACTTGACCTTGGCCTCCCGCCTGGCCTTGCATTTCAGGGCTGGGTCTCTAAAGACATCCTTGTTGACGACAGTTTTGTCCAAGGGGATGTCCACAGAGTACCTTGTAGGCATGAGGTGATTGTAGTTATAAACTTTCACAAAGGACTTGATCTTTGACCTCTTGGTGATTTTCTTCTTGCCCATGGCAGCTGTTACTTTTCGGGGATAGCGGTCAATTCCAGCCACCAGGGCATGGCTGTAAGGGCGGTCAGCACCACTTTCCCAGGTTTCATAAACTTGCCCATTTCGACAGCAAGGAGCCAATACCCAGCAGAAAGGAAAGA
>LZPO01031192.1:313211-323472 GCA_001675575.1 Neotoma lepida
GTTGTGTATGTTCTCTCATGTGTGTGGTGTGCCCCTATTCACGTGACCCTGGATGTCAGGAATCAACCTGAGGTGCTGTTCCTCAGATGCCTTTTCTCACTTTCTTGGAACTTACCTGGTAGCTGAGCTAGCTGGCTGTCAAACCCCAAGGGTACCCTTCTCTCCATCTCCTTATAAGGAGGATTACAACCTTACACCATCCTGCCCAGCTCTTTTATGTGGGCTGTCNTGATCAGACTCAGATCTTCATGCTTCATAGCAAACATTCTACTGACTGAGCCATCTCTCCAGATCTTTCCCTGGTTTCTTTGATTAGAGAATGGTGTCAGAAGCCAAGATCTGGGTGCTAGGTGTGCTTGTTGCTGTGGGACAATTGTAACTTCTAGACCCTCTCAGCTGACAGGGTCAGTAAACATGCACATGTGTATATATATATATATATATAATATATATATATATAATCAACTCATACACACACATACACACACACGTATACATAAATATATAAATCAACCCCACATATATACAATCCACACAGATTTCTATAAGTAACTATCCTGACCTAAACATTGATCTATGCTGTTTCCTAATCCACTACCACATGGATCATTCTAGAATCCTCCTTTGCTAAACTATAATGTAGAACAATTTGGCTCTGACCATCCACCATCCATTTACTTAATGAGGCCGAATATATTCACAATGTCACGAGAACCATGATGTCATTAACCCACGGGAGGCAACTTCATCAACTGCGATGCTTGTGTCCAGCATTTGCCGTATTTAGCTTTACACAGCGGGTCTGTTTCCAAAGCTATTTGAGTTGCAATTTCTTCCTGTTCTCTTCAGTGAGATCATTTTATATGTCTGCAGTACAAATGAATTTGGTCCATTTTGCATTCCAGTCTAGGATTTGTTTGAGCGCTTAAATGCTTTATTATTTGTTAGTTTCTTTGGGATAGTGTCTCATGTAGCCCAGGCCNCCCTCANCCTCTGTAGCTGAGGATGGACTTGAACTAATGATCTTCCTGCCTCTACCTCCTGAGTGCTGGAATTGCAGGCACGTATCACCATGCCCACAGGCTTAAACAACTTTTTAAATTTGCATGCATTCAGGTAAACTTGTTGAGTGAAGTCTGGTGGGTTTTNAGAAATGTATATTGTTATGAGCACACAGTTACAGTAGTGTACAGTGTACTTTCCCTGTCCTGAAAAAGTACCTCTGCTTCACCTAATTGCACTTTCTCTTTGTCCCTTATATCTTATATCTTATATCTTATATCTCCATAGTTTTGTCTTTTCCACAGTATCACTTATGATATGTAGCCTTTTCAGATTGATTTCTTAAAGATTTGTTTTATTTTAATTATGAGTATGTGCACGTGCGTGCAGTATTCATGGAGGCCAGAAAAGGGCGCTGGATTCCCTGGAGCTTGAGTTACAAGTGGTTGTGAGCCACCCAACATGGGTGCTAGGAACTAACTCAGATCATCTGGAAGAACAGGAAGTGCTCTTAACAGCTGAACCATCTTTCCAGCCTAACTGGAAGAACAGGAAGTGCTCTTAACAGCTGAACCATCTTTCCAGCCTTAGACTGGTTTCTTTTACTTGTGGACATGTAACATTTGTGAGCCATGAATGCCTTTNGTGTGTGTCATATCTTTGTGTNTATGTGTATAAATTTAGTGTTTTCATCTGTAAGTGTAGTATGTGTAGCATGCACACATGTTTGTAGGAGCTCATGTGCCCATGTGTACATGTTTGGAAGCCAGAGGAAGACAGCAAGTGTCTTCTGTCTATTCCACTGAGACAGTTTCTCACTGACCCTGGAGCTGCTACCACTTTCTACCTCCCACAGTGCTGAGTTACAGGCACATGTGANCTTCCTGGCTTTTTATGTTTTGAGTGTTTGAACTCAGGTCCTTATGTTTGGCCGCAAGCACTTTAATTCACCAAGCCATCTCCTCGGCCCATGTCATGACTGTTCGATTCTTCATCTCTTTCCTCCTTCCCCTATTCTTTGAGAATTCTATACGGTGTATTTTGATCGTATTCACTCCCTTCCCCCAGCTCCTCTCAGATCTTACCCATCCTTCCCTACTCACTCAAGTTTGTGTTCTCTAACATTTTTTNCCTCCTCATTTCTTTTTGTCATTGGATTATATCACAATTTATATGTGCATTACAGTTTGCTTATTACCTCTCTACTCATGGAAAGGGCACCTTGCTTGCTTTCTAGTTTTGGAGATTAGCTACAAAGCTGCAAGCTCGCGAGACAGCTCAATGGGTAAAGATGTTTGTTGCTAAGCTTGCAGACCTGAGCGTCACACCCAGGACCCACATGGTGTAAGGAGAGAACTCTTACAAGTCGCTCACTTACCTCCACGTGTGCGTCATGACGCACACATCCCACACATACGCTCACGTGTAAGTCAATAAATGTGGTAAANATTAAAAAGGACTAAAACTGCTATTAACGTGTGCATAGATTTTTGCATACACACATTTTCTAATGGGGTAAATTTATAGGGTGGAAGCTGACCTTACAGGTTACATGGTTTCTTATGTGTTCTCTCCTTCAACCTCAATCGAGACAGCATCTCTCTGCCTTATGTCTGCTGCTGTACTGTGTACTTCAGGCTATTNGGCCCTAGAGCTTAGGGCTGATGCTCTCGTCTCTTAGTNTCTTCTCTCTGTGATTTCAGATGTGTACCCACGGTAGGTTCTGGGGTTCAAACTCAGGCTGCCAAGCTTGCAAGGNTCCCNTGCTCATCACGGTGAAAGAGTTTTTGCATCTTTCTCTGGCCATACTCAGGTTGTAATTGTGCACTAGGAATCNGAATTAACGTGCAAACAGTAGCACAGCAGGATCATTTGCTCGACACCAACCTAGCTGTGTCACCTACACCTACTCCATCATAAGTGACACTATAGATGTCAAAGAAAGCTGGGACAGCATCATTGTTTGTCTTCTCGCCACTGATCTCATGGGTAGGAACGCCTTTTAATTTTGGAAAGATTTTTATTTGTGTATATGTGTCATTGGGTACATATATTTGAGTGCAGGTGCCTACAGAGGCCAGAAGTCCAAGTCCAGATCCCCTGGAGTTGGAGTGACAGATGATTGGGAGTTGCCCTATGTAGGTGCTGGCAACTGAACTCGNGTCCTCTGTAAGAATAACAAGGGCTCTTAACCACTGAGCCATCTCTCCAGGCCCAGGAACAGATTTTAGAGCAAGTTTTTCTTTTCTTGTGTAAACTCTCCCCTTCTAGCCCTTCCCAGAACAGTGCTTATGACAATTAGTTTTCATTGTCAGCTTGACAGGACCATCTAGGAGACACACCTCTGGATGCGTCTGTGAGGGGTGGTTCTAGAGAGGTTTAACTGAAGAAGAAAGGTGAAATCTGGATGTGGGCAGCACCAGCTCTTGGGCTAGGGTACTGGATGAATAGAAAGGGTGTGTTGGTTTGAATAAGAATGGCTCCATAGGCTCATTGATTTGAGTGCTTAGTCACCAGGGGATGGAACTGTCTGAAAGGATTAAGAGGTGTGGCCTTGTTGGAGGAAGTGCATCACTGGGGATGAACTTTGAAGTTTCTAAAGCCCATGCCAAGCCCAGAGTCTCTCTCTTTCTCTCTCTGCCTATGGATCAGGATGCAGCTCTTAGCTCCTACTCTAGTACTTACCTGTATGTTGCCATGATCCCACTATGAAGATGATGGACTAGACTTCTGAAAAATATAAGCAAGCCCACAATTAAATGCTTTCTCTTATAAGAGTTGCCTTGGTCATGGTGTCTCTTCCCAGGGATAGAATACTGACTAAGACAAAGGGAGAGAGGGGAAGAGTGCTGAGGGTTGTGATCCTCCCTTCTCGGATGTGAACAAGCGGCCTCTTCATGCTCCCTTGACTGCTATGCCTACAGCTGTCTATAAATCCAATCCCAAGGAATTGGATGCCCTCTTCTGGCTTCCAATTCAGGCACACACATGGTGCCCAGACAGGCAAAGCACTCATACACATAAATCATTTTTTTTTTTTAAAGAGGAAATAGCAAGTGTTTTGGGCTGAGTGGAGCTACTGGAACTGTGCTGGAAGGGAGGATATAGAATGCTCCAGTTGCTTTACATAACAATTTGGCAAATTTTCACACAGTCAAATATGCATCAGTTGTATCTCATGCCTTCCATTTCTAGATATTTAACTAAATAACTGAATGTCTGTGTTCATACAAAGAGTCTAACGTGACTATTAATTGCAACTTTATTTGAATAATTTAATTTACANCAGTAACATAAACACCGAAGACTCAACAGCTCTCTTAGTGTCTCCTCATAGTAACAAGATGCCTGGGAAAATCAACTTAAGGAAGAGATTAAAAAGAAAACTTTANGAACATTTATGTATGTNTTTATTTTTACATTTATTTATTTAGTTGTGTGGAGGAAGCACATGTACCACAGCACACATATGAAGGCAGAGGAGAGCTGGCTGGCATTAGTTCTCTCCTTCCACCATGTTGGTTAGGGGAATGGAACTCAGNTTGAGAAACTTGGTGGCAAACGCCTTTACCTTCTGAGCCATCTCAGTGGCCCCTAAATGTCTTTTTTTAAATTTAGTTTTAGCATATATTAATTATATGCAACAATAGGTTTCATTATATTTTCCTACGTGTGTATCCTGTATTTTGATCACAGTCACCCCATTACCCTCTCTTGTGCCCTCCCACTGGGGTGGTCTCCCTCTTCCCAGCTAGCCTCCTCCACCCCCCACTTCTACTTTCATGTCTTTGTGAATGACTTACTTTGGCTCATTCAGAAGTTTCAGTCCTTCTGGAGAGGGATGAGGCAGAGCATCATGGAGGCAGGAGGCAGTGGTAGAGGCTGCTTACCTCATGGTGTACAGGAAATGGAGGAAGGGAGAGGCAGGGAGGGAGGGAGAGGGAGGGAGAGAAGGAGGGAAGGAAAGGGAAGAAGGGAAGGAGGGAGAGAGAGAGGGGAGAGGGAGAGAGAGAGTAACAGACCCTTGAAGGACTTGTCCCCAGTAACCCTTTTCAGCTAGTCCTCACCTCTTAAACTTTCCAGAACCTTCCAAAATAACACCTCCCTCTNTATCTCTGTAATTCTACTGAGATAAAGAATCTGGGGCTGCAGATGTGGCTCACTTGGTAGAGTGCTTGCCTGGAGTGCCAGCCCTCTTGTCATCCCAGCACTGAGATGGTGGAGGCAGGGGGATCATAAGTTCAAGGTCATCCTTGGCTGCATAGCCAGTAGGAGGCCAGACTGGGAGAGAAAGGACCACGGTTGTGGCTTAGTATTAGATCATCAGCATTGGGGATGGGACAGATAAACATGGACATACTAAAAATCTGTGTCCCCCCCAAATTCCAACTGTAATGATTCCTGTAGGTGAGATGAGACAATGGGGTAAGCCGTAGGAAGGAATAGCAAAGGGATAGAGATATTTTGCCATCTGATGTGATGGGAAATATATACACAGATAAAAGCTTACCAAATTAGGAGCTGGGCTCAGTTGGTAGAGGGTTTGCTAGCATGCAGGAAGCCCTGGGCTCCAGCCCTGGCATTGCATAAACCATGGCGATGCATATCTATATTCCTAATACTTGGGAGGTGAAAGCTGGAGAATTAGAATTGTGTGTGTGTGTGTGTGTGTGTGTGTGTGTGTGTGTGTATGTGTATTTAGTTTGAAGCAGTCTTTACATGCAGTTCGTTGTATTTCAACAATTCTCTAATAAATCCATTTCTTAAAGTGGATTTTGGGATTAGCTTCTGCAATAACAGAATCAGCAGAAATTACCCAGCACTTTAGCCTCTGGGTAGAGCACTGGTTTTCACTTTTACTTTGTGTATAAACTTGAGTTCATTAGCAGTCCTTGGGGAGACAAATCTATCCATAGCTCTCTGACCAGCTTCCCGTGATCCCACTGGCTTTCCAGTACTCATTGGCAATTGATTCCACTTCCTCATTTTTGATTATTCTGTAACTTTTTAAAGGGATTTGTTTCGTTTTCTTTTTAAGATATATTCATTCATTTTATTTTATGTGTATGTGTCCGAGTGCATGCATGCAGTGCCCATGGAGAAGAGAAGAGGATATTAGGTCCCTAGGATAAGTTACAGGTGGTTGTGAGCCACCCTGTGTGGGTGCTGGGAACTAGTGCTCTTGACTGTAGAGTCATCCCTCCAGCCAGAGATTTATTTTATGCGTGTGTGTGTGTGTGTGTGTGTGTGTGTGTATGTGTGTGTACTTTTGTGCACATGTGTGTGGCACCCAAGGCCAGTCTCAGACGATGTTCCTCAGGCACAGTCCACCTTGATTTTTTTTTTTTGACAGTTTCATGCATTTATATATACAACAAAGTTGAGTCATTTCCACCCCTATTCTCCTCTCTCTCTCATTAGAATCCTTCCCCAATTGTCCCCCTCCTGTTTTCACATTTTCTTTNTGTGTGTGGCCCATGGAGGTTAGAGTTTCTTGCTTGACTGTGGTTGGGTTGATGTCTATTTATCAACGGCTCCACCGTGGAGGAAAATGACATTCCTTCCCCCAACAACCATTGACTATAGTAATCCCTTGGAGAGGAGTGGGGTCTAATGGGCTCCTCTCCCATCCTTGGTGAAACATTGATGGGCCCGTTCTTGTGCAGGTCTTGTGTGGATAACCACAGCTGCAATGAGTTCATGAGCACAATGGCTATGTTACTTCCAGAGGATATTTTTTTGTTNTGCATCTCCCCATCTTCTGGCTTCAGTAAGGAGCTTCTCTAATAAAGGCTGAAAACAGAAGATGGTTTGAATAAGAACGGCCCTCATAGGCTCATATATTTGAATGCTCAGTCACCAGGGAGTGGCACTGTTTGAAAGGATTAGAAGGATTAGGAGGTGTGGCCTTGTTGGAGGAAGTGTGTCACTGGGGGTGGGCTTTGAGGTTTCAAAAGCTCATTCCAGACCCAATCTCTCTCTGCCTATGGATCAGAATGTAGTTCTCAACTATTTCAGCTACTTCTCTAGCACATGTGCATGCTGCCATGCCCCTCACCGTGATACAAAATAGACTAAACCTCTGAAATTGTTAGCAAGCTCCCAATCAAATGCTTTCTTTTATGAGTTGCCTTGGTCATGGTGTTTCTTCACAGCAATAGAACAGTGACTAAGCCAAGCCGTAATCTCAAATGCTGACTGAGTGTTGGCATCCACCTTGTCTTTTGAGACAGGATTTCTCATTGTCCTGGGGTTCACTGGTTATGTTAGGTTGGATGGTCAATGAGTTCCAGGGATCCACCCATTTCCACCTTTGTGTATGTAATTCCACATACTTAGCTGGGAAAATTTAAATGATACAGACAAACAGAAGGAAACCAAAATCATGCTGGACCCCTATCCTTCCACATAACAACCCATTATTAACTTCTGCTGGCACTTTCTGTTATATCTCTGTGCTTGTGTATGCTTTATGTACAAAGGGTATGCAGGGAAGTATAAGTTAGTCTGGAGAAATGCCACAGTGGTTTGGTTCCCAACACTCATGGCGGGTGACTCATAACTGCCTGTGGCTTCAGTTCCACGGGATGATGCCCTCTTCTGGTCTCTGCAGGCGCCTGCACATGTATGACAGTCACTCACACAGACACATGTACATTCATATAAATAAGAATAAATCTTAATAGAAAGTGTNTAGATAATAATTCTTCAGCCTTTTGTAAACCAAAGATTCATGCTATCAGCACCAATTAGCTAAGAAAACATCTCCAGTATCCTTCAGCTANGTTTGGTACGTGTGTGGGGTGATTGGAACTGAGATGCTCTCTTCAGTGCCATCCTCTCCCCTTTATTGTGACAGCCTCTCAGCAGCCTAGAACTTGCTGAGTAAGCTAGACTGGCTATCCAGTGAGCCCCAGGGACCCTCCAGTCTCTAATTCTCCAGTGTTGGGATTACAGGTCCATACCACTATGCAACTTGTTTTTACCTGGGTGCTAAGTACATTATCCCCTGAGCTATCATCCAGACCCTTCCAAGCCGTCTTTGTGTTCTTTCAAAAATAGCCACTCCCCGCCAACTGAAGCCACAGGACTATATTGACTTCTAGTGACATAGGCTACTGTGGTCTGTTTTTAACTTGGTTAAGTATAAACATAGAGATGAATTTGGCTTCATCATTTTTCTTTCATTCAATTTGTAAAGATTCCCCCCAGCGTTTACAGGCTGTTCACTATTGATATGGCGTGTTCTCAGTTCGTATCATAATTTATTTATCCAGGCTATTGTTGATGGGCACCTGGGTAGTTTCCAGTTTGGAACTATTCTCAATTGCACCGCTGTAAGTACTTTAGGACATACATTTTTGTGAACATTTGAATATCTTGTTTATTAGCTATTTTTCTAAGAAAGAAATTTTTGGGCTGTATGCATGAAATTTAGCTGTGTATGACTTTGAATAAAAGGTATTAGTTTGGACAAGCTATTTTGAAATTTGATTTATGTCTTAAGATTTAAAAGTTATTCACTGAGAAATATATATATATATACATATACATACATACATATATATATATATATATATAACATATTTTGATTATATTTACCTTGTGGTCTTCTTGATCCTCACATGCCACTCTCCCAAAAGCATGATCAGTCTACCAGGACCACACCCCTGAAAAAAGAAAACACAGCAGCTGTCGCTGTAAGACCTCAGTTAGGGGTAGTGGCTCATAAGCCCCACCCCCTCCATGCTGGAATGTTGACTGGTTTGATCTTGTGCACGTCTTGTGTAGGCAGCTACAGCTGCTGTGAGTTCATGAGTGTAATGACCCTGTCATGTTCAGAGGATACCATTTCATGGCAGAACCCCTGCCCTCTGACAATCTTCTGGTTTTTACAATCTTCTCTAGCAGTCCCTGAATCTTGGGGTATGTGATGTAAATGTCCTATTATGGATGAGAACTCAATAGTCACTTACTTCCTACATTTTGACCAGTTGTGAGTGTCTGCATCATCTACTTTCCATGGCAAACACAAGCTTCTCTGTTGAGGGTTGAGAGATGCATTCATCTAGGGGGATAAGGATTAAGTATTCAGGGGATGCTTTGATGCTGTGTCCATTCTTCAAAATAATAGTAGCAGAAGCCTATGAGTTCCCAAGCCATGGATTCTTGGGCAGATTCATAGTTGAAACTTGATTTAATACTTAAGTGAGTCGGCCATCTTTCCAGTGGTACTCCCTAACATTTATTTTTATTTTATTTATACTTGTATGTTTGTGATCATGTGTAAGCAGGTTCATGTATGTGCACATCCATGTAGAAGCCAGAGGACAACCTTGGGTATCATCCTCATCAAAGCCATCTATTCTCCCTTGAGGCATGGTCTTTCAATGACCTGGAGTTTATCTATTAGGCTAGGCTGGCCAGTGAGCCCCAGGGATCCTCCTGTCTCTGCCTCTCTGGATTATAAATGCGTATTACCATGCATGCTGTTTTAGTATAAGATCTGTGTTGTAGAATATTATTTCAAGATGTGTTACACTTGTTTATGCTCTGGAACATTTGTTTAATTATGCAACGATGTTTTGCATTCTTTTATGTTGCATTTGTTTAACTCTGTAAAGCTCTGTTACTGTGCCTGTCTAAAATACCTGATGGTCTAATAAAGAGCTGAACGGCCAATAGCAAGGCAGGAGAAAGGATAGGCAGGGCTGGCAGGCAGAAAGAATTAATAGAAGGAGAAATTTGGGAGGAGGAGAAGAAGAAGAAGAAAGAGCAAGAGAACAAGGAGAGAAGGATGGCTAGGGTCCAGCTACCCAGCTACACAGCCAGCCATGGAGTAAGAGTGAAAGTAAGATTTACAGAGGAGAACAGGAAAAGCCCACAGGCAAAAGGTAGATGGGATAATTTAAGATTAAGAAAAGCTGGCAAGAAATAAGTCAAGCTAAGGCCGAGATTTATAAGTAAGAATAAGCCTCCATGTATATTTATTTGGTAGCTGATTGGTGGGCCCCCAAAAGAGCAAAGAGCCAAAAAGAGTAATGAGTGAAAAAACAGCCAACAACATTTTGGTATTCTAATGTGGGGCCATAGAAAGTTGAACAACAGTCCTGGATAGTAAATTCAGGTTTCGTTGCTTGCAAGGCAAGCATTGTATTGACTGAGCTATCATCACCCCAGCTCAGTCATAGTGTTTCTTTTTTTTTTATTAAAAAGATTTTCCATTCATTTTACATACCAACCTCAGATCCCCCTCTCC
>LZPO01031192.1:376610-387354 GCA_001675575.1 Neotoma lepida
CACACATGTGTCACAGCTCATGTTTGGAAATCAAAGGACAACCTTGGGTGTCTGTCCTGGTCTTTCACCCGGTTGGAGACAGAGTCTCTTGGTTTTTCATCGTTGCCTATACCAGGCTAATTGGCTTCCAGCTTCTGGGATTATCCTGTCCCTACCTCCCATCTGCTCACAGAAGTCCTGGGAGTACAGATGCGTNTCATTGTGTCTAGCTTTACATAGGTGTGTGGCATCTAACCTCAGGGTCTCATGTTTTTTGTGGCTGGCATCTGACTCAGTAGCCATCTCCCCAGTGCNATTTTCTTTCATTTTAATAACATTTTTGCATCAATTTCAAAGGCAGGAAGTAAGATGTTTGTAAAGAACAGAAATGGAAGAAACAACAAGAAAATCTAAGGTCAAGGATGACACTTGCCTGTGCCTATGCCCAAGGCTGTGTTATGACATGTTCAAGAAAGTCTGGGTATCACAAACCTACTGCTGTGTACAGTGGGTCTTTCAGACACTTGCTAAATGACTCAAAACATTCATGTCTAGTTAGGTGATTATAGGTATGATTTAGTGTATTTGCTTTTGCCATTTAAAAACTTTTGAGACAGGGTCTCATGGAGTCCACACTAGCCTGAAACTTGATATGTAGCTGAGTTTGACCTCAAATTTTGGATTCTTGTGCCTCTACTTCCCCGGTTCTGGGATTGAAGATGCTTGCCATTGAGCCCATCCATATATGCTAAGAGAACCAAGATTTTAGCCAGAGCCTGGTGTTGTGTGCCTGTCATCCTAGGTACTAGGGAGACCAAGGCCACAGGAGAGCAAATTCAAGATCAGCCTTGGCTTCGGGGTGAGTTTAAGGCAATCTTGGGCAACTTAAAGGACTGTTTCAGGTCAGGAAGTTGTCTCATCAAGTAAACACACTGGTTGCCAAGCCTGATGATTCAACTTTAATTTTGGTCAACAGTGGAAGGAGAATGTTCTCCTCTGGCTTCCCCACANATGCCATGGCATGCAGACATGGGCACACACACACACATACACACACTAAAATGTAATATAAAACAATTATAAAAGACCCTGGTTGAAAAATGAAGGGCCAGGGATATAGCTCAGTGGTAGAGCTCTTGTCCAGCATGTGTGAAGCTCTGGGTTCCATCCCCAGCATTTCAATAAAACTAAACTAAACAGTTCTTAACATAACCAAACTTTTGGGCCATGCCAATCAAGCAGACTCCAGTGAATCTCAAGACCCTTAGACAATGGCATAGCTGAAACCTCCATTGTGTCCTGAAGGAGCCCTTCCTTGGTTGTTAATGAGTTTAAATACTGCCAAGGATGCCAGACTGGACAGAAGTTGGCACAGTTTAAAGACTCCAAGGAGACTATTTGAAATGTACATCTGCATCCACTCTCATGAATAATGAAACTCAGTCTGAATCTGAAATCAGATGGAAGATGACCGAGATAGTTTGTCTATCATGATAAAGATTGGGTTTATTTTGGTGGCTAAAAAGTTAAAAAAGTTGTCACGCCCAAAGAAGAGTCACACTCCCTGTCCTCAGTCGATGTCCTCATTTCATTTCTGTTGCTGTGATAAAATACTCTGAAAAGAAACATCGTAGGGGAGAGAGGGGTTTGTTGTTTACCTTACAATTCCAGGTTATAAACCTTCACTGTGGGGGAAGTCAAGGCAGGAACTTCAATAGCTAGTCACATCACATCTACAATCAAGAACAGAGAGAAAATGAGTGTAAATATGCCCACTTGCTTGTTTATGCTCAGCTCAATGTCTCCACTCTTTTAGGCAGTTCAGGACCCCTTTCCTAGGGAATGGTGTCACCCACAGTGAGCCATGTCCTCTCACATCAATTAATGTGATTAAGACAACTCCTCCCAGACACTCCTACAGTCCCTCACTGACACTCTCTTCTCAGATGACTCTAGGCTGTGTTGACAATTAAAGCCAATGCCAACAGGAGACATTGGTCCACATTTTCAGATCTCATGGGACGGTAGGATTGTGGTTGGCTTCAACACGTAAGGCATTTTTACAAAGTGGAAAAAGATAACTGCTTTTCAGAGGACACTCATGCTAGAGAAAGAACATTCTTACAAATGGACTATTGGGAATGTTGTAACCATGATGTGATTTTTTTGTTGTTGCTAAAAGAAATGAGTCTGAATGCTTTAGCTACAAAGCCAAACCTGTGACATTCATGTATCTGTGAAAAGAAGCTGGGGAGATGGCTCAGGTTCCACATATATAAAAAGCAAAGCAACAACAACAAAGAGGCCATCTGTGTTTAGTGGCACATACTAGTAATCCTAGCCCTGGAGAGGCAGAGACAGGAAAATCTCTGAGGCTCACTGCCCAACCAGACTAGTTTATTTGCTGTCCAAGTCAGTGAGAAACCCTGTCTGAAAAATATGGTGCATAGTGCCAGAGAAAGGACACTGGAGGTTGTTGTCTGGCCTCCACATGTATACATACACAGTGTGTAAGTGTGTGCTTGCATGTGTGTATGTGTAACACACACACAATGCTGTAAATGTGTTATTGACAAAGTTCAGATCTGTGAAGTTCAAAAATTTGAGACTAAGAGATTAGAGAAATGGATCAGAGGTTCAGAGCATGCGTTCTCCCAGAGGACCTTNGTTCAGTTCCCAGCACCCATATTGGGTGCCAGCTCCAGGGGTTTCAACCACCCTCTTCTGGCCTAGAAGGGCACTTGAATGGGTGTGATGCACATAAACTCATGTAGGCACACACACATACACATAAATAAATATAAACCTATCTTCATTTTAAGCCTGGGGAGCAGAGTTTTGTCGGCTGTCAGCACTCTCAACTGTTGGGGAAAGTTCTAAATGAAGAGATGGAATGTTTTTAAGGCCCATCAGCTCGGCAACTACTTTCAATCAATTTTGAAAAAGCGTTGGTTGATATTAGGGAAGATGAAATTTTATTATCCTACTGTCAGCTGAAACCCAGCCACGCTTGTCAGATAAAATTGAATGAGGACTAAGATTTAGTAGACACAGTCACTGGCAGTTTTATTTCTGTCAGGGTCTCTCTCTGAGGTGCATTTTTAGTTATGAAGGCCTCATAATAAAATATAAACTCAAAGCTTCTATTCAAATAATTGTACAAGAGAGTGCTACTATACACATCTAGATGTGTATAAGAGAAAGGCATAACCCTTGGGAATCAGTTCTCGTCTTCTACCATGTGTGTTCCAGGGATAAAACTCAGGGCCTCAGCCTTGACATCAGACTTGACCTGAGTCATCTTACCAGCCTGAGTGTTAAGATTTGTGATTGCTGGGCAGTGTGGTACATTCTTGCAATCTCAGAACTCAGAAGGCTAAGGCAGGAGAGGGAGAGGGAGGGTTGGGAGATGGAGGGCAGCCTGGGCGACATAGGGAGACCTCAGTTTCCTAAATAAAATAAAATCAATAAATAAGTAGAGAAAGAAAAAGGATTTATTCTCAAACACAAGTTATAGTAAATTTTATTGCTTTCACTTAAATCTAATTTCTGTGTTCTGAGATAGAAATAGCTAATTTAACTAGTACCTACAACTCATTAATTTAGGGTTGCCTAAAGAATGCTCATATTTTACCTGGTTGGTTTATTTGTGACTTCTGTATTATTTGTTTTAATAAATTTGCCAGAGAGTCATCTGGCACATTGCTTTTGTTTTTGAGAACTGGCTCTTTCCACCTATCTTTTTTTTTTTTGCCCATCACTTCATTATTTCTCTTTGTTGTCTGCTAAGTAAGACGTTAGTGTGGAGGGCCATTTTTTTCTTTCTCTCAGATAATAAGAATGTTTATACAACTTAAATATTTTACCAGAATATTACTTTATTATATTCTTCATGGTTTTGAAGTAGGCATTATCTCCATTTTTGTTATTTTTATTTTATCTTTATTTACATCTAATATGTTTGTCTATGTGTGGGTATGTGTACGTGCCTGTGGAGGCCAGAAGAGGGCATCAGATCCCCTGGAGTTGGAGTTAAAGGATGCTGTGACCCATTTCATATGGGTTCTAGGAACCAAATTTAGGTCCTCTGCAAGTACATTAAGTACTCTCAACCACTGAGCCATCTCTCCAGGCCATTTTTGTTATAAATACAACCTTTAATTTTAATTTTAACCTAGGAAGTATTTAAGGGAGTATATTCAAATTTTAGCACAACTTTGAAATTTCTTTGCNAGAGAGGGCAGGAAGGAGTCTTACTTGGTAGCCTGGGTTAGCATTGACCTCACTGGGTGGCCCACGTTGGTCTTAAGCTCATGGCAATCCTNCTGCCTCAGCAGCTTGAGTGCTAGGATGACAGGCATGAGCTCACAGATGCCTCTGCTTATTTTTTTTTTTAAAGGAACTTCATCCTATTTTGTTTCCTTGTGTGTAATCTGTATTTTCTCCTTGGCTGTGCCAAGGGCTTTACTTTTGAAATTCAGAAATGTCACTTGAACATCTAGTTGTGTCATTGTAGATGTGAATTGGATATAGATTCTTTCCCTGCTCTGAACATGAGCTTGCTGGGTATAAACTCTAGCTGTGTNGTGATTAATACTCATTGTAAACTTTACTTGGCTCATAGTCATAGAGGGGACACACCTCTGGGTGTGTCTGTGAGGATGTTTCCAGAGAGTTTTAACAGAAATGGGAAGACCCACCCTGAATGTGGCTGACACCATCCTTGTGCCTAGAGTCTGGGACTGATAAAAAGGAGACAGTGAGCTGAGCACCAGCCTTCATCTCTCTCTGCTTCCTGACTGTGGATGCCTTGGGACCAGCCACCTCACGCTCCTCCTACCAAGCCTTCCCCATCATGGTGGACTGTGTCCTTCAAACTGTGAGCCACAGCCAGTTCTTCCTCCCATAAGTGGCTTTTTCCAGTTGTCAGAGCAACATGAAATAGTAGCTAAGAGTCACCTCTACAGCAAGAAGCTCCCAGAACCCATCAGTGAGAAGTGAGAGAAAGCAAGTCCATTCTCAATAAAGGAAGTCAGAATGGCTGACAGCCATTCAGAAAGATTTCTTGAATGGACCATTAATGAAATCTCAGAATCTATCAGTGAAAAGTGAGAGAAAAGCAAGTCCATTCTCAGTAAAGGAAGTCAGATGGCTGACAGCCATTCAGAAAGATTGTTTGAATGGACCATTAATGAAATCTAAGGAAGAAAAATGAAGCAGTCTGATATCCCATGGTTTTAAAAACATGTATTTATTTATTCAATTAGAGTATGTGTGTATGTACACACATGTTAATGTAGGCCATGGCACCTGTGTGGAGGTCAGAGGATAACTCTGAAGAGCTGGTTTTCTCTTTCCACTGTGTGGTCCTAGGAATTAAACTCAGTTTATCAGGTGTGGTGACAAGTGTTTCTACCTCCTGAGCCATCTCACAAGCCTAGTCCCAAATCTTGGTCTTTTGTGGTTAGCCTTGCTAGTATACCATGTTGGGAATGGAGTTTCTGTTCTACTGTCTGATGATGTCTGATGATGACAGCTTTTTACTACTCAAGGCCTGCTAAGTCAGACAGACCAGCTAACCAACTCCTGATTTTTCACCCATAAAACCTGGAGCTAGTAAATATTTGTGGTTTTCAAGTCACCAAGTTCTGGGATAATATGCTATATGGCAATACATAACTAACCCCATCACCTGTAATAGCAATTTGATAACATTCAGTAAAGATAAAAGTGCATATAATTAATACCATGGTAGCCAGGCAGGTCTGGTGGTCCACATATGTGACCCCAGTAGCAGGCAGACTCTGGAAGGAGGATTGCCCTGAGTTTAAGGGAAGTCTGGGCTAGACCATAATATGCTATCTCACAGAAACAAAACAAAACTTGGGCCTAGAAAGATGTCACAGAGCTAAGAGCACTTGCTGTTTTTGTAGAGGACCCACTGATATTCCCAATATCCACCTCAGACCTCACAANTCAAACTATAGGACATCTGACAGCCTCTTTAGGTCTCCAGGGTCACCACACTCCCATGCACAAACCCACACACAGATACACACATGTNCATGTCATTAAACTATAGGAATAAGTCTTTAACAAAAATAAAACAACATACTAAGTATTTTATCTATGCCTGTAGTCTAGGGAAATTCCTGCAATATATACAAAGAAACATACATGAAGATATCCATTGCAAAGTACTTTCTGGTCAACCTTTGCTGTCTTTGCTGTAACAACATGTCTGGGGCTTGGTGTGTTATAAAGAAATGAATGTTCTTGCCTCCGTTCTGGCTAACCTTTCAAGCACCATATTGGATGGGAGGGATGAGAGTGTCTACGATTGTCTTGTTTTTGGTTTTAGATGAAATATTTTCTTTTACATTTCTATTCACTACAGTGTTGAATATCAGTATTCTCCCTCCTTCCTCCATCTCCTAGGTAGACCAGGCTGGCCTGGAACTCATTATGTAGCTCAGGCTGGCTTGCAATCTTTCTGTCTAGACTTTAGAGCACTGGGATTGTAGACATGTCCCACCATTCCCAGCTGAGCTGTCTCAGGCAAACCTTTATTTAGTTGTGGTATGATCCTTCCATTCATGGTGTCTTCAGGGCTTTTATTCTGAAGGGTTGCTGAATTTTATCAAAGTCCTTTTCTTCATTTATGAAAAGAATCATGCAGTTTTTGTTTTTGCTTTGTTTTGATTTTGTGTTAAAAGTTTTTTTATTGCTTTGTGCTTGTGTGTGTCATAATGCGTGTGTGGAGGTCAGAGGAAACCTTGTAGGAGTTTGTTCTCTTTTTCTACCACATGGCTCTTGGGGTTGAACTCGGGTCCTCAGACTTGGCAGCAAGTGCTCTAATTCCNCTTCCCCTCGCCCCTCCACCACCATCTCCTGGAGCCAATCTTGTATTGCTTCAGATTCCTAATAGAAATTGGATGTGATGATGCATGCTTGTAATCCCAGTACTCAGGAGGCCGAGGCAGAAGAATGGTGAGTTTGACACAGAACATTCTAGCTCAGCTGGGTAACAAGGCGAGACCCTGCCTCAGAAAAAGAAAAGAAAACAGGCTTGGAGAGATGGCTCATCAGTTCAGAGCACTTGCTGCTCTAGCAGAGGTCCCAAGTTCAGTTCTAGCTTCAGGAGGTTGNATACCTCTGGCCTCCACAGGCACCTGCACCACCATGCAATATTCCCTCCCCCTGTATGCATGTAAAAAATAAATCTTTTAAAAAGATTTTGCATTCTTGTTGCATAGCTCCCCCATATATAGAATGTGTTTTGTAGCTTCTTGCTGCTGTCTTATGGTTGTTGATAATCTGCCTTACAATCCTCCAAGGAGGGGAAAATGTTCACCCAGACCCTCGTGCTGGTGTTCCCGCTTACTCATTCTTGTCTGACTTGAGATCCATCCAAACCTGGTGTCTGCCAATTGGCATGCCACAGCAGGGCTTTAATGAGGGGACAACACTGCTTTATAAGTTCTTAGGCAAATGCCTGGTCTCTAGCTGGCATCAGATATCTTTGCTGGAGTAAGATCAGGTCTTCTTGTCCCCATAACACAGCTGTTGGACTCTGAGGGATATATATTATGATAATATAATATATCACAATAATATATTAATATATTATACAATTTATATTATTAATCATTAAATATCATATTATTAATTATTTTAACTATTATGATTAATGTATGTTATATCTTTTCCCTGGTTATCTGAGGTCTTCTGTACTTCTTTAACTGACGGCCATACAGGAAAATAATCACGTAGCTCAGTGGGTAACCTACTTGTCATGCAAACTTGAGGATCTGAGTTCAGATCCCCAGAACCCACATAATGCTGGAGCTAATTCTCTACAGTCATTCCTCCTAGGGCCCCTCTCGCTAACACTGGTGATGCTTGGAGCTAATTCCACAACCTCTGGTGCAGGGGCGATGCCTCAGACCTTCATTCCTGGCCACCCCGTGTGCACTAGGATTTACAGTCTACGAGCAACTATAGGGAGAAAGCCTCTGCTTGCAGAATTGGAAGGACCTGGGGATTTGACCTTGTCTGTTTTTTCTTTTTTTAAAAGCAATCCTAACACAGTCAGGGATGATGGCCTGATGCTGTGGCTTGTCATCCCAGGTCCCTGAAATTGAAGGGAGTTTGGGTAAGTCAAAATCTCTGGGACCATGGAGATGGCTCAACAGTTAGAATGCTTATTGCTGAAATGTGAGGACTGGTGTTTGGGTCTCAGGAGCCGAACCTGGGATGTCAGGTGGATGTAGTGGCCACACCAGAGCAAGGTGGCTGGCAAGATTAGTTGAATTGGCAAGTTCTGGGTTTGGTTGAGAGACCCTGACTCCAAGAATAAGGGGGAAGAGCAATCAAGGAAGATTCCCGACATCAACCTTGGTTGTTGTCGGGTCTGTATGTGTGTGCACACAGGTGCACACGCGCGCGCGCGCGCGCGCGCGCGCGCGCACACACACACACACACACACACACACACACACACACACACACACGAAAAGAAGAAAAAGACAAAACACAAAAATCTCCACGTGTCTATTTACTAATTGACTATTATTTTATCTCTGGCTTCGGGGCCATACCATGATTTCTGACTCTAATCATGACTGTGCCGATGTAGTGCAAATATCTTCCATACCCTGGTATTGCTATTTATTTTTATGTGCTCTCATGGATATTTCTAGGGAGTTTGGCAAAGGCCCACGGTGGGGATGGGGGTAGTTGGTGCTGCTCTTTAGCCTTTACAGAGCAAAATTGATCTTGCCCCTTGGTATGCCTGCAAAGTCAAGGACAGGAATCTCACATCTGCGCAGGCGCCGCCCCGCCTCCACCAAGTAAAGCCCTCCAGATTGAATCGAGGACTTTCAACCACTTTCAAACGCTCATCTACGATGTCGAAAAAGCCTCAAAGTATTTGATAGACTTTCAAGGGTCAAGTTAACAAATGTTGAGATGATTTTGCCATCTCTCCCCTCCCTTCCCTTCCCTCCCTTTCTCTTTTCCTCCTCTTCTTTCTCATCCTTGTGTGACTCTTCCTCCCCTCTCTTCCTTCCTTNCTCCTATTACTATCTGTCTATTCCTTTACAGGCAGTCTCCCCCTGAACATGGCGGTCAGATTTTCCCAGCCGGGTTGGCAGCCAGCAAGCCCCAGCAACCCTCCTGTCTCTGCCTCGCCTTGGAGCTAGTATGATCTATGTATACAGGACACCTGGCTTGGCACGTGGTGCTGGAATCTGAACTCTGGTCCTTATGGTTGTACAGCTGACCCCCTTCTAAAATGTATTTTAAAGACAAAATCCAATGATGTATCCCAAACTGATCTGGAACTCACCTTATATCCCAAGCTGGCCTTGAACCTGCAATTCCTCCTAAACCTCACATGTGCTCAGATTGCAAATGGATGCCACCATACAGCATTTTCAGTAAGATTTTCTCTCTCTCTCTCCTTCTCTCTCTCTCTCTCTCTCTCTCTCTCTCTCTCATTAGGCAAGTGCTTCTACCCTACCCATGCATGGCTCCTCTTTCCCTTTTCTTCCCTTCTCTCCCTTTCTCCTTCCCTTCCTCCTCTCCCCTCCCCCACTCCTACTATCAGAAATCTGCTTAACTTAAAATGCTTAAAGAGCAGCATTTTTAATGTGTTTGTGAAGAAATGAGTATTTTAAGGTTTCAGTCCTGGTAGACTGACATGTTTGTAAAAAATAATTATAAAAAATTTTAAAAGCAAAACAACAACCGAACATCCATCCAAACAGGCCCCTTGTCAATGACAATCCAGTGCTTGCCAACATCCCTCAGTTCTGGAAGACTGATGCTCACACCTGTCTCCTCAGNGTGGTAGCACACACACNCTCTACTGCGTCCTATTGNAATGCCTCTCTATGACCCAGCGTGTGTCATCTTCAACTCAACATACCCATGGCTTCCTTTCATGCTGTGTCTCGTCAAATCCTTAATAAAAGATTTCAGGCTTGGGGTTCAAGGGGGACACTGAAACAGATTATCTTTTTAATAAGATATTATTAGAAGAGATTATAATGTCAGAGACAAACAGCAGCTNGGTAGNGCCTCTGAGGAGGGTTCAGGACCACATGGCAGAATGAACNTCACTTATATACTTTAGAGCAATGGTTCTCAACCCTCCTAACACTGTCATCCTTTAATGCGGTTCCTCATGTTGAGGCGACCCCCCCATCATAGAATTATTTTTGCTGCTTCTTCATAACTGTAATTTTGCTAGTGTTAAGAATTATAATTAAATATCTTGTGTTTTCTGATGGTCTTAGGCAACTCCAATGAAAGGCTTATTAGACACCCCTCCAAAGGGGTCACAAACAGTTTGAGACTCACT
The DNA here is from genome assembly GCA_001675575.1 of Neotoma lepida. NCBI lineage: Eukaryota > Metazoa > Chordata > Mammalia > Rodentia > Cricetidae > Neotoma > Neotoma lepida. The sequence goes on from LZPO01031192.1 coordinate 386,956, forward strand.
TTGGGGTGGGGGGGAAGGTTTTGGTGCCACTTGATTGATGACCAGTCCCTAGTGCATGCTTGCAGCTGGCCTGTTTCTGATCCCTGGCTGTCAGGAGAGGAAGAGAGCCTGTCGGTCTGGTCCTGTGTGCAGAACAGCTATTCAGATGGGAAGGACAAGTCAAGAAAACCAAGGGAATGGAAAAGTTTTATAAAATGAAGTGGCCCTGGTTAACACTATGTAAATAATTACTGCCGATCCTTACTAACTTTCTATGCCATGTCTTATTTAANAGTTTTAGTGATGCTCTTCATTAAATATCAGACAGACGAGGCTTGTGAAGGCTGTCCTAAGACAACCCACAAAACCGATTTCTTTCTTATTCCTGTGTTAAAATTCTTTGACAAAAGCAACCTAAGG
>LZPO01031192.1:393398-403418 GCA_001675575.1 Neotoma lepida
GGAAAACCTTGGGTTTTGTACCTCAGGAGCCACCCATCTTGTCTTTTGAGGCAGAGTCTCTCTCACTGGCCTGCAACTCTAGATTACACCAAGTAATCTAGACTTTCAGGCTAGAAATCTCACAGGCTCCACCTCTCCAGTGTTGAGATTAGCAGTGCCCACCAATACATCTGGCTTATTTTATTTTATTTTATTTTTGGCGTGGATTCTAGAGATTAACCTGAGTTCCTCTTGTTGGCAGGGCAAATATTTTACCCACTGAGCTATCTCCCCTGTGCTGGGAGACCCAGTAATGGCAAGCGCTTTGGATGTGTGGCTTGTGAATCTGGCCATGAGGATTCTTTAATTTCTTCAAGAGTGCCCTAAATCTTTTCATTCTTGAACACCTTAGGGGTCACTTCCCTTCATGGGAAGCCATTTCTGAAAGTATCCTCTTTACCCCAGTCAGGCTTGGGGGCTGCACACCCCTGCATGCATGGAGTTGTAACGACTTGGAGCTGAGTATGGTAGTGATTCCCTGGATCCCCAGTGCTCAGGAGGCTAAGCCAGGGACTCTTCAAGTTCAAGACCAGCCTGAGCTATGTAGTGAGTTTGGGGGTCAGCTTTGAAGCTCAATTTGTTTTTCTTTGTTTGTATGTGTGTGGTGTATACACACATGTGTATGAAGGTATGTATCTGGATTATAACGGCTCCCTTGGGGAAGTGGGTGAGAAGGCGTGGCGTCAACGGCACTGGCACTGGAAGCCAGATNAAGGCAAATAATGAACTCCTTTATTCAATAATAGGGAAGGCCTTATATACCCTCCTCCCAGCACCCAATCTGTGTGGTCATCCCTCATTGGCTGGGCATGGAACTCTGACATCGATTAGGAACTCTGAAAGCAACTAGGACCTCTGACAGCTCCTGTTGCTAGGCCCTCAGGCAGACTCCAGGTTGGCTCTTAAGGAGTACATTATGTGCATGCATCAGCAACTGGTCTGAGCCAATTTTCCTCGACCCTATGGACCTGTCCTACTACGAAGGTACAAGTGCTTCGATGTGTACATGTCCATGAGGAGGCCAGAGGAGGACATCAGGCATCCTTCTCTCTCATTTATTGCTTGAGTCCTTTGAGACAGGGTCTCTTACTGAACCTGGAAAGGGTGGCAGCCAGAAAGCTTCTGCTCTCCTTTTATCTCCATCCCAAACCCCCACAGCACTGAAGTTACAGGCACACACACATGGATATGCCCAGCTTTTCACATAGATGCTGGGGATTTGAACTCAGGTCCTCATACTTAGGACCTGAGAAATCCTTTCAGATGTAACCTTTCCCATTGAGCCATTTACCCAGCCCCCTAAACTCTCAATTAAAAAAAAAAGAAAGATTTTGCACATTTCTTCCCTTCCTCGAGTGTTGTATGGCTGCAACACCCACTTTCCCTGAGGAATGTGACCTACTTACAGCTTCATGTGAACGTAGCCAAGATGTCCTGTTGCCGGATAGGACAATGTTTCTGGGATGCTCGAGTTTTTCCAACATGGAGTGATAATATTTGGGGCCCATGAAAAGAGCAAAGGGTGGTGGTGTTTACAGGATGCAGCAGTGATTCTGGGTTTGGTGGTGTGGGCTTGTAATCCCAGCTACTCAGAAGGCCAGTCCAGGCTACATAGTGAGCCCAAGTGCAGCGTAGGCTAGAGAGTGAGTTTTAGGTCAGCCTGGGCAAATTAGCAAGGGCTCTGTGTCCTGAGAGAAAGGNCTGGTGGACCAGAGATGTGGCTCCACTGTAGGATGCATGTCTAGGTGTTTCTGCCATACTGCAAAAACAAAAAAGTGAAGCAAACAAACAGACAAAAAACCAGGATCAAAACAAAAATAAAAGGAAGTGGTTTGATATCTGTCGTGCTTTTCTGTGGTTTACGAGGGCATTGCTGTTTAAATTTGTATGAAATTGGAGAAATGAAGAAGCTAAATTGAGATGAAGGAGAACCCAAGATCCTTTGGGAGTTGTTCAGGCAATGAGGACCCTGTAAATATTCTAAATTCCATTTTTTAGTGTGTGTGTGTGTGTGTGTGTGTGTGTGTGTGTGTGTGTGGTGTGGATGTGTACATGTGTGATGTGTGTGGAAGTCAGAGAGAACTTGCAGGATTTGATTCTCTCCTACCACCATGGTGAATCCCAGGGATCACACTCAGGTTGTCAGGCTTGGAAGCAAGTGCCTGTACCCATTGAGCCATCACACCTGCCCTGGAGATGTAAATTTGCCCTCTGGAAAACCAGAGACAACCCCCTGAAGGGATTGATGAGGGAATGAATGGATGGTGACGTCTTTCTCTCCTTCTCTCCTCTTCCTTCTGGAACAGGGAAAAGATGCCTTTCCACCATGTGACCGCTGGCTTGTTGTACAAGGGGAATTACCTCAACCGATCTCTGTCTGCTGGCAGTGACAGCGAACAGTTGGCTAATATCTCTGTGGAAGAACTGGATGGTAAGGAGATGCCTACTAGGAGCTTATCCCCCAACCTCCAAAGCCATTTTGGATAATTGGGAAGCTGTATGGGGTGTTGGAAAAGTCCTTGGACTGTTAGGAAGCCATTTTACACATTGGCAAGCCAAGAGTTTTTGGCATTGGCAGTTGGGGCATACTTAGCCCCAACTAAGTATGGAGAGATGGGAAAGAGTTCAGAGACAAACTTTTGTCTAAATGACTTCTTTGTGTGGGGTGGACCTTGTGGCCTGAAAAATCTACGATGAATGTGGTTACCTTGGATACTGATTGAGGGATAGGTTTATTATTATTTTTTCTTAAAATACATTGTTGGAATCTTCTTGTGATGGCATATGCCCGTCAGCATTCAACTGAGGCAGGGGGATGGAGAATTGATTAGCCAGGACTACATAGTGGGGGTCAAGGTCAGTGTAGCCTATATAATGGGATACTGTCTCAAAGCAACAAAACAAAAGACATATTATGTATATAGTTGGCAGGGTCTTTAGAACCAGAATTACCTTGTTGTCTTTATTGTCTTTTATAGTGGAGTCCATCTGCAGGGGAGGCTTAAGCCCTGTTTATTGCTGTTTCTTGACTTGGGGCCATGGTACTTTGAACAGTGCCCAAATAAGAATCATCTGGAAGCTTCATCTAGGTGGGAACAGGCACAATTATTTTAATTGCCTCTGTTCTTGTATAACACAGCACATCCCCGAGTGCCCAGGACAAGGGTTTAAGGATGGAAATTAACCCTGGGAATACAGTGCCCAAATTCATCTTAGAATGGTGTCCCATTGTATTTTGGATAAACCCACGCTCTTATTTAAAACAACACCAACAACAAAACTAAAAAAGGAAGTAAGGACTTTATTCTAAATTAGAGACTGAGGTTGATTCATTTGATGACGTCTACTGAGACCAAACCAGAATCAGTTTCCCAGTGGCTTCTTAATGCTGTGTTCTAACAATACCATCTTACTAAATGAACTTTGCTTTGACTATAGAGAAGTTGCAACTACTCCAGATGGACGATGTCTTTGCTTCTAAGTGGTTCACATCTGTGGCATTTTCTGTGTGTCTACTAGTGAGCTGATTTCTCAGTAGCACTTTCTTAGGCCAGCACAGGCACAGTTGCTTGAGTATGGGCAGGAGGTGAGGGATGGAAGGATGATGANCCATCAGTAGGTTTTCCTTCTATTACACATTTTGTTTGCATGTTTGTTGTGATGCTTGGTTTTCACACAGATGACTAACAAGGTAGCAGGGACTCATGGGCTGCATCCATGGTGATACTAGGGAAGGTTGGGAAAGGTGGGCATTGTATGGATGTAGCTCAGTGGTAGATCAGTTGTGTACTGTGTAGAAGGTTCTGGATTTGAGTCTCAACATTGCAGAGAGAAATAGACAGAGGAGAGGGAAGAGGGAAAGAGAAGAAACATGTATACTCACCGACACCAACACACTCACACACCCACCTACCCTCATCCCTGAATAGCGTCTGTTTTTCATATGATCTCTGAACAGAGGATGTTGGCCTAAGAGGTGAATCATACTCGGGGAACTTTTCACCTTCTGTTGATGAAGGGATGTTCAGAGATGTGCTACACAGAAGTATCTCCAGAGCAATCCCAGGTTTGTAACGGCAACAGGATGACTCCATGCTTGGGGTGATGTCTTAGTCCATTTGGAAGTGCTATAACAAAGTGCCACAGTCAGATTGACTTGTAAATGACAGGAAGTTATTTCCCATAGCTTAGGAAACTGGGAATATAATATTATAGTGACACCCTCTGTCCTCAGTGGTCAAAAGGATGAATTAATGTCCTTGGGCCTCTTTTAAAGGAACATAGATGACATTCATGAGGTTTTGTCCTTTTGATAACCTAACCCAAAAACCCCACCTCGTTATGTAGGTAATTTGGTTTCCTTGTAGGACTTTTGGGGAAACACAACAATAAGAACATTGGAGGTATATTTGAAGGTAAAGAGAAGCCCAAGCTTTGCCCCATTTTTGGAAATTTATGGCTGGAATGGTATGGTGTATGCATCTGGCAGAGATGTTTTACTTTTATTTTTGTAGGACCCTGTGGTGATTTCACTCTAAAAATGTTCTCCAGTAGCTCATTCTTTTAATTTTTTCTCCTTCTCTCTTTCATTATATTATTTTATTTTGCTTTATAAAATAAAAGTAATTATAAAGGTGCCTGAGTGTATGACTCATTAGAGTTGTATTATTCCACCACTCTGCTACACCTTTTACAATTAATTCACCTATACTTAACAAGCTTTCATTTTGTAACTTGCCTTTGGATCTAATTATTTGACTAGATTTTCATAGACCCAACTTTCTGTTCATGTTTACCATCTCATTGGTTTATGTAGTATTTAATTAACTATAGTTATTGCAAGTATATCACAACTAATTCTTGGTAAATTGATGGGAGCAGAAGCAGATGTACTGGTTTGATAAAAAAAATTCACTTAACTAGAGGTGTATGTTCAGCAATTTATTGGAAGGCTTTACAAAGAGAATGGAGAGTGTTGATAATTTTACCACATTTGGTTAAGAAAGTTCATAGGAGAAGCTGCTGTCACCTTGCTATGTAGTGCTTGTGAGTATATACATGTGTCAGTGTATTTCATCTTTTGCGATTATTCTCTCCTTCCCTTCCCTGTGTGTGTGTCTGTGCCTGTGTATTTATATACATGTGTGTGCAGGTGCCTGTGGAGACCAGAAGAGGGCACCAGATCCCCAGAGGTGGAGGTACAGGTGGTGAGCTACCCAGGTTTTTGGGCTGAGAACGAACCTTGGGTCCTTTGCAAGATCAGAAAGTGCTCTCCAGCTTCAGATATTTTGTTATACAGCTATTTAAACAAAGGAGTCAAGTTCATATAATCATATGTATATATACATATATATGTACATACACACACACACACACACACACACACACACACACATATATATATATATGTGTGTGTGTGTGTGTGTGGTTCAAACCCAGGGCCCTGTGGATGCTAGGCACTGTTGTCCTTTTGCAAGCTCATGCTTTGAGTTTGTGTTCTCCACCTGTGGTACTGTTTTGGAAGGATAAGAGACCTTTGGTGGGTGGGGCCTAGTTGGCAGAAGTAGCATCCTAGGTGTAGGCCATTAAATCCATCTACTGGTTCCTATTGTTCTATTTGCTTCATCCACCATGATGTGAACACCCTCACTGACCCACTCCCACTGCCATGAGCTGAGCTGTTCCATCAAGCTTTCACTGCCATATGGACTGAAACCTGGCTGCAGGGACATGAAGGCACAGTCCCCTAGGCTTATCTGCATTAGAAACTGGGAGCATCCCACAGTAAGCAGCCTGGCCATGGGAACTAGACAATGCCACCTGTACATTTTGGGTTGTTCTTGTGTGTGTGTGTGTGTGTGTGTGTGTGTGTGTGTGTGCATGTGCTTTTTGGGGGGTACTTATGCATGTATGTCCATGTGTACATAGAAGCCAGAAGACAACCTCAAGTGTTGCTCCTTAGGAAATAGCTGCCTTGTTTTCTTGAGACAAGGTCTCTCATTGGCTGAAACTCATCAAGTAGGCTGGCTGACCNGCCAGTAAGTGCCATCTCTGCCTCCCCAGTACATGCCACCACGCTCTGTTTATTTCTTCTTTCTTNTTTTAAAACTTGATTCTGAGGATCAAAATCAGATTGTCATGCTTCTAAGACNGGCACGTCAATGACTGAGCTATGTCCCCAGCCCCATTTTGGGTGACCTTTGAAGAGTTTGAGATGACCAATCTGGTGAACTTTGGGAGTTGCCTATANCTTTAACTTTGTAAGCACCNACAATGGGCAGNTCACAACCTATACCCTCANCTCTAGGGANCTGGTTCCCTTTCCTCCCTTGTAACTATTCCCTTGATNACTAGGAGATGATTTCTAAGGATTTTAAAGCAAGCAGAAANCTTCTTNTAGTTAATCTGGGCTCTGCTATACCAACTCTTTATGGCTCNAAAGACTGCTGGCTGGATTTGGGCCCTTCTTCNCTGCCGTCTCCTATATANACTCCTTGTTGAGATGCCNTCCCTATTCTTGGGCAGGCTATAAAACAAACAAGCATNCTGCTGTTTAAACNAGGTCTGGGCATCCTGAACTGGACCTGAGTGTACTTTTTTAGTAGATGCAGGAACTGGCAGGAATTGTAACTACCCTCCAAGTGCAGGTGGCGGGGGGTCCCTGGTTGAGAGAAACCAGCGCTTTATGACCCAAGGCTGACTGGTGAAGATGATGTGTTTGTCCTTCAGGATGGTAATCCAGACTCTCTGCCTGCAGAAGGGCCATTTATTTTTCTGATGGAAGATTCATTCTTTTTTATTTATTTATTTTGCCAAGGTGAACACTGAGCCATGACTCTTCCTGCTTTATTGCAAGCATCCCGGGGCTCTGGGCATGACAGCNAAGATGTGCTCTGGGTTTAGAGCAGACAGGCAGGGTCTGCACACCAGCTGGCAAGAGCTGGTTCACCAGGCTGCAGATTGGATCTTGGGGAAGACAGATTTCAGAGGTATTGTGTAATTACTCTTTTTTGTGGACTGCCTGATGTGAAAGTTCTCCTGCTTAGGGCCACTCATGTATCCCTAGGAGACAGGCGGTATGGCACATGGACTTGGTACCCTGGACACTGATAGTCATTACAGCATCCTCTGTGATCCGGCTGGGTTGGTATATTACTTTTTTTGTTTCTCTGAGCACAATACATTTAGAGAGCAACTTGAAAGAGGAAAGAGTCATTTGGGCTCATGGTTTCAAATGAAAGACCATCATGTCAGGGAGGGCACCACAGAGCAGAGCAGNTAACATCAGCATTCAGGAAGCATAGAGAGTGTAATAAAAGGAACTAGNGATGTTTAACCCCTGAGGACCTGCCTCCAGTGAACCTNCTTCTGTTAGCCAGGTCCTANCTCCTGAAGTTTATAGAACCTCCCTGTAATGGCTAGTTTTAATTGTCAGCTTATCACAACCTAAAATCACCTGGGAAGATGGCCTGAGTGAGGGATTGTCTTCATTGAATTGACCTATGGCTGTGTCTGTTAATAAGTTAATTGATGTGGGAAGACCCAGCCCACTGAAGGTGGCACCATTTCATAGGCAGGGGATCCTGAACTGTATAATCAGAGAAGTTAAGCTGAGCATTTTGGTGATATATCGTGTACCCTAATAAAATTTGCCTGAAGATCAGAGAACAGAACAAGCCACTAGATTAAACATAGAGGCCAGACAGTGGTGGNACACACCTTTAATCCTAGCACTTGGGCGGCAGAGACCCATCTGGATCTCTGTGAGTTCAAAGCCACCCTGGACTACATGAGATTGCTTTAGTCTAGGAGAGAAAANAGAACCAGGCAGTGATGGCACACACGTTTAATCCCAGTACTGGGAAGNACANANGCCTTTAATCCCAGGAAGTGATGGCTGGGNGGAGAAAGGTATATAAGGCGTGAGGAAACAGGAACNAAAGGCTTTTTAGTAGAAGTGTCCCTTTCAGCAAGAGGCTCTTTCAGGCTGAGGAGTTGGTGAGGTAAGAGGTGGTGGCTGTGGCTTGCTCTGTTTCTCTGATCTTTCAGCTATTACCCCAATANCTGCTCCAGGTTTTTTATTATNAGATCATTTAGCAATTNGTGTTGCAGAGCATAAGCAGGCAAGCGAGCATGTATACATTTATTTCTCTCTGCTCTTAACTGTGGATATAATGTGAGGAGCGATTTGGAGCTCTGTTTTAACCCACAGTGATACACCGTAACTCAGACTTCTCAGGTGAAATAAACTCCTTTCTCCTCTAAGTTTTTTTTAAATTTATTTTTTGTCAGTGTATTTTTTTCACAGCAACAGAAATGAAGCAGAAGTTGGTACCAAGAGTGGGGTCGCTGCCATGATAGACTTTATTGTGTGGNTATGCCACCAGCTGAGGACCATACATTGAATACATGAACCTTTCTTGGTTACATTGCATATTCAAANCCATAGCGGTTGAGGACNATTCCTTGCTCTCCATCTCCTCACACNACCCCAGCTGCAGCCACCTAGTTGAAGACTGTCTCCAGTGATAGACTGTCTTTCTTTCCATGTTCTAGCCCAAAGTGTCCTCTCTACAGGTAGAGTGCAGGGATAAAAAGAACCATAGACTACACAGGTCACCTCAAGCTGCAGTCCCTTCATGGGAAGTTTCTCTTTCTTTTTAAACAAGTTTGGGAGAGAATAATGCGTCAAATTGGCCAAATTGGATTNGGAAATTACTCAACGAACTGGAAGCGTGGATTAGTGGGGACCCTTGTTCACTCACTTGGTCCCTCCTAATCATTCACTGTGTTTTAGATGAATCTTTTGTTTGGTACTATAACCGAGTTCCTAGAGTTTGTTTTCCTTAAAGTCTGGAGTTTNCAAGGATACAGCCCCAGCATTGGCTTGGTTCTAGTGAGAGCCTTATGGTGCATGGCAGCAGAGTGGCAGAGGCAAAGGCTCACGTGGGAAGGTGGGAAACCAGAGAAAGACTTCCCTTCTTAGATGTATGTTACATACATAATTCATGACAAAGGAGATTTTCGTAAATTAGGTACTAATTGTCCTCAGTAATACTGATGTCATTTCTTTCTAGAAGGTGCTCATGTCTGTCGCGTGGGGCTGGGGTCCTTTACTGGCTAAGCTTTCTTCCCAACCCCTCTTCTTTTCATATACATAAATGCCTACATAAAAATTTAATATTTGCATTTTCATTTTTACAGGGGTTAAAAAGTACAGTGAAAATATAATGAGTCAGTAAGTGTCTTTCACCTGATTTTTAAAGATGTATTTTCAGTTATGTGGTGTGTGTTAGTGTCTCTGTGTGGGTATGTACACATGAGTGCAGGTGCTCACGGAGTCCAGAAGAGGGCGTCAGATCTCCTGTAGCTGGAAATACAGGTGGTTGTGAGCTGCCTGATGTGAATACTGAGAACCAAATTTGGGTTCTCTGCAAGAGCAACAAGTGCTCTTAACCACTGAGCCATCTCTCCAGCCCCTTTCTTCTAATTTTTAAGGTTTTGAAGAGTTTGTTTTCTCTCTATTCTCTTCTCTAAACACACACACACACACACACACACACACACACACACACACTGAATGTGGAATGTGGATGAAGGATCACATGCCTGTCGTCTCAGCAATCAGGAGACTGACAAGGGCAGATTTCCTGGGCTCCAAGACCAGCCTGGGCAACTCACTGAGAGTTTATAAAACATAAAACATAAAACATAAAAGAAGCTCAGGGATTGCCCAGCAGTAGAGCACAGGCATAGCATATTCCAAACTCTTGGTGCCACCCCGAAGACCACAAAGAACTCTGTAGGAATAAACTCATGCGCCGGGCGGTGGTGGCGCACGCCTTTAATCCCAGCACTTGGGAGGCAGAGGCAGGCGTATCTATCTCTGTGAGTTCGAGGCCAGCCTGGGCTACAGAGTGAGTTCCAGGAAAGGCACCGCCAAAGCTACACAGAGAAACCCTGTTTCAAAAAAACCAAAAA
>LZPO01031192.1:496716-507802 GCA_001675575.1 Neotoma lepida
CTCTCTCTCTCTCTCTCTCTCTCTCTCTCTCTCTCTCTCTGCTGGACCCACATGTGTTTGCAGAAAGCATTCCACATGATGAGCTAGTATTAATAACTTATTAAAAAATTACTAGTAATACATGGTTCTTATTTTTTAAGATTTATTTTTATTTTTAATGATATATATGCCTGTATGTCTATGGGTAAGTATGTGCACACAAGTACAGATGCCCTCGGAGGCCAGGGGAAGATGTTGGATGTCCTGGAGCTAGAGTTATAGGTGGTGGTTAGTCATCCAATCTCAGTGCTGGGAGTTGAACTTGGGTCCTCTGCAAGAGCAGCAAGCACTCTTAACTGTGGAACCATCTTTCCAGCCCCATAATTCTCTTTGAATTTAATCCTATTTAGTTTTATTTAATGTGTATGGTGTTTTGCTTGCATGACTATCTGTGCACCACTTGTATATCTGGTGCCCACAGAGGCTGAAAGAAGGTATCAGAGCCCTTGGAACTGGAATTACAAACAATTGTGAGCTGCCATGTGGATACTGGGACTTGAACCCAGGTTCTCTATAGGAACAGTCAATGCTCTTAACCACTGAGCCATCTCTCTAGCTTTTCAGTCCTGTAATATTTTATCTGTTGAGACTGGTACATTTGCAGTAATTAGTCTGCTAGCTGTCTGTCTAGCGCCCCCTACAGTATGAGGGGGGAACACATGGAGATGAAAGAAGTCTATGATGAAGCAATTAAGAGAAAATATAATTTCTTTCTTTACTTTGTGTGTATATGCATGCGCACATTGCACACGCACTGGTGTGCATGTCTGGGCGTATGCACAGAGGCCAGAGAATTTGGGTGGGTGTCCTGCTCTGTCACTCTCTTTCTTAAGACAGGGTCTCTTATTGAACTTGNATCTAGGCTGGTGGCCAGCAAGCCTCAGTTATTTTATTTTTGCCCCCATACAGTGCTGGGGCATGCCAGATGTCATGTGAAAGGGGTGAATGGCTTGCTGAATAGTTAACANATTGAGAGACAGGCATAGCTGTGGCCAGCAAAGACATTTTTCTGGAATCTATGAAGCTTCTTGGTTTGTAACTATCAACCTTACACAACCTCTATACAATAGAATCATTGGAGAAGAGTCTCAGGGAGGACTCATCTAGATTAAGTTGGCCGGTGGGCATTTCTGTGGGAGATTGTTAATTGATTGTTGATTGTTAATTGATGTGGGAAGACCCAACCTGTTGTGGGTGGCACCATTTCATGGGCTGGACCCTGAGCTACAGAAGGCTGGAGAAAGCCAGCTAAGCNTAGCTAGCAGGCAGGTAGCCTGGGTGCATTTGTTTCTCTCTGCTCTTGACTGTGGATACGTTCAGCTGCTGNAGTCCTACCTTGACTTCACTGCTGTGATGGACCTTGATCCTTGATGACCTGGAGCAGTGACCCCAAACAAACCCTCTTCTCCCTCATGTAGCTTTTGGTCAGGGTGCTTTGTGACAGCAACAGAAAGGAGATTAGAAGTGGCTGCTAAGGATGAGTGTGTCTTTGGTGAGGCAGGAGGAAAGGAAGGAAGTTGTTTGAGGAAGAATCTCAGGATTGAAGACTATAATCACCCAGGAAGCAGCCCTAGGGATGCCAAGTCCAAATCCCCTGGAATTCCAAATGCTTTCTTGGAAAGAATTCTTTGGCGTGATTGAGTGAAGGATCTTGAAATGTGAGATTGTCTTGGATAGTCTGGGTGGTCCCCAAGTCCAAGTTCAGNTAAGAGGGAAGTGGGTTGATGGGATTATAAACAGTTGCAGGCACTGTGTGAAATCCATATGGAAGGTCTTCCACAAATGAAAACCAACAGCTGGGGAGATGGCTCAGTGGTTAAGAACACATACGGTTCTTCCAGAAGACCCAACTTTGATTCCCAGGGCCCACATGAGGTAGCTCACAGCTGCCTGTCATTCCAGCTCAAGATGATCAGGTACTCCCTCAGGCCTCCTATGGCACCTGCACTCATGGGCACCTATTTCTCCCACCCCACATATTCATAACTTGTCTATGATCTAGCATTAGTACTCCTGGGTATTTGCCCAAAGGAATGAAAATCGACGTCTGTGTACCACTAGTCACGATAGCTTGAATACTGGCTGAGTCTGTATGTGCCTCTACTAATGATAAAGGAAGTGTATATAGATACAACAGAGTGTTATACTACCTTAAGGAAGAATTGAGTTATGTATTTAGAGGGAGCTGAAGGTTAAGTTAAGTGAAATAAGCAGGGCTGAGAGAGACAAATATCATAGACTCGGGTGCTCACGTTCCTGCAGCCGGCACTCTTACCACTGGACCTAGTCTGCAGCTTTCCTACGCTGGATTTATTGGAGCGACTCCAAGCTGCTGCAGATCCAGTGTTCTTTTGATACACGGGAGGGACCTCTCTTCTTTAAACTCTGATCTCCAATTTCTCATGCCTTGCAAAGGGGGGACATGGTGGGAAATGTTCACTCGACCTAGGACTGCCAGCTTTGGGGGCTCCAGGGGGGAGTTGGGAGTGGGGAGAGTANGTGTAACCCAGAGTAAAGAGTGGGAGACTTCCCGCCATTTGAAATGGAGCCTAGAGATAGCANAGCCAAGTTCTTTTCCAGACCAGNGAGAAANNGATTAAAGTCCTTCNGAACTTCTATGACATTCGTATTGAGCTGGGGCTGTTTATAGTCATAAAACAACTGCAGATTAGAGGAATGAAATAGAAACAGTGGGATTCTCACCTCCTGTCNTCTGAGGTTATTAAACACTGCATGTCGCCAGCAGCAGCAGGGGGACTCTCACACACTTTCCCCCCTGACCCTGTCATTTCTGCAAAACCCACACAGCCGCTCCCTTCATCGAGGCAATTTTCTGCTGGGATCCCCACCTGCCTGTGCCTACTGCAGTGTGTGCAGATATTTAGGGCCATCTGCCTCTTGTTTTTCTCTTTCTCTCCCATCCCTCTCTCCCTCCTTTCTTTTCCTGGCCCTTTCTTTCTTCCCCTCTCTTTTCATGTTTTATTTTATAATTATTTGTGTGTGTCGGGAGGGCAGGTCAGAGATTGACTTTGGGGTTCTTCCTCAATCATTTCTCCACCTTGTTTATCTACTTGTCTATTATTTTGAGACAGANTTACATGTAGCTCAGTATGGCCTCTACCTTGCTAGGTAGCCTAGGATGTCCTTGAACATCTATCTGATCCTGCTGCCTCCACCCCTTCCTTCTGAGGGCTGGGATTACTACTGGGCGTGCCCAGTATATTCAGTGATGGGGATGGAACCCTGTGGCTCCATGCATGGTAGGCCAGCACTCTATCAACTGAGCCTCATTGCCACACTCTTTCTTCCTTAAANTGTTTTTATCACGTGTCTAGTCCCAGAAACAGGAAAAGCAGCGAGCCTCCTACTGGTACAGCGAGATGCTACCTGTTAGTCTCTCATGGTTTGAATGCAATGAAGCGGCCACATGACTGGTGAACTTTTCTCTGCTTTTTCCTTGCAGAAATTCGAGAAGCCTTTCGTGTTCTGGACAGAGATGGGAATGGCTTCATCTCCAAGCAGGAGCTGGGGATGGCCATGCGCTCTTTGGGGTACATGCCAAGTGAAGTGGAACTGGCTATCATCATGCAGCGTCTGGACATGGATGGTGAGACCTGCTTAGTACCGCCAAGCTGTNCCTCCTGCCTCATTCCCTGGGCTTGGGATGTATACAGTCCCGGCTCCGTTTACATGTTAGGAATGGAAACTTGAACATGATCTGGGTTTGTCCAACAGGACCGTGTGAGCGGGGACGGTTTGGGACAGTTACAGGAATAGATGAAGCTGACTTGGTTGGTGGAACAATTAGACTCCTCTTTCCTTTCCATCCCATTTTATTTTATTTTTTCCTCTATTTTCAAGAGTGGAGAGCTCAGTGGTTAAGAACACAATGCTCTTCCACTAGGGTTCTGATTTCAACACCTATGTTGCATGGCTCCCCTCCATCTATCACCCCTGCTCCAGGAGGACTTGACATCTCCGGCCTCTGTCAGAAGCTACACTAATGTGTGTGCGCACGCACACACACACACACACACACACACACACACAGACTTATAAATAATACCAATCTTACCTTTCCGTTTTCATGCATGTGGTGTGCATGGATGTGTACGCTTGTTTGCATGTGTGTATGTGCATGTGTGTGGGGCCTTCAGGATGATGTTTGGAATCATCTTTGATTTCTCTATTACCTTTTTCACTGAGGCAGGGTCTCTGAATCAAACCCAGAGCTCCTAACATACCTAGTCTAGCTAGCCACGTACCATGGGAATCTCATCTTCACCTTCTGAGTCTAGAATTACAGGCCACAGCACCCATGCGTACTTTATGTGGGTCCNGGGGATTCAAACTCTGGTGCTCATGCTTGGGTGGCAAGCACTTAACCACTGACCCACCTCTCTGGCCCCTACCTCCTATTTTAAAGGTAGCCTGTGTGTGTTTGCACACATGTATACATGGGTTTGCACAGGTGGGTATATGAGCACATCTGACCATGTACATGTAGAGGTCGGAGGTCAATCTTGAGTGTCATTCTTTAGGCACCACCCACCTTAGTTTTTTGANACAGGGTCTTTCATTAGGACTCAAGATTCATGACGGGGGACCATTCCCCATGGGATCCTCCTGTCTTCACTCCTCCAGTGCTGGGATTACAAAAATGTGCTTCTATGCCTGTGGCTTTATATTTTTAAACTTTCATTCTGGTGACCTGTACTCTTTTGACTGAGCTGTCCTCCTTGTCCCCAAAACATGGCTGCACCCTTGGAACGTAAGCTCTCACCACCACTTACAGGCAGCAAAGCTGGTAGAGATTCTCCTTTCTCTTGCAGTTGTTACTGCTTGTACAATGTTGGGGAGGTGCCTTGTAAATCTTGTTGAGTTTCAGGAACTTCCTGAGACTTGTAAGTTTTGTTTACTTCTTGGGTCTTAAGAGCCTCCCTCCAGAAAGGAGTGTTTGAGTTAGGAAGTAACAGTGCAATAAGCCAGATAAAAAGACAACTGTCACAGCTGGGCCTGTTGGTACAGGTTTGTCATTCCAGCTATTTGGAGGTTGAGGGAAGGTGACTGCAGAGTCACAGTTTTCTTTGTGGAATAGCAAGCTGTCCAGCTGCAGTACTTTGAGTAAGAAATGATCCCACAGGCTCATGTATTTGAATACTTGGTCCCCAGTAGATGGCGCTGTTTGGGGAGGTTATAGAACCTTTAGGAGGTTGGAGCCTTGCTGGAAGATGTCCATCACTGGGGATCTGCTTTGAAAGCTTATGGCCTTGCCTCATTTCCGGTTCACTCTGCTTCCTGTTTATGGTTCAAGATACAGTCAGCTTCCTGCTCCCATACTATGTCTGTCTGCTACCATGTCTTCCCACCATGATGGGCTCTTATCCTTTTGAACCGTAAGCCAAGCAAACTCTTTCAAAGGTCATTTTTGTTCACAGTGTCTCATCACAGCCAAAGACAAGTTACTAAAACACCTGCCTTCANGTTCCTGCTTGGAGCTCCCTCCATGACTTTCCTCCATGACAGACTGTGTCCTGATAGTGTAAGATGAAACAAACCGTTCCCTCCCCTGAACTGCTTTTGATCAGAGTGGTTTGTTTTTGTTTTTAATCATAGCAACATAAAGGAAACTAGAGCGATCTGGTAGGGGACTACTAGCATGGTCTCTATGCCAGTTTTAAGTTTGGCTTTCTCCTGCTCTCCTGTATGATGTGTTAGGAGGACAGTGACAATGGAGACCATATGGTGAATGAATACAGAAGTGGATTTTTTTTTTTTTNATTCAGCACAGAGCTGCTGCATCAGGAGAATGNGTTATCTAAACAGTCTCTGATGGATGGAGACTCACTGAGTCCGTGCAGGCCCAATGCGATGATGCTTTCTATTGTAACAATAGTTCTGAAATGCTGGGCAAAAAGTCTGCAGCAAAACCTCTCTCCATTTGCTCATATCATCTCTTCAGAGGGGCCCTGAAGGACAGTTTCCTACTTCATATTTTTAATTTTAATTTGTATTTTTTTTTCTAGAGACAGGGTCTTATAACATTGTATCCCTGGCTGGCCTCAAATTCCTGGTGATCCCTTAGGCCTCAGCCTCCGGAGTCATGGAACTGCAGATGACACTCCAACGACTGAAAAGTTATTGAGTATCCATGTTCATAGATCTAAGAAGGTGGTGNTGTGTTTTAGTTTAAAAATTCTTGGGGCCAGGGAGATGGCTCAGCAGTTAAGAATGCTTGCTGCTCTTGAAGAGGACCTGGTTCCCAACATCCACATTGTGCAGTCCATAACCACCTGTAACTCATGTGCACACATCTCCACACAGACACAAACACATACACATAAATCTTTAAAAGAATACTTTGAGAGGAGTCTTTTTTTTTTTTGACAGAATATTGCTATAAACACTAGCTAATCTTGAACTTAGGGCAATTCTGCTGTTTTAGCATCTTAAGTGCTAGAATTATAGGGGTACACCAACATTCTCTGCCTTGGTAAACATTTTATCCAATTCCTCTGTTTATGAAATTAAGATAGTTTTATTGGTTTTTAATTGTTTTTTAAATTTTGTTTTGAGACAAGGTCTTTGCCCTAGTATTGTGAAAGTTGCTATTTGGAATGGCGTGCGTTTGTGTGTGTGTGTGTGTGTGTGTGTGTGTGTGTGTGTGTGTGACTTATTGATATGATTAAATATCAATATGATTAAATCATATTGATATGATTAAAGCAACTGAAGAAATGAAGAATTTATTTTGATTTTGGCTCACAGTCCACCCTGGTGGGGAAGGCGGAGTGAAAGAAGTGCAAGGCAGCTGGTCACATGACATCCACAGTCAGGAAGCAGAGAGAGAGGAACNCTGTCCCTCAGCTCACTCTCTCCTTTTTACCCCAGTCCAGGACCCCAGTCTGTGGGGTGGTGCCACCTACATTTAGGAAATGTCTTCCTGCCTCAGTTAACCGAATCTTAGAAGCTCCCCCTTAACATGCACAGCAGTGNGTCTCCTAGATGACTCTAGATCCTATGAAACTGACAACCAAGATTAACCATCACACACAAGGGGCCAATGCTGCATTAACTGCTCAATTCCAGCCCATGGAGCGTTTTCATGAGACTGAAGATCCTGTCTGATTGCATAAGGGTTGGAGCCCCATAGGACCCTGTGTGGGGACATTCTTCAGGGAGCTCAGGAAGGACCTCCTCAGGCATTTGCTCCATCTCCTGTGTAAGAGATTCTCGACTTTTACCGGCTTACTAGCCATTTGTCACAATCCTATGAATTCTGCTGGCAGAACATTGAAGCAAATATTTTGAGTGTTTCTATCAATTGATTGAACCAGAGACTTAGTTAACCAGTTATTTCACAGAGGCTGACCAGGTAAAAATGCTTTTGATTTGATTTGATTTCATTGAATTTTGGGCTCTGGTACTTCTAGAGACGGAGTCCTCCTCTGAACCTCAGGCTATCCTGGAACTCACTCTGTAGCCCAGGCTGTTCTAGAACTTGCAGGCTTCCTGCATTACCCTCCCAAATGTGTGCCATCATGCCTAGCCTACATTGATTTACTTTTAAAGGTTTATTTCATTTTTATTTGTGTGTGTGTGTGTGTGTGTGTGTGTGTGTGTGTGTTGGTGCCCATGGAGTCAAAAGAGGATGTCCAATCCACTAGAGGTGGAGTTCCAAGTGGGTGTAAACCACCATGTGGGTGCTGGAAACTGAACCCCAGGTTCTGCAAGAGCAACACATGGTTTTAACCACCAAGTCATCTCTCTAGCCCCTTATTTATTTTGCTATTACTTTAATAGAGTATCTTATTTATTTTCTGACAATGTCATACATACAAACAATACATCTTGATCATGTGCACTCCACCTTGTCCCTCCCTTTCCTCCCAGATAGCCTCTGACATGTCACCCTCCTCCCTTCGTGTCCTTTTTCTTCCCGCAGAGTCCAATCAGTGCTGCCTGTGGGATTGTTGGCCTATGTTGTTGGCTGTATCTTATGCAAGTAACTACATCAATTTATTTTATTAGGCATGGGCTTCCTTAAAAATTCATTTTTTTTGCTGGAAAAATGTACTGCTAACTATATGAGAATAATGAGTAAATGTGAAAAGAGTAAAGTTTAAAAAAAATGCCCAGTTAGAGGGGGAAATGTGTGTCTTTAGGCTTTTTATTACTAAGGCTGGGACAGGAAGTTTCTGGGCTGCCAAGTTCTGGAGATGGATGGATTGACTGTTCTCTTAATGAGGCCCCTTGAGCCAATCTGCGTTTAAGAAATTAGAACGTAGTTTTATATTTGTCCCTTCTCACTTCTGGACCTGAGTATCCGCCATAGCAATTCAGTCCCAGGTTGACTCTGATTATGTTCCTGTTTGAGATGGAGCATGTGGAATGGCAGATATTTTTATGGGGATGATGCCAAAAGATACATAAAAATCAANAAAGTAAAATAGAAAGGGCTGGGGAGATAGTTGCGTCAGTAATGCACTTGCCTAAAATTTGTGTGTGCCGGATAAACACTAATTAGTCCTGATTTATTAATTGTTCATAGTTCAGTTAAAAATTGTAACTTTTAAAGGAGCTGGGATGAGAGATCATTAAGAAAAAGTGATTATAATGGGAGCATAGGCACCCGAGTTCAATCCCGAGAACCCATTAAAATCAAAACAAAACCAAATTGATACAGTGGTGCACAACTGTAATCGCAGTACTGGGGACACAGAGACTGGNGGATCCCTGGGGATCCCTGGCCTGTCAGCCTAACCTACTTGCATCCAGCAAGAGATCCTGTTTCAAAAAAGAAAGAGAGGAAGAAAGAAAAGAGAGAAAGAAAAGAGAGAAAGAAAAGATGGATGGTATTTGAACAGCTGAGGTTGTCCTCTGGACACACACACACACACACACACACACACACACACACAAAGATAAAAGTGAGTGTTTGGGAAGGGCCTAGGTTTCATAGTGTAAGATGACCACATCCCTCTGGCTCTAGACCCTGGCATCTGAGACATCAGAAAATGTGGACATGATTAAGAGCAAATCTGTAACCCCACACCCGCCATCTTTTTCTGGGGTGCCTGCTGATTTGCCCGACNATGAGGTCATGCCTTGAGCACGAGGCCTCGCTGGAACTGACTGAGCTGGTCTGTGCATGCCAAATCGTCACATATGGTTTTCATCAGGGGCTCCCAGGCAGCAGGGTGCCTTGCCGGCTGCCTTCAAACAGTAGCCTCTTTGGATGGGGAAACTTGTTGGATGTCGTCCACACAGGCTCAGCCAGACAGTCCCAGAGGGTCGAATGGAAGACCGGCAGCAGGGTCTGGAATTACTCTCCTGGTCTGTAGCCAGTTGGCCGTCAGTACTGAGACTGACTGTGTGTGTGTGTGTGTGTATGCACATGTGTGCACGTGTCTTGCATGTTCTAAACTATTATTCATAATTAAAAACTCGAAAGCTTCTGTTCACTGCCCTGGGCTTTCTTTGGCTTTTTACTGGAAAGGTTCTTTCTTGGACTTTGGACTCCACTCCTCATTTTCACCTTCTGATGAANTGTGTTGATTGTCAAGTTGATTGCATTAAAAAAAGTGCCTAGGAGTGCATGGGGAGGTGGCTTAGTCAGCGAAGCGCTTGTTTCTCAAGCCTGAGGACATTGGTCTGATCCTCAGAGGCCACATTAAAAAGCCAGGCATGGTAGCATGCACTTGTACTATGAATACTGTGGAGGCAAAGACAGGTGGATTCNTAGGGTCCCCTGGCCAACTAGTCTAGTCAGATTGGCACATTTCAGTATAAGTGAGAGACCCTGTCTCAAAACAGATGGACAGAGGGACAGATGGACATATACACACCCACCTCCCTCCCACAACAAAAAGCTAGCCAATGTGTATGGCTTCCTGAAGAATAACACTGGAGATTATCCTTTGGCCGTCACACGAATGTATACACAAATGGCACCTGCACACCTGTGTGTATCTTCACACACATGTCCACACATGTGGAAATGCCTAGGGCATTAATGAAAGACATGTTCATATGTATCTACAGTGATGTTTCCAGGGAGAGTTAACTGATGAGTAAACCCTCCTATCACCCCCACTCTGAATGTGGGTGGCATTGTCCCCTGGGCTGGAGTCCTGAACTGAGAAAAAAAGAGGCAAAAAGGGTAAAGTCAGCTGAGCACAAGCCTTCATCTCCCTCTCTCTCGCTCTCCTTGCTTTCTGATCCAGCTAGATGTGAGCAGACAGGCTCCCACTCCTCCCGACATGCCTTCCCCACTGTGACGGACTGTCTGCCCTAAAACCATGAGCTAAAATAAGTCCACACTCACGCTGGTTCTGTCACAGATCTGGTTGCAGCAATGTGAGCAGTGACATAACATCTATGAACCAACCTTGAAGAACTGACAGAACAGTCATGCTGAAAAACTACCTCAGCTTGTCATCCTAGATATTCAGTGGCCTGGGGCAGGGGCATCCCAAGTTCAAGATCAGCCTGAGCAACTGTAGAAAATACAAAGTAAAAAGGGGGCTGGGGTTGGAGGTAATTATTTGAGTGCTAGCTTAGTATACACAAGGTTAGGTACAATCACCATTGACACACACACATATGGGGAGAGAGAGAGAGAGAGAGAGAGAGAGAGAGAGAGAGAGAGAGAGAGAACTAAATTATTTCATAGAAGTATGAGGAGAATGGCTGCTTTGGAGTCCCTGTGGGCTCTACATTGGTCTCATTCATGTCTCTCAAATCTTAGTCCTCATAGTAGCTGCTATGGCCCCTGTAGTTTCTCTGGGGCAGAGGTCATGGTATTTTCAAGACTTAAGGGATAACTTTTGACCACTTTCAACATTTTTAGTGGTTTTGACAAATTGGTCATCTGGAGCGAGCCAAACTCGCTTGGAAGAAAGTTTTCTGAAATAATAGATCCAGCAGCCCATGGCCCTCGCCCCCACCAATATAACCCTCTCTCTTCTAAATGGTCCTTTGTTCTCCTGTGGTTAGAGAACAAAGATTCACCTTTCAAAAGAGAATTTGGGGTGGGGTGTGTGTG
>LZPO01031192.1:511792-533196 GCA_001675575.1 Neotoma lepida
ATTCTGACAAAATACCTAGGAGAGGTAAGCAAGGGAGGGAAAGCTTGCTTTGTCTTCCAGTTTCAGAGGGTTCCAGCCGCCATAGAGGTGAAGGCATGGCGGGATTTCTTGACAGTGGGAACATGAGGTGGACATTCTTCACATGGTGGCCGACCAAGAAGCGGAGTAAACAGTCCAGAACCAGGGATGGATGTGGCATTCAAAGCACAGCCCTAGGCTGCTATTGAATCACAAACTCACCTTCCTTTACAGTTTCCTTCCTTCCTTCCTCCTTCCTTCCTTCCTTCCTTCCTTCCTTCCTTCCTTCCTTCCTTCCTTCCTTTTTCTCCTTACTCCCTTCTTCCTTCTTTTCCTCCCTCTCTCTCCCTCCCTCCTTCTCTTCTTTCTTCTTTCAGTGCTGGGGGTTCAACCAGGATCTTGCTCCATCCTGTGATAAGTGAGGCCTCTCCTACTGAGCTGCCCTCTCAGCCTCTTTTTCAGTATCCTTACTTAGAGGTCCAGAACATCAGTCTTAGCCTATCTCTGGGAGGCCAGTGGCCTGACATACTGGGCTCTGGTTTTTNGTCCTTTTCAGCTTTTTCCTGGTCATGGACATCCACNGCCACTTAATGAGGAATCAGGGGAGGAAGCATCAAATACTGTTAGTTTTTTCCAGGACAGCTTGGGAGTCTCTCAGGTCTTGCTTAAGACCTAAATGAGTGGACCCAAATTCGGGCTCATTGCTTGTCATACACACATTGCAATTTCTTTTTGTCCTGAGGGACCCATTCCTCATGTGTCCCGTTCCTTTTGGTTTTGATTATTCTTAGAACAGATGCAGAGAAATCCATTTTATGTATATGTCACACACACANAAAAATGAAAGAACGACAGCCCCCCTCCCTATGAGCTCAGAAAACAAANACTTAAGCGATGTTTTACCAAACACATACTTTTCTAATACCCCACCCTTCAGCCCTCCAAGTCTCAGAAAGAGCAAAGCAGCTAGAACAACTGTCAAATGATGAATAAATTCTTTGCTCATTTGCATACATATTCATTAGCTGGGGTTGCCATGGCAACTGTACCTTNCAGAGGCAGAGACTTGGGGTTCAGCACAACATCATTTTGGAAAGTGTCTAGAAGCTTTGCACTCCTCCACCAGAGCTTGTCAAGTGAGGGGTATCTTAGGGGGCATGTGCCTTGTGTTTCCTAATAGTCTGTGGNCTTCAGCCCTCCAAGTCTCAGAAAGAGCAAAGCAGCTAGAACAACTGTCAAATGATGAATAAATTCTTTGCTCATTTGCATACATATTCATTAGCTGGGGTTGCCATGGCAACTGTACCTTNCAGAGGCAGAGACTTGGGGTTCAGCACAACATCATTTTGGAAAGTGTCTAGAAGCTTTGCACTCCTCCACCAGAGCTTGTCAAGTGAGGGGTATCTTAGGGGGCATGTGCCTTGTGTTTCCTAATAGTCTGTGGNGATTGCTAGATACTGATGGGTTAAGGAAAGTCTTTCACTGCATGAAAGCCCACAGAGTGGCGGTGGCTTTGCTTCCCTGCCTGCCTGTCCCCATAGCAAGATGGCCAGATGCAAAAACAAGTGGCACAGGCACTTTCTCTTATTTGGAACATTCTCTCCAGAAGGGGGAAGAGACATCCATAGAACCCAGGAAACTCATGAAGAGGCAGCCATAAAATCNAGGAAACTTCCTGACAAGGCTCAGGAATTTAATGAAACAGACTAAGCACAGAGAGTTACAAGATTGTCAGGGTCCCTCCCAAAGCTTCTAAAACCAGTGGACAATTGCTGAGAAGGGGGTTTTCAGTGGAGCTGCCTGCAAGTTATACAGGGAGCTCCAGGGATGCTAATATTCTCATGGGCTCACCTAGCAAGACTTGGGTGGCATTGCTTCTTCAGTCTGTCANTGATGTACTTGTTTGGATAAATAGCTACTGCTTCATAGCTCTTCATGAAAAGTCACATGGCTATAGTGGGTATGCAGTTTCTTGGTGTCATTCATCCCCTTAGACACTCTTCTTCCTGCCTGAGATGTATAAATGAATGAATGCACACCATCCCTACAGACTTTATCCGGATGGTGTTGGGGGACNTAGAGTTTAAAAAGAGAGAGGGGACAGGAGAACATGGAGTTATATTCCCAAGTGGAGCTCTTTCCTTCATTTCTCCTCTTGTTGCTGTGATAAAATACCCTGAGGAAAAGAAATCGAGGAGAAAGGGCTTATTTCCTCTTACAATTCCAGGTTATAGTCCATCATTGTGGGGGAAGTTAAGGCAAGAATTTAAACCCAGTCACCTCACATCCACAGGCAAGTGCAGAGAAAAATGGACGGGTCCATGTTCGGTTGCTTGCATGTGCTCAGCTTGAGTTTTGTACTCAGACAATTTAGGACCCTATCCATGCCTAGGAAATGGTGTTGCGCAGGGTGGGCTGGATCATCCCACCAATTCACCAGACTGTCTCCCACAGGCATTCCCGCAGTCTGTCTAATCTAGACAATCCTTCATTGAGACTCTCTTCCCAGGTGATTCTAGGCTGTGTCCAGTTGACAATTGAAGCCAACCATGACACTTCTCCAATAGCACCACCAGCTAGGGACCAAGCATTCAACATGTGAGTCTGTGAGGGGCATTTCATGTTCAAACCATCACATCCCTTGGAAAGGAAAAAAAAAAAAGCAGAGAAAAGAATCTAAACAATTTTGTGGAGATTCATGAGTCTCAACTGTGGAGAGTAGAGATGATATGTTTACTACTTGGGAGTGCTGTGAGGGACGACAGTGTGACTGTGCCTCTGGAGCATATGTATAAACAACTCAACACGGAACCATACAGAGCCTCGTGGGCACAAGGTAATTGGACACATTTTATGGCCTAGAACATATTTTATGTTTTCTTTTCTGGACTCCTGAGGTANCAACATAAAAAGCAAACTGTTGTGTGAGACTTTGCCTGGGGAGCTGCAACATACCTCCTCATCCCAGACAGAGAGCCCATGACATCCTAAAATAATGATTGCACCAAAGTCCAACATGGTGAACCAATAGGTTTTTCTTGGGTCTACTAATGAGAGTGTGGGTGAAGGGTCACAGGAGAACAGTAACCAAAAACAGCCTCATCTCTGCAAAGCTCACCCTAACACAAAGGGCGCCTTACAAACGCTCCAACTCCAGGCCTTTCTGTACAGTTTGCAGTCAGCTGGACAGATCTGGAACAAACCCTTTCCTCCTCGCATTGCTGTTTGTCATGACGTTTTATTACAGTATTAAAGAGCAAACTAGGATACCACTTCTCTACAGCTGGGGGGAGCCTTAAAGAATCTTCCAAGAGCTGGGGTTGGGGGTTGGGAGTAGTGGCACATGCCTTTAATCCAGCACTGAGGAGGCAGAGGCAGGCTCTGTGAGTTTGAGGCCAGCCTGGGCTACAGANTGAGTTTCAGGACAGCCAGGACTGTCACACAGAGAAACCAAAAACAAACTTCCAAGTTTCAACTTTCCCAGATATGTGAAGTTTGTTTGACCTCTCGAGTCTCAAGAGCTCCCTGGCCGACTCCTACAGGGAGTTTTTCAATCCAGAGGAAAATGGTACCCAGCAATACCCTAGTGTAAGCGTTCATCCCAGTTATGAGAAGCAAAGAGACGGGACTGTGGTGGCTGTTCTGAATTCTTCATGGTATTTCACCATGCTCTGTCTTTGGCTTTTCTAAATGTTGTGATAGCTGTCTGACAAAAGTGGTCCTGACAGAGAGGCTGTCTTCTTCAGAGTGACAGGGTTTTCCCTAAAACAGAACACTGGTGCAAAGAGTAGGATNAATCAGGTCCAGGTGGAGATGCCTGAAGACTGTACGAGTGTCTCTCCTAGGTTTGTAGGTAAATGCTGTGTTGATGGAAAAGGATTTTTTTCCAACAGGGGCCTCTGTGCATCCTTAGGTCATGATTAGGCTCTCTCCCCTGTTGCTGACTGCTTTTGCATTTATTATATCATTTATAAAATAGCTTATATTATGATTTGAAAGTGAAATGTGCCAGGGTGATTAGAACGAGGCTTGTTCCCCAAGGCTCATAATGTTTGAATACTTGGTCCCTAGTTAGTGGAACTGTTCGGGCAAAATGAGGAGGTGTGTGGCTTGGCTGGAGTAGATGTGCCCCTGTTGGAGGAGGTATGTCACTGGGGGTGGGCTTTAAGCTTTCAAAAGCCCATGCTAGGCCTGATTTTGCTTTCTTTCCATGCCTGAAACTTGCTGATCAGATGTGAGCTCTCAGCTGAAGAGCATGAGAGCACCATGCCCGCCTCCTTGCCTCCACGCTTCCCGCCATGATGATCATAGACTAACCCTCTGAAGCTGCAAGCCAGCCCTCAATTAAGTGCTTTTTTTAAAAAGTTGCCTTAGTCATGGTGTCTCCTCACAGTAATAGAACACTACCTAAGATAGTCCCCCAGAGGTTTGTGCATTTGAACACTTAAAAGTTGGAGTCTCAGGAGAGGAAGTGGGTCATAGGAGAAAAAGTTTTCTAGACAAGAGCTGCTTTCTGCCCAGTCTCTGTTTCNTGACTATGGATGCCATGGGGACAACCGACTCATGTTTCCACAGCCACGCCCTCTCCACCATGACCAACTGTGTCCATTCTTAAACTATAATAAGCCCAAGTAAGCCTCCCCTCTCTTAAGTTGCTTGTCTGATCACAGTGATGAGAAGAATAAGTAAACACTTTATTTTCTTTGAACCGAATGCTGTTGATGTTCCTACATTATACCATGAAATCTCAGGATACAGGGCCCTGTAGGACCATGATACAGGNTTGAATACAGCCTCCCAAGGGTATCAGGATCCAATCTTTGCACCCTGTAAATGTTAACTAATTTGGAAAAAGTCTTTGCAAATGTAGCTAAGTCAAACAGTCTTGGGTTGAGGAGCCCTCAAATGTGATTGCACAATCCTCCTGTGTCACTTAGCTTCCCATTGTAGTAAACCGAAATCTCTCAAAGAATAGTAGAAAGGAGGAGGGATTCAGGCTCCNAGGACTCAGGCCATTATGGCAAGGGTGTCGTATAGCAGAGCAGCTGACATCACCGTATCTGAGCATCAGAGACTGTCTATGCTCATTGGCTTCCTCTTCCTCCTCATTTTATCCCACCCAGTCCTGTAGCCTAGGGGATGGTGCCACCCATATTCAGCGTGTATCTTTCCCTCTCTCATCATCTCTGAAAAATCCCCCTGGATACTCTCAGGAGTGTGCTTTACCAGTCTCTTAGGCACTTCTCAATCAAACAAGGTTCAAAATCAACCATCAGGCTTTTTCATGAGATTTGAATCCCTGAGAGGGGTAGGTCATGTGACGATTGTGACAAAGATCGGGATGATGTGGCCATAAACCAGGTAACANAGACACAGACAGAAAGAGCAAAGAATAAATTGATAGAGCCTGGAGAGAAAATGCTCTTATTCTACTCTCCAGCACTTTGGAAGAATTCAAGTTCTAGCCATTTGCCTTCAAATTTCCCGGTGTCCTTATTTTTAAATTTACCACATTTTCTTTAGCCATTCCTCGGTTGAGGGACATCTAGGTTGTTTCCAGGTTCTTGCTGTTACAAATAAAGCTGTTATGAACATAGTTGGGCAAATGTCCTTGTGGTATGATTGAGCATCCTTTGGGTATATGCTGACGTGTGGTATTACAGGGTCTTGAGGTAGATTGATTCCCAGTTTTCTGAGAAACTGCCACACTGACTTCCGATGTGGCTGTACAAGTTTGCACTCCCACCAGCAATGTGAGGTAACCCAGACCAAGAAAGACCAACATGGTATGTACTCACTCATAAGTGGATATTAGCTGTAAAACAAAGGATAACTATGCTACAATCCATAGACCAAGAGAGACTAGGTAACAAGGAGGGTTCATGGGGCGAGGGGATGCCTGGATCTCCCTGGGAAGGGAAAATAGAAGAGATTTCGTGAGTGGACTGAGGGAGGGTGGGGATGGGAAAATGAGTGATCAGGTTGAGGGGGGGACAAAAGGAAGAGTGCTAAAAATACTGGAAGGGGGGATTTTGGGGTCAGGTGAAACCTAGTGCAAGGGAATCTCTTAGGATTCTACAAGGATGACCCCAGCCAAGACTCCTAGCAATAGCGGATATGTAGCCTGAACTGGCCATCTCCTGTGACCAGATTGGTGCCTAGCCCAATTGTCATCAGAGAGGCTTCATCCAGCAACTGATGAAAACAGATGCAGACCCACAATCAAACATTAGTTGGGGTTCGGGGAATCCTGCAGAAGAGGAGGAGAAAGGATATGAAAACCAGAGGGGTCAAGGACATCACACAAAAACTCATAGAATCAACTAACTTGGGCTCATAGGGGCTTACAGAGACTGATCCGACAACCAGGGAGCCTGCATGGGACTGATTTAGGCCCTCTGCGTATATGTAACAGTTCTGTAGCTTGGTCCTCTTGGGGGACTCCTAACAGTGGGAACAGGGGCTGTCTCCAACTCTTTTACTGGCTTTTGGAACCCTACTCCCCATACTGGGTCACCTTGCCTAGCCTTAATATATGGGGAGGTGCTTAGTCTTACTGCAACTTGACAAGCCATGGTTTGTTGATACTGCTGGGAGACCTGTCCTTTCCTAAACAGAGGAGGAGTGGATTGGGGGATAGGAACAGAAGGGGTAGGAGTGGGGAGGGACTAGACGGAGAGGAGGGAGGGGAAACTGGCTGGGATGTAAAATAAATAATTAGTTAAAAAAGAATTCAAATTGCTCTGTGTGTATGTGTGATGTGTGATGTATGTACTTGTCAGTATGGGTTATGTATGTGCGTGCACATGCATATGTGATGTGTTGTACATGTGTGTGATGTATGTACTTGTCAGTATGGGTTATGTATGTGTGTGCACATGCCTATGGAGGCCTGAGGTCATCTTCAGCATCTCTCCTTGATCACTCTCCACATCTTTAACTAATTTTAAGCCATATTTTATGAATGCCAATAAAATTTTCATATCAACTAACACTACAATAGAATGATCTGATATAGTTTTAACCATATGTATTATTTAAAATTGCCTTTTCCAAGCGAGTCAGTGTGACAACTGTGTTCAGTGAGTCTTGGGGGGAGGGAGTCCTAGTTTAGGTCCTCATGCTATGCAGTGGCACTCCTACACACTTAGTAGCCTTAATGTCACTTTTTACTTTATTGCCACAAAATATAGAGCTCATTACCCATGTCTCCGTAAAGTGATGAATATAGTGTCCTACGAAAGCTACCCACAACTGACCTGGGTATATGTCCTACTTAGAGGGGACCTTGACCATGACTGTGTCTGCCTGAGCAGGTTCTCCTTGACCTGTTTTTCCTGTGACAGTGAGTTCTGACAACCGAGCGTTTGTCACGAAGTCTGCAGTTCATCTCAGGGGGCTCCTGCCTCTTCACCTTGCTTGTCCTTTTAGCACGTTGGTGTCTGGATGACCAGTCACTCTGCCCTTGATAGACAAGACAACTGATGTTTATTATACTCTAAAATGACTCTGACTGCTGCTGCAGTGGAGACTCAGTCTATTGCTGAGCTGAGAGTTTCTTTTTTTGATAATTCATTTTTTAATTTTTTTGAGAATTA
The DNA here is from genome assembly GCA_001675575.1 of Neotoma lepida. Taxonomy (NCBI): domain Eukaryota; kingdom Metazoa; phylum Chordata; class Mammalia; order Rodentia; family Cricetidae; genus Neotoma; species Neotoma lepida. The sequence goes on from LZPO01031192.1 coordinate 519,409, forward strand.
CCTACATGAATACTGTGTTTTATGCCATTTCTCCCCCTTCTCTAGCTTACTAGGTCCATTTAGTGTTGTTCAAATTTCCATGTGTTTAGGATCAACCATCTGAGATTGAAGAACCTTTCAGGGGGCTTGTCCCTGGGTAAGACTAATTCTCCGTCTCTTAGCACCCATTAATTGCCTGTAGCTCTTTTTCTAGGGTTGGAGCTTTGTGAACTTTTCCCTATTCGTATTGGCATATTTATTGGTGTTATCATTATTCACATTTTCTTTAGATAACCATTTTGTTCAGATTTCTTGGGTGTAGTTTTGAAGACACACTCTCAAAATAGGCATCCTGGTCCTCTGGTTCTTATGAGCCCTTTCCCTCCTCCTCTGAGATGTCCCTTGAGCCTTAGGCGTAGGGGTTGCATTGTAGATACAGCAATGGGGTTGGGAATTCCACTGTAATTCATTTGCAGTTTTATTTTTTTGATTGTCAGTATCTGTAATAACCTACATCTTCTGCAAAAAAAAAAAAGCCCTCTTTGATGAGGAGGTGACAACGACATTTATTTGTGAGTATGAGACTTATTTAATATACAGTTAGAAATTATATTGGTTTAAGAAAATGGCCCTAACAGGTTCTCCTTGAGAATCTATGACCTCTCCAGCTACAGGGAGTTGGCTAGGTTTACAGTACCAGGCATGACTTCCCTCATGTTAGAATCGCTGATGCCACTATTGCATCACTGAGTATATCTTGCTGGGCTGGTCATTNTTGTGGCTCATAGGCCTTACAGCTGGGTAGGACTATTGACTGCTTTTCTCCTTTGACAGCTTACACAGCACTCTCCAATATTATGAGAGCTAATTCTCACGGAGGGGACATCCAGGTCATTTCCAGTTCAATTCCCCCGAGTCCTGGATCTGAAATGCATGCTGCCTCAGCAATAGGGTCTTACCTTCAACTTGTGGCAGACAGCCAAGGTCAATGGCAATGGGCTATATTGTTTGGGGAGTCATTTGAACACCACCTTCCCAGCCAACAACTGAAAGGGAGATTTTCCTCACCATGTCTCTTGGAGGAACATTATCACCCTGTGTGACATAATTCCTTTAAAAAATACACACACACACACACTCACACACACACACACACACACACACACACACACACTGTAACTATAAATGTGCTTATCTATTGTGTTCTCAAACACTCTCAGTATTATCTCCCCTTTCCCGCCTTCCTCCATATTGCCTTCTCTCCTATCTTCCCACTTAACATCCCTCCTCTTTCCTTCTTCATACCACGCATGTCTTATCCCTTTCTTGAAAGCTCCTTCCCACTCATGGCTCCTTACCCATTTTTCTTTCTTCTTTTAAGAACTTTTTGGTCAGATTCATAGCCCATTCTTTAATTAGGTCATTCATTTTCTTGATTCTCTGTTTTGTTTTTCCCTTTGAGCTCTTTGTCTGTTCTGGATATTAATTCACTGTTGGGCGTACACCCAGCAAAGATTCTCTGCCCCTCTGTGGGCTTTCTCTTCACTCAACAGGTTGTTTCCTTTGCTAGACAAAAGCTTTTTACGTTTATGAGGTACCATTTGCTAGTGGTTGGACTTAATTCCTAGGCAAATGGCATCCCATTTATACAGTCCTTTCTGGTACCTCTATGTTGNAGGGCACTGCTTCTGTTTGTTTCTAGCAGTTTCAGCCTTTTAAGTTTCACATCCATGTCTCTGATCCATTTGGAGTTGGCTTCTGTGCAAGATTATAGATACAGGTCAGATTTTTACTCCTCTGTAAGTGAGCATCCAGTTTTCACAGCACCATTTGTTAAAGACGCTGTCTTTTCTCTCGTGTGTATTTTTGGTGTCTTTGTCAACTATCAGATGGCTGTAATTATGTGTACTCATGTTTGGGTCTTCTATTTTGTTCTGCTGATCTGCATATCTGTTTCCGTGCCAGCCCTGAGCTGGTTTAGTTATTATACTATGGCTCTGTAACATAACTTGAAGTCTGGTATGGCAGTCTCTCTGTGCTGGTCCTTTTTGCTTAGCATTACTTTGGATATCTGGGGTCTTTTGTGCTTCCATGTGAATTTTAGCATTTTTTTTAAATTTCTGTGAAGAACGTCATGTGGATTTTGGTTGGGATTGAACTGTATCTATAAATTGCTTTGGGTAGGATTTCATTTTCACAATATTAGTCCTACCAATGCATGAGCATGAGAGATCTCTCTATCTTCTAGTGTCTTCCCCAATTTCTTTCTTCAGAGATTTATTTACTCGTGTGTGTGTGTTTGTGTGTGTGTGTGTGTGTGTGTGTGTGTGTGTGTGTGTGTGTGATAAATGTTTATTGAGGAAGGGATTGGGCATCAGCCCTTCTTGGCAGCAGNCTTCCTTATGGCTGCCAACACATTGTTTAGCTCCTCCCACTGTGTGTCTCCACCCTCTTCTTGATGAACTTGACCTGAAGCTTGTCTTTGGACACCTTGAGCATTGGTTCCATGGCAGGNCTCTTGTACTCCTCTTGGNTCATGTCCTGTATGAACTTGCTGTGCTTAGTTAGTGAGGCCCCAGNAAAGCCAGCCTGCCTGGGCTCACTGACATTCTTTGTCACCTTGTGTTACTTGTTGAGGCCCATGGTCATNGTGTAGCTCTGGCCATGACAGGAAGTCTTCAGAGATTGAAAGTTTTCATTGTAGAACTCTTTCACTTCTTTGATTAATTTATTTGCACACATGCATTGTGTGTGTGTGTGTGTACACATAGGTATATGATTGTGTGTGTGTGTGTGTGTGTGTGTGTATGTGTATTGTGAAGGGGAGTATTTCTGTAGACCCTCTCTTAACATGTTTGTTATTGGTACTTAGAAAGGCTACTGAGTTTTGTAAGTTGATATTATATATTGCCATTTTGTCGAAAGAGTTGATTATTTTTAGAGGTTTTATGGTGGAATCTTTGGGATATCTTCTATTTAATATCATATTATCTGCAAATATGGATAACTTGACTTCTCCCTCCCTCCCCAATTTGTCTCCTTTTAATTTCCTTCTCTTCTCTTATTGTTCTAACTAGTGCTTTAAACATTGTATTGAAAAAGAGTGGAGATAGGGGACAGCCTTATCTTGTTCCTGATTTTAATGTGATTGCTTCAAGTTTTTCTCCATTTAGGGTAACGTTGCCTCTGAGATTGTCATATATAGCTTTTACTATCATAATGTGTGTTCCCTTCAGGCCTACTATGTCTAGGACTTTTATCAGGAAGGCATGTTGAATTTTGTCAAAGACCATTTCTGTATCTTTGAGAGATTGTGGTAGTTTAAATGTAATTGGCCCATAAACTCATAGGAAGTGTGGCTTTGTTAGAGTAGTGTGATTGGAGGAAGTGTGTCACTGTGGAGGTAAGCTTTGAGGTTTCATATATGCTCAAGCCATGCCCAGTGAGACGGTCTAGTTCCTGTCATCTGCATATCAACATGTAGCAGCTGCCTCTCCAGCACCACATCTGCCTGCATGCCACCATGTCCCACCATCATGATAATGGACTGAACCTCTGAATTGTAAGCGAGACACTATAATGAAATGTTTTCCTTTGTAAGAGTTGCCATGGTCATGTCTCTTCACAGCAATAGACACCCAAACTAAGACAGATACAGAACCATTGAGATAATCGTGTGATTTTTTTTTTATCTTTTAAGTCCATTTATATCCTATAACTGGTGATCTATACCTATATTCAGTTTTCATGTATTTTGATATTGTCCTAAGCTGTCTTTTTATGTTGTCCCTTTACCTGGTGTTGGTATTAGAGTAAAACTGCATTCATAGAAGGAGTTTGGAATCCTGCTTCTGTTTCTATTTTTAAAAATAGTTTAATATGTATGGGTTGTAGTTCTTTGAAAGCTGATAGACTTCTGTTGTGAAGCCATCTGGACCTGTACTGTTTTTAGTTTGAAACTTTTTAAAATTATCATCTTAATCACTTTATTTTTATGGGTCTCTTTAAATCGTTGATCTCTCTCTACTTCACTTGGGTTTGATTTGTTCTTGATTTTTCTAACTCTTGAGTTGAGTTGCATCATTAAGTCATTTATTTGTGCCCTTTCAGATTTTTTAACGTAGGCATTTAGAGCCATAAAATTCTCTTCAGCTGCTNTTTATATCCTCTAGACAGTTTGATGTGTTGTGTTTTTATTTTCATTATTTCCAATAATTTTTCATTTCCTTCTTGACTCTTTCTTTAACTCACGGGAATATCNCGCAGTAGTAAGTCATTTAATAGTCTTGGGTTTCTATAAGTTCTAGAGATTCTTTTACTGTTTGTTTCAACCTTTATTTCACTAGGGTCAGAATACATGGAATTACTTGTATTTTTTACATTCGTTAAAATTTGTTTTGTGTTCCAGTACGTTATCTGTTATAGAGAAACTTCCATCANCTGATGAGTAGAATGTCTTCCTTGCTATTTGGGTAAAATATTCTGTAGATATCTGTTAGGTTCATATATAATGTCATGTAAATACAATGTTTCTCTGTTTATTTCTTGTCCAGGTGACCCATATATTGGAGAAGGTGGATATTGAAACAACCTATTACTCAATTGGGGTCAACCTGTGTCTTGAAGTCCAGTAGTACACTTTTGATGAAATTGGGTGTGCCAGAGTTTGGTGCACACTTGGTAATGATTGTAATGTCTTAGNTAANTGTTCCCTTGATCAGAATGAAATGTCCTTTTTTTAAAAAAAAAAATCTTTTCTGATTAATTTTGGTTTGAAGTCCACTTTGTCAGATGTTAGAATAGGGATACCTGCTTGTTTCCTGATCTCATTTGCTTGGAATATTTTCTTCCATCCCTTCACTCTAAGGTGGTGCCTACCCTTGAAGGTAAGATGAGTCCCTTGTAGGCATCAAAAAGATTGTCTCTTAATCCATTTGACTAACCAGTGTTTTTTGNTTGGAGAGCTGAGGCTGTTAATATTTAAAGTTATTATTGAAAGGTATGTGTTGATTGCTTTCAATTTATTGGATTTTTGTTGTTGTTGTTTGTGTTCTGAGTCTTGTTTTGTGTTTCAGTAATGATAGTTTCATCTATTTTCTTTCTGTAGCTTCTTGGATATGCCTACTCTTCTCTAAAGTCCAAAGCTTTTCTTCTGCAATTTTTGGTAGGACTGGTTTGGTGGACACAAATTCTTAGAGCCAGTTCAGGTCATAGAGAACTTTTTGTTTCTCTTCAACAGTGATAGATGTTTTGCTGGGTACAGTAATCTGGGTTGGCACCTGTGGTCTTTTAGAACTTGAAGTACATTGCTCCAGGCTCTTCTTGCTTTGAAAGTTTCTGTTGAGAAGTCAGCTGCTATTCTGATGGATTTTCCTTTATATGCAACTTATGGATTTTCTCTTGCAGCTTTCAGTACCCTCCCTTTGTATTGTCTATTTAATGTTTTAACTATAGTATGGCATGGGGAGTTTCTTTTATTGTCCTATTTTTTGGTGTTCTGTATGTGCTTCCTGTATCTCTATAGGTTTGTCTTTCCTTAACTTGGGGGAGTTTTCTTCTATGAGCTTGTTGAAGATCTGGTTTATGCCACTTGACCTGGTAGTCTTCTCATCCTTCTATGCCTATAACTTATAGGTTTGTTCTTTTCATGGCATCTCAAACTTCCTGTTGTATTTTCCTTTCATATTTTTTTAAATTTATCATATTCTTTGAGTGGTCTAGTATCTCTGTGTTATCTTCAAGTCCTGATATTCTTTTTTAAAATTGTTTTACATTTATTTAATTTTTATTTGTGTGAGTGTTTTGCCTGCATGCACTGTGCACCATATATGTGCCTAGTGCCTGAGGAGGTCAGAAGAGGGCATTAGATCCCCTGGAAGTGGAGTTACCTCTGCAAAAACAACNAATACTCTTAATTGCTGAACCGTCTTTCCAACACCTACATCCTGATAGTCTATCTTCAATTTGGCTCATTCTACTGGTAAGACTTTCCCCTGAGCTTTCCAATTGAGTTATTGAGCGGTTCAGTTCCATCTTCATTTGAGCTTGAGTTTTCTTCAATATTTCTCTTTGCTGAATTTGCTTTGTCCAATCGTGAATTGTTTCCATCACTTCATTCAGCCATATAGGCCTGTCTTCATGGATTTCACTCAGTAGTTTATTCATGCCTCTTAAATTCAGGGGGGTATTTGTTCATGTCCTCTTTAAACTCATTGGATTCTTTGATCCANGTTTATGATTGTTCTTTAAAATTCTATATCCTGGGATTTGTCTAGGTAATGTTGGAGAATATTTCAACAGGACTAGTGATTTTTATTGTTGTGGTCTTCTATACTGTTTGTGTTTTGGCAGCACCGTCTGGGTATGTGGGCTTCTTTCATAGGTCATGTGTCTGATGAGATTTTAGCCTGCCTTCACTGAGGGGAAGTTTGGCTCTGTTTTTGCAGTCACCCAAGCTTGGTTGATGTGAGATCAAGTACAGAGATTTGGTAGGTCAGTCCCTCAGGTAGTCTGTGTTGATTTCGGGCTGGTAGGAGGAGAGTGATTCCAGTTTAACGGTGACCAAGAAAGCATACGAATGTGAGTTCTGGCTGGGTCTGGCTGGGCTGGAGCAGAAGCATCACCAATCGAGTTAGGGTTGGGAGTATGGGGATGGTGTGGGTGGAGGCTCTGGAGCACTCACCTGGCTTCACCGCTGTACAGACGGCACAGCCTGAAGCAGAGAGTGCAGATACAGCATAGGTAGGGGAGGGTCTGGAGCACTCACCTGGACGGGCTGGTGGGAAGGCTGAGCCATGCAAACTAAGCCTTCTGGGAATGTGGGGAGGGCATGGGTAGGTGAGGGGACTGTCGGGACTTTTCACTATGCCTGTTTCCTCTGGCTTTTCCACAGTCATCAGTCAGTAAATTCACTGTGACATGAGTAATCTTTTCACTTTGTATGTGTATCATCGTGGGGAGGGGCTTTCTTTTCTTAATCATCTTGTGTGTGGTAGCTAAGTGAATATCTTTGTTATTGTTATCTTCCCCCACTTGGAGTACTGACAAGGGAGCCCAAGGCCTTATGCATGTCAAGAAAGTGCTTTACCACTCAGTCACACTCCCAGGCCCTCACTGGGGGATTCTAGGCAGGTGCTCTACCTCTGAGCCACACCCCTAGCCCCGCACTGGGGGATTCTAGGCAGGTGCTCTACCACTGAGCCACACCCCAGCCCCTCACTGGGGGATTCTAGGCAGGTGCTCTACCACTGAGCCATGCCCCCAGCCCTGTGAAGTGTTATTAGTATGACATTCAGATATTGGAAAGTGAGGCTAAAAACGAATGACTTCATCAAGCCATGATTACAGCTCAACATTCCATCATCCCTTGAATCTCATTATGTTCTATGCCACCGGGATTCACAGTCATGAGTCTAAGAAAGAGTTCATTGGGGGTACCACATAGAAAATACTAGAGTTTTCCCCTGAAGTATTTTGCATTTAAAATTAATTTTAAAATGAGTTTTGTTGATATTTGACAAGTAAATAGTGTGTGTATATGTTTAACTTGTGAATAAGTGTATGTCATGTATATTTTTAGGCTTTTCCCTGATGGAGCTGTACAGGACATATATCTTCAAACATACAGGAAAATGACTGTTCTTCCCCACCCTTGTCCTTTTCAACAGAGAATGCTGACTGAGGTTTAATTCACAATGCTATTAACACATGAACATGNGAACACAAATTGTTTGCTGATAGTGAGATTACTGAATTAGTCTTATTCAACTCATTGTCTAGTGGGGGAGCCAGACACGTAAACAGTGGCTAATACTCAATGCCCATAGAAGCAGAGACAAATGGAAGAATTCATTTTTGAGAAATAAAAATGTTCTGTGAAGTTTGTAAGACGGGACACAATTAGCTGACTTTTCTTGACCTTCACTTCTAGTTTAGGTGTGCTACTTTATGCAGATGAGGGAGGCAGGGGATGGTGAGCTGAGAGCCTACGTAGATAGTCTCCATCGATACATGGCAGAGATAACACACAACAAAGCAGTGACTAGGCATGCTGTGTGTACCTATGATCCCAGAACTTGAAGGATGGAAGCAAGAGTATCAGAAGTTCAAGGTCATCCTCAGATACAAGGAGTTCAAGGCTGGGCTGGGGCTATATGCGACTTTGTCTCAAACAAAGAAAAATCATAACATGCAACACATATGGGCTCCTCCTTAGAAAAGTAGCCTTATAATTTATTGACCAATTTCTGATATACTTTTTTACCTACAAAATATTTCTCTGGGATCTTAGGAGGACTATGAGAGCATTATGGAACCCATCCTGGTTCTGGGATGTGAAGACGTGATTGCATTTCATTCTTGNTTTTTTCTGACTCTCCATTACTCTATAAAAACATGATAAAGCAACTCCTTCAGTTTCTGACCAATTTTACCTGAGTGTAATAATATTTCGAGCTCTCTGTTCAGGGCTCTTAACTATGGTATGCCCATATTCTTTTCCTATAAAATAAGACTCTATAAAATAAGAGTGAATCAGACACTCAATTTTCTTAGAATAGTGTCTTATGCCCAGTCAATATTTAGAAGAGTTGATGTCTTAGTATTGCTATCCCTGTGCCTGATAAAGGTAGGTAGGTAAGTAGCTGAGTGGGCAGATGGGTGGATGAATGAATGGATGGATGGACTTTCATCTGAAAGATAGACACATAATTGATAGATAAATGGACAGATGTTAGATAGATGATAGATTGTTTTATGTATTATATATATGAAGATGATAGATTGATAATAGACAGATGATGTATAGATAGGCATATAGATAGATTAGAAATGGATGATAGGTAATAGTTGATAGAGAGATGATGACGGACATAGCTATACAAAAGATAAATGATAGAAAATTGATGATAGAGATATAGTGTGGTGGTTTAAGTGAGAATGACCCCCTTCCATAGGCTCAAATACTCGAATACTTGGCTCCCAGTTTGATAGAACTATTTGGAAAGATTAGGAGGTGTGGCTTTGTTGGAGGAGATGTGTCATTGTGGGTAAGATCTGAGGGTTCGAAAGACATGAGCCATTCCTAGTGTGTTCCCTTTTGCCTCCTGCTTGTGGATCCAGATGTCCCCACCACTGTGTCTTTGTTCTGGCATCATAAGCTCTAACACTCTGAAACTGTAAACTCAAACACTTTTATTTTTTAAATTAAATGTGTTTTTAATTGAAGTAGCATCACACCACTTTCCCTCTCCATTTCTTCTCTTCAGCTCCTACTAGGTATCTTCCCTCACACTCTTTGTAAGGTCCCCTTCTCAAGTTGTTAACCTCGTTGATTATTATTGTTGATATGTGTGTATGTGTGTGTGTGTGTGTGTGTGTGTGTGAGAGTGTGTGTAGGTTGCATATGCACATGCAACCTGCTGAGTGCTTTTTTTTGTTATTTGTGTATGCATGGTTTCAGGGCTGACCACTTGGCATTAAACACAGTAAGAGGCTAATTCTCCCTCTCCCAGAAGTCAGTTGCCTATAGNTTTTTTACTAGGTATGGGACCCCATAGATTTTCCCCCTCCCACGTAATATGTCCATTGATATTGTCATTGTTCCAGTCTTGTGCATGCAGCCATTCCTAGGAAAGAGTGTTTCACCACAGACTTCCTGGTATTCTGGCTCTTAACAATCTTTCTGCTCCCTTTTCCATGATGCTCCCTGAGCCAGAGCCATGATATACATGTATCTGTTGGGTCTGGGTGTCCTTGGATCCATTGATCTCTGCATTGTGTCTAGTTGTAGTTTTCTGTGATGGTCTTTATTTGCTGTAAAGAGAGGCTCCTCTGGTGAGGGATGGTAGCCACACTTATCTGTGGCTATGAGGATAAGATTTAGAGTATAGTAAGGAATTAATGCAGATCTAGCAAACTGGTGGTAGTAGGTTCTTTTATAGGGTCCATGACTTCACTAACCCCGGGAAGCTGGTTGGTTTTTCAGCACCAGGTATGATTTTACTCTTGTTGAGTGGGCCTTAAGTCCTATTAGATAGCTATTGGTTATCACCAACATACGAGTACTACTCTTGCACCTTTATGAATATCTTGTCACGCTAGTCATTGTCGTGGTTCATAGGTGCTACAGCTGGGTAGGACTGTTGAATTGCTTCCTTCCCCTGGCAGCTTGCATAATATTTTCTGGTACCCTAAAGACTGGGTGGCAGGAAAGAAGCTTTGAAGTCAGATCCAGCTCAAATCATGAGTCTTGTATCCTAAGTGTGTGGTGTCTTCAGCAATAGGGTCCCACTCTCAACCTCTGACAGGCAACCAGGGGCTACATGGGTAATTTGTACTGTTTTGGGCGTCACTTGAACTACCGTGACTAGCCATTCAGAAGGAAGTTTCTTGTGTCTGCTACTGGGGTTTTTGTTAGTCTGTGGCTCTTGTCAGGAATGGCTTAACTCATATATATATATATATGTATATATATATATATATTATGTGCACACAATATATAATATACAACATTACTTTATACTATATATGTGTTATATAATTTTAGGTAAATACAAAATATGATTCTTTGTGGTTTTATCAAACAACCTTGGTGTTATCTCTCTCTCATCACTCCTCCTTCTGCATTGACCTCCCTCTCTCCACAGTTGGAGCCCCTCTNCATTTTTTTTATTTTCCACTTCCTATCAATTGTATCCTGATATTCTCCCTTCAAGACCTCCACATCTATGGTCCCTTTGTAGTTTCCTGATTTCTGTTTTTACTCCATGTCACATGCTCACATCTGAGGATTTGGAGNTAAGACCCACAGTTCAGAGAGCATGCACTGTTTGCCTTTCTGGGACCGGTTATCTCATTCAATATAATCTTTTATAGTTTCATCCATTTACCTGCAGATTTCAATTTTATTTATAGGTGAATAGTATTCTGTTGTGTGTATGTGCCGTAGTTTAATCATCTACTCACCTGTTGAAGGATATTTATTTTATTTCCTGGCCATTGTGAATAAAGCAGCAGTGAAACATTGCTGAGCAAGTTATCTGTGCAGTAGGATATTGAACTCTTTGGGCATGTGCCAAGGAGTGGTGTAGCTGGGTCCTATAGTAGATTTAGATTTAGTTTTTTGGGCATTCTCCATACTGATTTGCATTCCCACCAACAAGNAATGAGGGTTCCTTGCTAGCATTTGTTGTCAATTGCTTGTTGATCCTTGTCATTATGATGGTGGTAAGATGAAACCTCAAAGTTATCTTAACTTGCATTTCCCTAGTTGTTAAGGATGATGAACGCTTTTTGAGGTATTTTAGTGTTTCAGGTTTCAGATTGAGGCCTTGGATCCACTTGGGTCTAATTTTTGTGNGGGTTAATAGATACAGGTCTAATTTAATTCTAATGCATGTGGACGTCCATAAACGCTTTCTGTTATAAGTTGCCTTAGTTGTGGTGTTTCATCTTGGCAATAGAAAAGTAATTAAGACAAATAACTAATACATAGATATGTAGATAGATGGTAGATAGATAGAAAGATAGATGATAGGTAGGTAGATAGACGATAGATGATAGGTGGGTAGGTAGATAGATGATAGATGCATAGATAAATGATAGATGTTAGGTAGATAGATGATTGATGATAGATAGATGATAGATAGACACAGACAGACAGACAGATAGATAAATAGACAGATGGTAGAGATAATGCTGGACCATCCTGAGTACCTCTGTTCCTGAGAACCTCCCACTCCTACTCCTCACTAGTGCACATCACCCCAAGATTCATTGTGGGTTATCAGGCTCCAAGAAGATCAAAACCCCATGTCTTAGAGCCACACTCACATTCTGACACCTTCATTGAACCTAAGGGTTCTATCAGCCCAGCACTGTTGTCTTCAAAGATGTAAGACCTTGTTAACAATCAGACAGAGTTTGTCTGTCTACAAAGGTGGATTCAGTCATGCATGGCTATAATTGGTTATGCCCAAGGGAAGCCTTCTTGTAACATCCCCAGGGCTTGGTTGCCAGCTTTATTTTGTTCAGAAATATGAGCAACAATCTGTTGAAGTTATTGCATGATGAAATGAGGATCTGAAAAATCCCTGATGGGTTGGGTTGATAAGGCTGACTCCAAGAGGTGAGAGGAACAGACACAGTGGTAAAGTCTTGAACTTGTGCCAACCCCCAACCTTACACGAATAGTAAGAGCAAAGAATAATGGGAAAGGGTTGATTTTTCAGCACAGGTGCAAATGGCAGCCACCAGATTTGATGTGGATTCGCAGTTATAAGGGTACTGTCACCAGAGTGAATTCACCTAAGACTGTCCTGTTAGAGGTAGTCTGTCAATACAAAAGAAGTAATTCTCTCTTCAATCATCTCTGCTTAGACCTTGGTCAAGGGTAGGTCCTATGTTACTCTCTTGACAGTGCGAGGTTTTCTAGAGCAGTGATTCTCAAACTTCTTAATGCTGCAACCCGACCCTTTAATACAGTTTCTCATGTTGTGGTGACCCCCAACCATAACATTATTTCATTGCTATTTCACAACTGTATCTTTTCTATTGTTATTAATCCTAACATAAATATCTGATATGCAGGATATCTGATATACAACCCCTGTGAAAGGGTAGTTTGACACCCAAAGGGGTTGTGACCCACAAGTTGAGAACCACTGTTCTAGAGGACCAGATCCTTGAGGAACAGACCTAAGAGAATGCTCTGTTGATATGCAGATTTACACTACTGGTGTTCAAGGTCAAGGGAGTGAATATATATATTAGAAAAGGTGATTTATTAGACTGGTTTGTACAATACAGGCTGGGCTGTCCAATAATGATTGCTTACATATCAGTGATACAGAAAAACTAGTGGCTGCTCGGTCCATGAGGTTGGAGGTCTCAGCAGTCCCAACCTGGTCCTGAAGGCCTGGAGGTGTCATAGAGAGTTGCTGGCATTCCAGTCCACGTATGAAGGCTGAATACTTGGGGTTTTGATATTGCAGTGGTGGTAGTAGTAGTAGTAGTAGTGGTGGTGGTGGTGGTGGCGGCAACAGTAGGGTAGATGCAGCAAGGAGTGAAGGTAGGCAAAGCCGCACTGATTTTCTCTGCTGGAAAATGCTGCCGACTCTGAGGAGTGTCTTCTCCCTAGTTAAAGCTTCTTGGGAATGCCCTGACAGACCCACTAGAAGTGTAGTTCTTAGTTGATTCCAACTTCACTCAAGATGGGATCAAGGATGCCAGCTTTCATAGGGCAGTTCTTTGGATGCACTCTGTCAAAGTTCTCTTTGAGAACTTTTACAAGATGGAAGAGTTCAGTGCCTTCCAGGGTCATACAAATTCTAGATTCTACCAGTGGCCAATGAATCGAAGCCCCTGCCATAAAGGCAGTTGTTTTCTGAACCGTAAGCCCTTGACCAATAACACTTCCAGATGAGAACAGACTGGACTACAGTAGGAATGAGCATCAGGCATAAAATTAAGATTTGGATAGTTGGCCAGGATATATGGGACTGGTGGACTTTTGATTAGAAAGGTGATCTCTGTTTTCTTTAGATTCCAAAGACAAATGATGAAGTCTTTCTGCAAGCAAATGGGAACCAGGCACATTTATGCTCAACAGTGTTCCTAACATCACACAGGAATAAGGCACAGAGGACTGGAGGGGGTGTTTCTTAGTCACTGTTCTATTGCTGTGAAGAGACACCATGACCAAAGCAACTCTTATAAAAGAAAGCATGTATATGGGGGCTTGCTTACAGTTTTAGAGGTTTAGTCCATTATCACCATGGTGATGGCTGTACACATGATGCTAAAGCAGTA
>LZPO01031192.1:537939-552538 GCA_001675575.1 Neotoma lepida
TGTGTTGTTGTGTTTGTGCAGGTGCACATATATAGCACTCAGAACCACTTAGCAGATGGTTCTCTCCTTCCACCCTGTCGAGCCAGGGTTTCTCTTGTTTGTGCTCCTCCGAGGACTTCAGACCAACTGCCTCATGATCTTCTGAGTGATTCTCCTGTCCATGTCTCCATCCCCTTGTAGGAGCGCTGGGGTGCTAATGAGTGCCATTGCATGTAGCTGTTACAGGGATTCTGTGGTGAGACCCAAGGTCAGATTTACACAACAAGTGTTTTTACTTGATGAACTGCCTCCCTTGCTCCCCTCTTCCTCCCTCCGCTCCTTCCTTCCTCTTTCTGTCTCCCTCCATCCCTCCTCCCTGCCATCTCTTTTCTTCTCTTCCCACCCCCACCCCATTTCCCTTCCCTTCCTTAGACAAGGTCTATGTAGCCCAGGTCTCTCTATGTAAAAGCTTGGCTGCCAGGGTGGTGCTATTTAAGAAACAGAATGCAGTGGGATTCATGTTCATATATATATATATTTTAGTGAAACCTGTCTAAAGCAGAAGGAATGAAAGGGAAAGGAAGGGAATAAAAGAGAAGGGAGGGTAGAAAGACAAAAAGGAGGAGGGAGAGAGGGAAATGCTGATAAATGCTGATAAAGGGAGGAAAGAAAAGATAGGATTAAGAAATGTCTAGGGCATTAATACAGCACACTTAGGGGGTTTATTTGTCAAATTCACAATGAAGACTAAACATCACAGAGGTTGTAAACCTTGAAAAAATATAAACACACACACACACACACACACACACACACACACACACACTAGGGAGAGAGAGAACATTACAGAGTCCCTGACATTCCAAAGAGTGCTTTGTTTATTTTCTAGGTAAAGACTTTTTTTTAATATATATAAAGGATTTACTTTGTGTTTTGTGTCTTGTGTGTGTGTGTGTGTGTGTGTGTGTGTGTAAACACAAGTGAGTGCTGGCGCCCATGGAGATAAAAAGAGAGCATCAGCTCTCCTGGACCTGGAGTTACAGTGTTTGTGAGCTGCCCAACATCGGTGTTAGGAACTGAATGTGGGTCCTCTGCAGGAGCAGCCAATGAATGCTCTTAACCAGCCACTGAGCCAGCTCTGTAGCCCCTAAAGACTTTCAAGTGACTAGCTAGCTCTTCCTGAAAGGATTTCTTTGAACTGCCTAATCTACTTCTCCTTTATTGGTTTAAAAAGACATTTAAAATTGGATATTCAAAATCCAGGAAGTATGATGCTTAAGTCCAAATTTAAAAGCTGAAATATCTAGTTTCAAGGTGATTCCAACTCCTATCCTGACCTCTGGGGCTGGGAGCTGCCGTTTTCCGTTTGTGGGTTCTTCATGGAGATGGCAGCTTGCTTTGCGCAACATTTTTCTTTTCCTTGTCCTCCTCCTCCCACTCCCGCTCCCCTGTGTTTGTGATTAGAGGCCAGAGGTCAACCTTGGTATCATTCCTCTAGTGCTAGTGGTCTTGTTATTTTGAGACAGGGTCTCTCTCACCAGCCTGGGAGTTCTCCAGGTAAGCTAGGCGGGTTAGCTGTGAGCCCTAAGGATGTGCCTGCCTTCACTTCTCTGGAGCTGTTATTACAAGTGTGTGCCCAACACCAGGATTGTTATCATTTTTTTTTAAACATGGGTTGTAGGGATTGAACTCAGGTCATCAGGGTTGCAAGGCAGGCACTTTAATGCCTGATTTGTGTTTATATACAGTTATAGTAGCCGTTTGGAGGAGCCGTTTTNTCTATCACCCTAATTTCACGTCAAACACTTTGGAAGGTGGTTGTATAACAGCCTGTGTGATATAAGTTGGTACCCAATGACGTCTTCTGTACAATTTCAAAAGTCTGTGGGCCCTAGGAGAAGTCATCAGGATTCAGCTAAGAGCTTCCTGAGCAAAACTAATACCCCTCAGGAATTATTTCACATGAATGCTGAAGCACGGCAAAGGAGAAATAGCTTACTGTTTTCCTTGCAAACACATTGTATGCCATTTCTGAAAACATGGGACCGATTGAGAAAACTAAAGTTTTCTCTAAGGTTTTCTAGAACTAATGGACACGAGGACTCAATACCATGAGAAAAGTTCATGTTACAACAGCAAATAAAGCTAGCCTGGAAGCTCACTCCTGTTCTCTCAGCTACTCTGGAAGGTAAGACAGGAGGTTTACAAGTTCAAGGCCAGAGTAAACCACAGGGTGAGTTCAAGGCTATCTTGGACAACTTAATTAGATCCTGTCTCAAATTTTAAATGTGAAAAGAGGCCCTCAGTGGTGTACAGCTCACCTCAGAATCCTCCACAGAAGGCTGGGGCATGTCTCAGTGGTTGAACACTTGAATAGAGTCCCTCAGTAAGATGCTGGATGTATGGCTCAGTGGTTGAACACCTGCCTAGACTCTCCCAGTAAGGCTGATGGGGTAGCTCAGCAGTAGATCAAGCATGCTTGAGGCCATAGGTCCAATATTCAACACTCAGATATCCCTTTCCCCAAATAAGTAATGAAAAGAGCACTATAAAATAAATGGGCAGGAAAATGTTATTTTAATTATTAAATGTACAGACATAGGAAAATGGAAGGTGATCCACAAATGTTCATCTCTGGTATTGGGTTGAAATTTTATTTCTTATTTTCTGTTCTCTATTCTTTCCCAAACTTCCCCCTATTGCAAGCAATGTGATGAACAGCACAGGGTAGAAATCTTTCAGATTTCTAAATCACATTCCTTAGGATGGATTCCAGAAAAAGAATTACCAAGTCAAAGGAAAAGAACATTGGAGAAGAACTTTTGCTACAAACAGAACGGCCATCAAAAAGGCCCCGCCAATGCCCATTCCCAGCAGCATGAGAAGGCTCAGCCAATGGCACCTTCATCTCTTTACTGAAAAATAAAATCTTAGCTTCCTGGGTGTATGGGGAAATGCTTTTATTATTGCTTTCATTTGCATTTATTTTCATATTATTGAACTTGGATGTTTTCCATGTGCTTCATGTTTATGTTTTTTCCTTTGTGAATTATCTGATCTCATCGTTTATATTAATCTCCTAATGAAGTCCTTTGGCATTGAAAAACGCTATACCACTGCCAGATTCTCTGCATAGCGTTTCGCTAGCTTATTGCTAAATGTTTAATTTAGTTTGTCATTATTTAATGTGCAGAGTGCATTATGAAGGTTTATTTCTCTGTGCTTTTCTTTTCTAGTAGTATTGGGACTTCGTATTTGTTAGGTAGGTGCTCTACCACTGAGCCACACCCCAGCCCCTCACTGGGGGATTCTAGGCAGGAGCTCTTACCCACTGAGCCACACCCCAGCCCCTCACTGGGGGATTCTAGGCAGGTGTTCTACTACTGAGCCACACCCCAGCCCCTCACTGGGGGATTCTAGGCAAGTGCTCTACCACTGAGCNACTGAGCCACACCCCAGCCCCTCACTGGGGGATTCTAGGCAGGTGCTCTACTACTGAGCCACACCCCAGCCCTCACTGGAGAGTCTAGGCAGTGATCTACCACTGAGCCACACCCCCAGCCCCTCACTGGAGAGTCTAGGCAAGGGCACTAGTGGTGAGTTCTATTTTTAGCCTTCTTTGTCTTTTCTATCTTGATGTGGGGTCTTACTAAATTGAATAGATTGCCCTTGAACTTAGGATCTTCTTTCCGCATAATGCTGAGTGGCTTATATCCTTAATATTTTCTAATAAAATCCAGTGAAGAGCGAAATTCTTTTTCCTTCCCAAATGCTTATCTTTCCAGGACCATTTGTGAAAGAAGCCCTTCCCCCNACTCAGTTATTTGTTGCATTATCTGTATTTACTGCAGCTTCTTTCTTAACCACCCAGTGTTATCTCCTACCCATTTTTACCTGAGAGCATTTTTCATTATGATAATTCCATAATACATTATAGCACCAGATACAGATTTCCATCCTTAATGATTTTTAAAGCTTTTCTTGCCTGCTTACTCTTCCCAATGACCTTACAAATCATGGTGAAGCTGGGCGTGGCGATGCATGGCTGTCATCCTGCACTTGGGAGCATGAGACGGGAGGGCTGTGAGCTTTAAGGGGTGAAGTGGTTGTGCGTTCGCGTGTGCAAGGAAAGAATCTCAGGTGTCCTTTCTCAAGCACAATTCAATTAAAAAAATGTAAAGGCACTGTCTCTCTGGCCTGGAACTTGGCAAGCCGGGTCGACTGGCTGGCTAATGAGCCCCAGGGAGCCTCCTGTCTCCATTTCCCCAGTGCCACAATGCCTGGATTTTCACATGAGTGTGGGAATCTGGTCTACATGCCTTCAGGAGAAGCACTTCACACACTCAGTCATGGCCCTTGCTCAGAAAGAAGGTTTGGAGGATCCCACATGGGGGTTACACCATAGAGACCCCACTGTCTGAGACAGCCTATATGCATCTGTTCTAGTTCCCTTTTTATAACAGAGATGTGGTTTTGAATCCTCGGTTGTGTCTCTTCCCAACTTCGTTTCTAAGGGGTGACAGCGCTTCTCTCACTGTGCCCCCGCAGTGTCCCCAGGGTCTAGCACAATGGCTGGTACATAACGGGTCTGTGTATTTCTTTATTTAAATTAGAAGTTGCATTTCCGGACAGCGGATACCAAGTAGACCTTAGCTTTGCCAGTGCGTTGATGGTGCCCTTGCTGTGCCCCTTACGGAAGCCAGGCCCCCTTTCCTTCCACTCCGTCTGTTTCTCTCTTCCCCACTAACTACGGCCTTCTGTGTCTAAACATGCTCTTGTTCACAGAGGGCTCGATTCTCCCAGTCTGGCCCCAAACAACTCCCCTTCTTTGCTTCCTGTGTTTCATTTCATTTTCTTCCCCGCCCATCCTTCTTTCCTCATTCACTCTCTCTCCCTTTCTCCTTTTCTCTTTCCCCTCCTTCCCTTCTTTCTGATAGGCTCTCAAGTAGCCCAGGCTAGCCATAAAGTCACCTTGTAGCCAAAAATAACCTTGAACTCTTGATCCTCCTGCTTCTATCTCTCAGACTGGTAAGTTTTGGATGGGGGCAGGGGCTCAAGAGGGATGCTGAGATGGATTGCTGGGGAATGAAGTATTTTTAGGAAAGCCATTGATGCAGTTGACAGACAGGCAGGCAGAAGCATGGTGGGAGCTCTAAGAAGAGTTCAGGCCCCAGCATCAGAAACAGAAAGCATGATGGGGTCTCCGAAGGGAGGAATCAAATTTTATATGGCAGATGTGCTCTTATACTCTCTGAGGATGGGGGTGGTTTCAAAGCAAAAGCCCACAGCCAGGCTCTTTGATTCCCAGGCAGGAGGAAGGGAAGGGCCTCGAGAGCTGCATGTATGGCCACCAGTACCAGCCTGATGTCAACTCACTTCCTAGGACATCTCTGAGCTGGAGATTCACAGACAGTGAATCCGGGTAGTGTGTGTGTGTGTGGTGTCTGAAAGGATGGAGGGCTGCTGCAGGTATTGTGACCTGAGCAGAGGCTGGATTCTAAGGTCACATTCTTATCCAGAGTGCCNGGATGACAGATCTTACTGCCACGCTCAGTTTCCATAATTTTGGAAATGCAACCAAGGGCTTAGTACATATTAGGCAAACACTCTACCAACTAAGCTACATCCCCAGCATCCAAATGTTTCTTAAGACTTCTTCTCTGGCAGTGAGTAATCGGGGTGTCAATTTTCATTGTATTCAGGTGCTCAGTGTGTCTCTCCTCTCTCTCGCACCGTGCTCTGTTTTATTTCTCTTTTCAATAGTTAACATGGAGACGAGGCTTTTACCATAGGCCAACCATTGGTAAAGTGTGTTTAGATTGTGGAGNGTCTTTTCTTATGTTGGTTTTAGNATGCTCCAGCTGTTGGGTTGTAGTATGCATAGCTGCTCGAGGCAGCTAGTTAGTAGTCAACAAAAGAATGCTAGCTGGGATGTNGAATACATGTCTGTAGTTCCAGCCCTCAGGAGGCTGAAGCAGGGGGATTGTGAGTTAAAGGATATCCTGAACTACATATTGTGTCTCTAACGCACACATACACACACACACAACAAGGTTTTACTCCCATCTTCCACTTGCCGGTTCTTTAAATCTGATAACTTAGAAGAGTTATGATTAATAAATTAAGATTTATATATTGATAAGCAATATATAAAACAAAAGAAGGGCTAGAGAGAGAGGGACAGCATGTAATACAGTTGTCACATATGCAGAAAGACCACAGTTTGGTCCCAGCATCCACATAAATGCTGGACAGGCACAAAAAAGTGACCTACTTATAATCCCAACACTTGGTAGGCAGAGGCAGGGATGTCCAAAGCTAGCTTGACTGGCCAAATCAGTGTGCCCTATTGAGAGTCCTTGCCTTAGTTTATAAGGTAGGGACCAATCAACAGAGACACCCAATGTCAACCTTTGCCCTTCACACTCACATATATTTGTGCATGTGCGTTTGCACACCCATGTATACCTCCCCACATGAACATGCCCTGTCCCCCACTCTACACACACGTAAGAGAGAGAGAACTCCCAACATGCGTTGCACCATAGTTCCTGTCCACCTCTATCTGCTTAGAGCACTCCACAGAAGGNGGACTAGAACCCATGCTTCAACTCAGTACATTACCGGCTCATCCTGGATTATCTTGGGGTCCAGTTCTGCATTCTCCCCTTGTTGTGGTCTGGATATGAAATGGCCCCCATCGGATCATATGTTTTAACACTTGGTTGTGTGGGGATTTTTGCGGAGCCCTTAAGACTGCCTGGTGAGCAGTCACTGGGGGATAGGCTTTGAAAGTTCTAACCTGGCTACATGCCCCATCCTTTCTCTGTCTCCTGGTCTACCTCAGTGCGAGGAAGCTGCACTGTAAGCTCGGGCTGCCAGAACCCAGTGGGTCTCAGCTGCTGTGCCTTTCCCCCTACAACTCATCGGTCACATCCCCTTAAACCAAAAGCCAGATAAAGACTCTGTCCCTCAAGTAAGAGCAAGTTGACCATGAAGATTGACCATCATACCTTGTTTCCCTTCGCCACGTGTTAGGCTCCTCCCCTCTCAAAGATTTACTGATAACTGTTGAGGATGACATCTGGGGAGCCTCAGGCATCAAGTATGATGATTTTACGGATCCACCATGGTCCTCACTTGCTTCTGCCCGTGTAGTGGCTGGTAACCTTCTACAGCCTGGAATAGGAATATGCCGACTGTGTGTATTTATCCCTCTGGGGTGGATTTCACAGACTGGAATGGATACTCAGACACGCATTTTACATGTTCCTTTACGTTGTTGCCTCATTCCCCGTCAATGCCCACCAGCTTTTTTGGTCTATTCCTTTCTTTCCTTTAATTTTTTTCAGTGAGTTTATGATGTTTTCCCTCTTCCTGGAACATTCAGCTGGCTGTCCTTAATGAACATTGTACAGTCCTGGCCCCCCTGCAGCTTCCCGTCCTAGTTCAAGTTCATTACTTTGCCTCACAGAGCCGTAGGAGTCCAGAAGACATGGTCCTCTCTCTGCTGGCTGGCTTCCTGTTCCTCTTGTTAAGTGGATCAAGATCAGTGGAAGCTACCAAAGGGAGGACCAGGTCAGAAGGCGTGAGCTTCCTTCTTTCTGCATTTCCTTTTTCAGTCAAGATTCCTGTAAAACCATCACTAAGAGAGTTGACACCCCGCCTGGTGAGATAGCTCAGTGGGTAAAGGTGCCAGCCACCAAACCTGATGACCTGAGTTTGATCCCTAGGGCCCACATGACGGAAGGGGAGAACTGACTCCTGCCACTGTCCTCTGACTTCCACACATGTGTGTGCACACACTCTGTCCTCCACCACACATGCGTGTGCACACACTCTGTCCTCCACCACACATGCGTGTGCACACGCTCTGTCCCCATCACATGCAATTTTTAAAAAGATTGAATCCTTTGTAAGGCAAANTAAGTTAGTTGGACTGAGGTAGTCTCACATCTGTTTGCATGCCTTGTTATTATTTTTTTAAATCTAGATTCTTGGCCTTNNTGGCAAGGCATGAAAGTAGAGGGAGACTATTTGGGAAGAGAAACTGGACCAGCAGGAGAGGAGAGGAGGGGAGGGCAAAAGAGAATCATGTGTGTCTGAAAAGTCTCAGGGTGACCTGTTATTTTATATAATATATGCTAATAAATAAATAATCCCCGCATAGCTTGNAAGGATGGCTCAGTTGGAAAAATGCTTGCTACAAGGATCTGAGTTTGAATCCTTAACACCAATGTAAAAAACAAGCCATGGCATATACCTGTAATCCCGACACTGGGGAGGCAGAGACCAGAGGATCCCAGGCAGTCTAGCAGAATTGGAGAGCTCCAGGCTCAGGGAGAGATCCTGTTTTAGGAGATCAGTTGAGGACAGCCCTCAAAGTTGGTCTCTGGTCTCCACACACATGCGTGCACATACACACTCACATATACCATACACATGCGCACACACCTGCACGGAAACAGTTTGCATTTCACAAAGGGCCACTGGTCCAGGAACTGTTCCACACTTAGCTTTGACGACACTCGATACTGGCTGTTTGTGGTGACCCTGTCCTGGTTAGACTTGTTTATCAGACCAATTCTTTTTTGGGTAGAAGAAATCGGAGTTGTGTGCTGGGTTGTGTGTGAAGTGCCCTGGATCCTCTGGAAACTGACCATCTGTGAGGATGACTAAAGATTGTTCACTGCAGGCAGAGTGGCAATCTGGGGAACATGTGGCTTTTAGACAGTGGTCATTTACATTAAAATTCCCAAAGGTCACCTTTCCCAATTTCTCATCAAAACCTTTCCTCGGGGCTAAGAGAAGAAGAAAACATTATAACCCTCAGATTCTGGAAAGCAATATAAACCTTATCAAGGTGGTGTGCTGGGGTCTCTGATGCAGAGGGGCGTGGCCTCCTGCGGAGTTAAATGCTGGGGTTCCTAGTTGAACCCTTGCTCTGCCATGTGCTAACTCTCAGGCATTTTTTCCACTCATTGCTTTTAACTCCTTCTTGACAACTTACCACTGGTAAGACGTGAATTGTGAGAATTCTTCATAATGTTGGAGTTGAAATAAATTTATGTAATACTCATAGACCGGGCATCCAGAAAATGGCAAACAACTATCTCCGGTTTCTTATTATTACTCTTTTAGATGATTAAGCAAAACCTATAGGGGTAAGAGTTATTTCATTCATTTCAAAAATTTATTTTGTTTTCCAGTTATGTGTATGTGTGGGTATGGTATGTATGCTTCTACATGTGCTTGCAGATGCTCTCAGAGTCCAGAAGAGGGTGTCAGATCCCCTGGAGCTGGAGTCACAGGTGTTTGTGAGCCACCTGATTTAACTGCTGCTGGCTGAATTCAAAATTCAAGTCTTCTGGAAGAACAGTGGGTGCTCTTAAGCACTAAACCATCTTCCCAGCCCAAGAGACAGCCATTTAGATTACTCTGTGTGTGTGTGTGTGTGTGTGTCTGTGTGTGTGTGCGCTCGTGTGCTGTTCTTGCATGTTGGGGAGTGCAAGAATGTGTTGAGCTTGCTCTGGGGACCACCTGTCTTCATCTTCCCAGGCTGGAATTATAGGCAGGTTGTCATGCTTTTACTAAGCCATCTCTCCAGTTCCTCAAGACAGACCATGTTTGTAAGTGATAAATGATCGGCTTGTTTTTCTTCCTGNGCCAAGGAAGAACTTAGAGGCATCACTTCTGCTGGCCAGCCTTTGGCCCCAAATAGCATCTGCTTGTGAGTGCTGCCTGGTGCTGTAGTGAGTGGGACCAGAACTCCCAGAGGATTGATCCTTGAGATGCACAGTGCTTTGCTCCTCTGATCCTCTGCAGGGCGTAGAGAAGTAGGCGGTCCTTCCTCTCTTACATGGAAGGTGGATTTTTCAAATGTAGTTTTACTCTCCCCAGGCTGAGAAGCATGGACAAGCCAGTCCCCTTGGTAGTCTTCCAAGTGGGAGAGAATAGTGCCCACCAGCCCATGAACAGGGATGTGAGTGTCCAGCCTGCTGGACACATTTTAAGGTCTCATGGGGTCTGCACACAAAGAGGCCTGTGTCCTTGAGCTGAAGCTCAGAGACTTAATGAATGGCAGAGCCCACCATAGATGAGTTAGGATGGTGACCGTGAGCTGTGTCTATAAGTACATATTTAGGGAACGCTGGAACCCAGTGCTTCTTAATNCTTCTCCTTCCCATTTCTCTTCCACCTTCTTCCCCCTCTTTAATCTTTATTCTCACTCCTCTCCCTTTCCTTCTTTCTCCTCTTCCCTCCCCAATTCCTCTTTCTTTTTCTTCCTCCTTCTCCTTCCTCTTCCCCTGCCTAATTCTGCCTTCCCCCATCCTTTCTTCTTCTTTCTTCTCTTCCTATCTTGATAGATCCTATTTATGCCCAGGAACAAATATACCAGGAACGCATCAGAAGACATCCTTTCTGTGTTTCGGCCAGCATCAGGGAGTTTTCTATTTAGAAGTACTTGCTAATCCGAATGGCTCATGTGGATTCGTCTGTTTGTATGCACGTTCTTAACAGGCCAGCCAGGGTGAAATTCCAGCTCCCTTTATCTTGTCAAATGGTGAGAGAAAAATTGATTTCCCCTCTACAGTTCATTGACTGCCCCACCTCATTTGCTGGATTAATCTTCCCTTTCCTGCTAGCTTGCCACACCTCCCTGACCCTCCCAGAAGTTTCATCTATGAGGAAATGTGTTCCTGGACAGTCTGTACTGAATTATTGACATCTTGGTGGTGACACCGACTTGGCCTTTGGGCCTAAGCTTTGAATGGGTGCTCTTTGGATGCACAGATACCCCGAGAGTAGATTAATCGCTGGGTCTGATTTTTGGCGCGCTACCTTGTGTGTCTTCACTGACTGGAGCTAAGGTAAGGATGTGGAGAGCTGTTGGTAGCATTGCCAGTTTAAACAGTTCTAAGGGCCCCTAACGCTGTGTTGATGACTTGCTGAGGGTCACTCAATGCTCTGAGGGTTCACTTTGGCCTGGGAAGTTGACTTGACAACACCTTTTGGTTAGTATCAGCTCTCGCATGAGAAAACCCAAGTGACGCTTAGCTAAACAAAGGGAAAACAAGCAAGAGACATCACTTATTCACTCTACAAGCACATACTGAGTTACCTGTTCTGGCAATCCATATACATAGATGTCTCAAGCCTTGTTGGGTGACTTTTCCTGCTGAGACCTGAGCAGATGTCTATTCGTCCCAAATAGAGCACAGACGCCAAACCGAAGAAATGATTCCACTATAGTCTACTTTTGTGAACCAGTGAGGAAGTTTATTGGGATTACTGACAGGAGCATGGGTGACTCAGAGGCAGCTGCATCACCAAAAGTCTGCCCAGCATGGGTGATGACTCACAAAAGCTTTGTCCCATCAGCTCCCCGCACTTGGTTAGCAGTTTGGAAGCATGCCCTGCCCCACATAGAAACTGCTTATCTAACATTGAGAGGGGCTTTTTGAGTCTTGTAAGTTCTAAGGGCTTTCTGTGCCTTGTGAGTTTTGTTGACTTCCCTGAGTCTCCCTCCAGGAGGGAATGTTTCCTTTCAGAGGAAATAGTTATTCAACGGATTTGGTCTCTTACACTACAGAATTCAGTTCAGGTGGGAGTCATGCAAACCATGACTGGAGCCCAATGAAACAAGAACTGAGCATTGCAGCTCCTCCTCTGAGAACAAGGCGGTGTTTGCCAGGTAGATTATCTTTCTGTGGGGAAAGATAATCCCCCAGGGGACATAGCAGCAGGTACCTAGAACTGTGAAAAACAGCACATTGCTTTTTATGCACTGGTGGGGATGGTAAGGGTACAAGAGAGATGAGCAGAATTGGAGATTGGTTATGTTGAAGTGTTTTTCTTAGTTTTGGGTCAAAATATCACTGAAGTTTTTGGAGCAGTATTGAATTTGCTTAGGGGGTGCATAATCTCCAAACTGAATGGAAGATGATGTAGAGGCAGCAGTGTGATGCCATCATCCCAAACGCTAGTGTTGGTTCTTGGAAGCATTATCCCAGCAGGCTTGTTAGAAAGGGAATTATCTGTTGGAGAAATGAGAAAGAGAACCTCAGTAAGTATTTAAGAAGTTAAACCCTTTGGACATAACGACCGTATTGATGTGTGAGTACAAAGATGGAATTGTGACTTCTGTCACATACAGCTGAACAATTTGAGATACAGAGGAGGAGCAGATGGGAGGTATGGTCATGATAAGGGGGAGGTGCTGGGTGGGCATTTAGATAGAATACAGTCATGAATTGCCTAATGATGGGGAAAGGCACTGAGAAATGTCTCATCAGGAATTTCATTATGCTGTGAAAAATCAAAGAGCATGCTTACACAAGCTTAGATGTTGCACAGCTAAGCTAATATGTGTGTGTATGTATGAATGAATGAATGAATGTTTTGTATGTATGAACAAAGCAACACAAGATTGAGTTAGGGACAAGAGGAAATGATATACTCAAGACCTGTGGTAGGACTGGGGATGTAACTCAGTCAATAGAATTCTTTGGTAGCATGCACAAAGCCATGGGTCCAGCCCTTGCACGGAATAAACTGAGCGTAATGGCACACACACACACACACATGTGGTCCTAACACTTGGGAAACGGGATGGGATGATCAGAAGTTAATGTCATTCCCAGCTCCATTACAAGTCTGAGCCAGTCCTGAGCTACATGAGACAACCAACAACAATAAAAAAATACCTTACAGGTTGTTTTTTCGAAAGAGGACTAGAAGTGTATACTACTAGATATGCTAATTATTGCCACTTTCTTGTGATACTTTGATGTTTTAAAACAAAGTGGGCCTTGGTAGTACAGGCCTGTTATTCATGAGATGAGGCCAGAGGGTGGCAAGTTAAAGGTCTTGTCTCTAAAGACAAAGTAAAAAGACAGCTAGAAATGCTGCTCAATGATAGAGCACTTGCACAGAATCCCCAGGTGAGGGGCTAGGGTGTGGCCCACCTGTAGAACGACTATTTTGAATCCTCCAGTGAGGGCCTAGGGCTGTTGCTCAGAGGGAGGGTGCATATGCCAGGGAACTGGTTTTAGTGTAGAATACTGTCTTAGAGTTTCTATTGCTGTGATAAAACACCATGACCAAAAGCAACTTGGGAAAGAAAGGTTTTATTTTAGCTTACGTGTTCAGATCATAGTCCATCCTGAAGGGAAGTCAGGGCAGGAACCTGAACCTGGAGATAGGAACTGAAGCAGAGGTCATGGAGGAGTGCTGCTTACTGGCTTGCTCCTCATGGCTTACTCAGCCTGCTTATTTATACCATCCAGGACAGCTTTCCTATGGGTGGTACCTCCAACAGTGGGGTAGGCTCTCCCACATCATTAACCAAGAAAATGCCTCATGGGCTTGGCTATGGGCCTATCTTCTGTTTGCATTTTCTCAATTGTTTCCTCTTCCCAAAGAAGCTTGATTCAAGCGAACAATAGCAACAGAACCTATCCAGGACAAGTACCTACGTAAAATCCTTCTGTGGGGAGTTGGGGGTATGGCTCAGTGGTAGAGCACCTGCCTAGAATCCCCCAGTGACGGGCTGGGGGTGTGGCTCAGTGGTAGAGCACCTGCCTAGAATCCCCCAGTGAGGGGCTGGGCATGTGGCTCAGTGGTAGAGCACCTGCCTAGGATGCTTGGGCACCTGGGTTAAATACCCAGTACTAGGAAAAAAACTAAACAGTGTTAAACAATTCTCAGTTACATCACCAGCTCTTTTTTATTTTATTTAGGTCATGCCAAGGAGAAAAACATGAGAGTTGTTTACTGCATCACATTTATGGTACTTTTCACTCATACCTCTTTTCTCCTTGCAGGAGATGGGCAGGTGGATTTTGATGAATTCATGACAATTCTTGGGCCCAAGCTGGTGTCATCAGAAGGTCGTGATGGTTTCCTTGGAAATACGATAGACAGCATCTTCTGGCAGGTAAGTGAGATGTTCATATAAGATTCGGTCTGGCAAACGTGTTTTCTAGGATGAACTAACTTTGACTATGAAGTCTTGAGTGTCTATTCAGACTGAAGTGAACTCTCTTGGACTGGAGTGATAGGTGCTCTTTGAATCGGATGTCTCAGTTGAAGTCCACACTATGCTTAGTGAGGGTTTGGAGAAGTGAGCTGTTTCCTCATGTCTTTTCCTTCCATATCCAATTTATAAAGGGCTTTGTCCCGGGGACCTTGAAAAGGGGACATTGATCTTATCTGTAAAAATTCTTACTTTGAGCTAAACCCCTGAAAGTTCTCAGTTCAGGTGTTCATGAGAGACACTGAGGCAGGTTATCCTTTTAGGTAAGAGATTCATCGGGAGGTTTATTAATGCCGTAGGCAAACAGGCATGAGATGAGTTCTGAGGAGAATTAGGTTCTATGAGACAGAGTGGCAGTCTCCTCCTAGAGGTTTTAGGGAAAGAGGTGGTGTTCCTATGCCTTGTAGTTGCTGAGGGCTCTGTAGTGTATGCTCACAGTCAGATTCATGTCTGTCCTCNGTGGCAAGAGTTGATCCCCTAGGTACTGTGTGTCCATCATATGGGATGTGATTACCGTAGTGCCTGATTGGTTAGGGTGTGTAGTAAACTTCCTCTGGAATGTGAGGGCTGCAGATTCACAGG
>LZPO01031192.1:615493-642167 GCA_001675575.1 Neotoma lepida
ACTTGTTTATAAGATACATACCATGAATGTATCTCAAGGAGAGTTGAGAGGAAATGGCCTGAGGCAAGATTTGAAGAGCTGTTGATTGAAAATTGCCCTAAAGCAACAAAAGACAGGAAGAAAAAAATTGAACATTAATCAGAACAAATACAAAGAAAACCATATTGTGAGTGTGGTATTTAATATGAAGTTGTCTCAAGAACTTTCCCTCAGGAGATGTAGACAACATTTACCTGTGCCTTCTGATGCACCGATGACAAGCCAAAGTATGATTTCGTCAAAGTCTTAACTTGCAGAGACAGTGAGTTCATANTGACTTACCTATAGAGTATAGGTGAGGAACTGCTTACAGGTTTGTGGATGTCCCCAAAGCAGCTGCACCACCNAAGTCATCCCAGCTTGGATGACAACTTCCTTATAGCTGTATAGATGGAGTACCCTGCTTAGGTAACCTTCTACTTTATATAATTAGCATCTCCTGAGACCATGGGACCCCATGCAGTTAGGGCAGAATTGCATACAGATATCTAGGAGGTGATGGAGTGAGTGACCTGAGGGTCCAGTGACCCTCCCCAGTCCTCCTTCTCTGAAGGAATGTNAACAGACACCAAGGCTGATCTTAAAGGCCTCTCACATGTAGTCACAGCTTCTCTGATGAAGATGATGGCTGTTCTACTTGAAGGATAGCATTCTCCCTATATGAAGGGTATGGTCCCCAGCAGGAAGATCTAACCACCTTTCAGTGATTGGATCATGAGGGCTCTGACCCACTCAATGAATTCACCCATCAATAGATTCGTCAATTGATGGCATTGTTGGGAAGTGCTGGAGACTTTTTGGTGGGATCTGATTGGAGGAAGTAAGTCTATGGGGNCTTGCTCTGGAAGGCTGCTTCTTGTCTCTGGACACTTCCTCATCTCTCTTTACTTCCTAGCTGCCATGAGGTGTGCAACTTTCCTCTGCCTCCCTGTTCTCCTATGGTGCTTCAGCCCTCGTGGCCATGAAACTATCCAACTATGAGCTGAAGCCTCTATGCCATGAATCAAAATAAATCTTTCCTCCTCTAATTTATTACTCTCAAGGATGGAATAGTGAGCAGCATGGTTGTGGTTCATCTCGGCTGCCGGATTGATGGGAATTNGACTAACTGTGGAAGCAAATCTTTGGGCATGTATAGGAGAGGTTCTTTACATTGGGATAACTNGAGTGGGAAGACCCACCCTAAATGTAGCTGGCACCATCCCATTGGCTGGGGTCTTGGAAGGGATAAGAGGGAAAAAGTAAGCTGAGCCCCAGCATTCATCTCTCTATCTGCTTCCTGACTGTGGATGCAATGTGACCAGCTGNCTCACAATCCTGTCGCCATGCCTTCCAAACCATGATGGACTGTGTGCTCTCAAACTGTGAGCCACAGCAAACCCCTCCTTCCTTCCTTCAATTGCTTTTTGTTACAGCCAAAAAGACAAGTAACTAGTGTAATAGTTGATCATAGTAACTGGTGAAAACTAAGGACAAAGAAAATATCTTAAAACCCAAACAGTCACTGGCCGGTAGTGGTGCACTCCTTTAAACCCAGCACTTGGGAGAAAGAGACAGGTGAATCTCTATGAACTTGAGGCCAGCATGATCTACAGAGTGAGTTCCAGGACAGCCTGGGATGCACAGAGAAATCNTGCCTTAAAAAACAAACAAACAACAACAAACCCTGAACAGTCACAATAAAAGACTTCAGTGACTACATCTTACTTTCCTGTAAAAGTTAAAAGACAATTAATAGAATCTTTAAANTGATTAAGAAAGAATAAGTGTTACTGTAAGTATTTATAACCATAAATGACATCTTCCAGACACAATAGTTAAATAAAGACATTTGTAGTCACCTAAAATCTGGAAGACTTGTTTTGTTTCAGAACAGAACAACAGCAAAAAAACAAAAACAAAAAAAACAAAAACAAAAGAGAGCTCTTCCTGGCAGGTGAAAAATGATTCCAGATGGAAATACGATATCTGGGGAAGGAATGAAGGGAGCTTAAAGAGATTTAAAATGTGGTAGAGATGGCTAAACATAATGAATATTGAATGTTAAAACTGATAAGGAACAATGTAGAGCTTAAGGTAGACACACTTAAAACTTGACAGTGATAAACACAACAAGGCATGGAGATCATTTGGCTTAGAATATTGTAAATCCTCTGCATTTTCTCACCAACGCTGGTTATGCTAATTCGGGATCATCTGTGCCTCGAGGGTGAGATTAACAAGGTACATTTAAGCTCAGATACATCAATTAATCATAGTAGCTGATGTGGAGGAATATTCTGGTCTAGAGATGGGGAGTTTTCAGGCTAAAAACATCAAAATCCTGCAGTATGCTGCTTATGGAAGAAGCANACAAGCTGTGAACATAAGAACAAAAAATNAGGCAAATAAATGGCAAANGATGCAGAGGGTAATGGCACCTGCCACCAAGCCTGATGATCTGTCACCATATGGTGAAAAGGAGAGAACTGACTTTGGACAGTTGTCCTCTGGCCTCCACACATGCACCATGGTACACCATGCACAGGCGCACGTGCACACGCGAACACACACACACAATACATACACACACATATACACACACATATACACACGCACACACACATACACATACACATATACACACACACACATACACACACATATATACACACATACACACACACACGGAATGGAGGAGCGGAGGAGAGGGGGACGAGGTAGAGGAAATGTGAGTGAAAAGAGTGATGGTGTAATTCTACCCATATCAAAGTAGATTTGTAAAGATGAGTCATTACCATAAATGGAATGTCCNACTTAGCCAAAGTTTGTAACCATCTTAAACCTATATGCAACTAACAACACGGATTCCAAATGTATAAAACAAAACTGACTCAATAAGAAGCAGAAATCAATAAATCAAGTTACAATTCTGAACCTTAGCATGTTTTCTCTCCTTTTAAAAGATTTATTTTGTTTTGATGAATATTTGCTTACATGTGTATGTGCATTACATGCATGCCTCATGCCCATCAAGGTCATAAGACAGTGTCAGATACCCCCAAACTGGAGTTATAGATGGTTGTGAGCCAACATGTGGGTGTTGGGAACTGAACCTGGCCCTCTGTATGAGTAACCAGTTCTCTTAACCACCGAGGCATCTCAACAGACCCTTAACGTGTTTTCTGTAACAAATGGAACAATAAGTCAGATGAAAATGAGGATGTAAGATACTTGACCACCTTAACTAGCAAAGAACACAACATCGAATGACCATCGATTATTCCTTGGTTTCAAGTACATATGGAACATAAGCCATTCTATATATCATATGTTGGACGGTAAAGCCAACCTCAACAAACTTCAAAGCTGAAATAAAAATGTCTTCTCTGGCCACGTGGATTTAAGCTTGGAAAGGAAAACTGGAGACTACAATGTTAAATCCCCATATGCTCTTAAGTAAAACCATGCGTCTTAGTTACCATTCTCCGTGTTGTGACCCAATACCTGACAAAAGCGATTTAAAGAAGAAAGGGTTTGTTTTAGCCAGGGGTTTAGGAAGTGATACGATCTGCTGTTGTGAGAAAATCATAAATGAGGCAGTGGGCCGCATTGTATCTGTGGTCAAAAAGTTGAGTGGGACTCTAAAGCCTCACGGTCCCCCCCATGATGACCTACTTCCTCCGATAAAGCTCTACCTCCTAAAGGTACTACAGCCTCCTCAAACAGTGCCACCAGCAGAGGACTAGGGATTCAAACACGTGAATCTATGGGTGACATTTCTCATTCAAACCACAAGACCATGGATCAAAACATAGTATTAGAATTAAATCTATTCCAAACCAAATAAAAATGAAAATATAGCATGTCAAAACATCCAAATCCCATAGTTCCTTTCTTTTTATTGCTTGGTAGTTTAAAACATTTTTATAATGAATTTCAGTCATTTCACCACATTTTCCCTCCCTTGTCTCCCTATCCCCACTGGGACTCCTTATTCTCAATAAGCTCTCCTTACTTTGATGTCTTCCTTTTGTGTGTGGCCCACAGAGTTTAATTAGTCATTTGCCTGAGTAGATGGAAGGTTATTCAGTGGAACAAGAGCTACACCACTAAAGAATATGATGATCCTCCCTCAATGACTTGTAACTACCAATAGCCTCTCAGTGAGGGCTGATTCCTCATGGGACCCTCTGCCATACATGATGAAATGGTGGGCCTAGGCTGTGTAAGAAGGCAAACTGAGCAGTAATGTCAATGGATGAGCCACGGAGTGAGCCAGCAAGCAGTGTGCCTCTGTAGTTCCTGCCCTGACTTCCCCCAATAATGGGCTGTGAGACAAATAACCCTTTCCTCCCCAAGTTGCTTCTGCTCGGAGTGTTTTTTTATCACAGCTACTGAATGAAAGCAAGACGCTGATCAGGATTAACTATCATTTTATGAATCTGTCAAAGCAGAAGTCGATCAATGTGGTCAGAGTGGCCTTGATGCAATTACTTTCCAAACGCCATCTTCTGGGAGACCAAACTTTTGACACAAGAGCCTTCAGGGAATGATTTAGAGTCAAAATGTCAGGCTGGTAGAGTTTAGAATTGGGGATGAAAACTAGGAGAATGGACACAGAGCAGAACACATTGGAAGCAAGAGAATTTTAAGTCAACAAGACCCAAACAGTCACTCTGAGTCTTGGCTGCAGTTCACCCCTGACCCTAACCAGGAGAGTCCTCCTACCTTTGGAGCCCAGTGCTGAAGTTGATCTCCCACCAGAAGATACCAGAGGTCCCTAGGATTGTTCCCGTGTCGTCAGTGGCCCTTCTAGCTCGGCATATGGTGCCTGAGCAGAGAAGCCAGGCTCTGTGTGCATCTATTTTTAAGCAGTCAGATTTATGCAGCCATGCTGAAGAGGCCCCTAGAAGCTGTTTATTGTGAGATTAAACCGGCACTTTCTGGAAGGCTTTTTCTAACTCAGCAGGCTATGCCATTAGAGTCCTGACATGGCTTCTGGTCACGCAGAGAAGAACTCGAAGGGTATTATTTTAAGACCTTCCCACTCCTCGGCTCGACTTCACTCTGCACACCTGGGATCCTGCACTACACTGATGGGCTGACACTCCCCACTTGCCTGCGTGTCAACATGAGGCTAAAGGAAAATACTGAGAAAGAGCAGATGCCCACGGCGTACCACTCACTTGGTTATTGCATTTTATGGCTGAGGACTCTGAAACCATAATTGCCCATGGGCTTGGGTTTCTTCATTTCATTCACAGCTGAACGAGGGGGGGGGAGATGGACAAAGAGAAGCAGTGCTTCCTGCTAAGAGATGAGCGAGGCTGCTTCAATCATTCATCTGTAGGTGATGCCTTGCGAGTCAAACCGAATGTCTTTACCATTTCTCTTCAGCCATAGCCACTGGTTCTTTTTGCATCGTTATAAACCANTACTGTCTAAACCTGTTTTATCTCAATGCTCAAATGGAGACTGGATTCATCCCTGACATCATGGGACTAGAGATCTAAAAACAATTCTGCAATACTTCATTTTCTACTACTATAACAAAATACCAGAAGCTGGGTAACTGCATAAAAAAGAGGTTTGTTTAGTTTATGGTTCTGGGGATTGACCCATCATAATCGTGAGTAACGGTGTGGGGCAGAGCAGTTCACAGCTTCAGAGAGTTCACATCATGGTGCCAGGAGGCAGGGAAATGGGAACTGGTTTTATTCTTCATCACTTTAGATTCCATTGGCGGGGACATGGAGAGGTGACCCAGCAGTTATGAGCTCTTGCTAGTCTTCCAGAGAACCCCAAATCAGTTCCCGGCACCCACACTGAGTGCCTCACAACTGCTTCTAACTCCAGTTTCAGGGGATCTGATACCCTCTTCTAGCTTCTGCAGGTACTTGCACTCATGTACATATACCCCCCACATAAATACACACATAATTTAAAAATTAATTAATTAGGTCAAATACATTCCACATGTGCCCTCATGGCATGGTGTTACCCCCATTGAAGCTGGGTCTTCCCATCTTCATTAGTCCTGTCTGGAAACACCCCGGCAAACACATACCAGAGATGTGCCTCACCCTTGGCAATGAAGGTTACATTGTTCTTTCTTGGGAAACTGAAGTTCTTTGGGGGTAGGCATCATGAGAATTACTTAAGATAGAAGTTGCAAACTGCTGTCCCATGAACCAAATCCAGCCCACAGCCCTAATCTGTCTAGCATATACAAGTTGAGTATTTAAATAACTGGTGATATTGGAGCTGGAGAGAGGGCTCAGTTAGTGAAGCGTAAGGGTCCACGTTCAATGCTCAGAAACCACATCAAATAAGCTGGTGTGGTGCTGCATGCCTTTAATCCCAGCTAGAGAGAGGGCTCAGCTGGTAAAGTGCTTGCTGCACAAGTATGAGGGCCTGAATTCAGATCCTCACAGCTCATGCAAACATCATGGTATGNCGCTGTGTACTGGGGAGGCAGACTGGGGTGGAGGGACGCTATCTGGAGCTTTGTCAACAGCTAGCCTAGCTGTATTGGGGAGTTCTAGATTTAGTGAGAAGCCTTGGCTCAGAAACTAAAATGGACAGTGGCTAAGGAAGTGGTTCCTTAGTGGTTACACACTAGTGGTTCTCAACCTTCCTACGCTGCGACCCTTTAATACAGTTCCTCGTGTTGGGGTGACCCCTAACCATAAAATGATTTTCGTTGCTACTTCATAGCTGTAGTTTTGCTACTGTTATGAATTGTGATGTAAATATTTGATATGCAGGATTTCTGATATGCAGTCCCTGTGAAAAACATCGTGCGACTCCCAAAGGGGTTGCAACTCACACGTTAAGAACTGCTGCCTTAGGGCTGGAGGGATAGCTCAGCCGTTAAAGGCTAGGCTCACAACCAAAAATGTAAGAACTGCTGCCTTATATTAACCTCTGGCCTCCATATATGTATGGGCACACATGCATTTGCACCCATACTCACATGAATACACACACACACACACACACACATACACACACAAAACATAAAAACAATCAAATGGTGGTGGGAACCAGGATGAGGGTTAGGGCTGTATTTTCTGACAACCTAACAAAAATGTGCACATCCCTGTCTGGCTGTATGCATGAGGGATACTCTGTCCTTACGTGAACTTACTAATTTTTCATAGATTTTGAAAATTATTTGAGAATATTATCCCCGGTTCAGGTCATGACTCTGAATCTTCTCAACACCCTGGAAACACAATGAGTGAGCTCTTTATTTAAATGAAGTAATCACGAGAGCACACCAGGAAGGGAGGAGAGTGTCTGGCTGCAGACGGAATTGGTTTAATGAGGACTGGGGATAATAGACTGAGACTTGTGTCTGGGCCCTGCTTGAGCAGCATGCTGCGGAGGTTAATTGGATCAAGCCCCAATGTTTCCTTTCCCCCTTTACCTCGCAATTGCAGGGGGTGGGGGAAGCCACCGTCTCCCAAATCCAGTGCATTCTTCCTTCGAGCTGGTTCTGCTTTGGAGACGTTTTATTGCGGCTGTGATTTAACAAGCTCTAAGAGAACCAGACAGCCAAATAAAACCGCATATCAACAGCACACAGGCATGCTTGTTCTGAGGTTAGCTGTTGGCTTTTTCTGTCAGGGAGACCAAATGATTGTAGATAGTGTCTTTTCTATATGGTGTGGCATAAAAGAACAACAACAAAAACCCCACTGTGAAACCACTTATGTGGATGAGAATGGTAGCCATGAAGGACAAAATTACAACACTACAATCAATGACTCCCTTTCCTGGGCCTAGAAATTATGTGGTAAAAGTGAGACACATACAGTGTTGATTTTCCATCTTGTGACAGAATATCTGTGACAAACAATTTGAATGAGGAAAGATTTCTGTTTTGCTCACAGTTTCAGACGATTTGGTTCAGGAGCACTGTCTAGTTAGCAAGTATGTGAGTCTGTTATGGTGGGGAAGCCAAATCAGGACTTCAGTCACATTATATCCATAGTCAGTAGTAGATAAAATGAATGCATGTAGGCTCACATACATGGTTGCCCATGTCAGCTTGATTCCTCTACTCTTCTATTGTCCAGAAAGCCCTGTCTAAGGAATGGTGCCACCCACAATGGGCTCAGTCTCNCCGTATCAATTAACTTAGGACAGCTCCCCCACAGACATGCCAACATGCCAACACAACATAGACAATCCTTCATGGAGACTCTCTTCCCAGGTGATTCTAGGTTGTGTCAATCTGATCATTCATGCTAACCATCACAAAAGGAAAACATTAGTATGTGATTGCTTTATTAGTTCCCAGACAAGGTGAAATTTGAATCCATAGGTTAATCCAGATTGTCAATGACCACAGTGCCTCCTATTTCCAAGGACTGGGAAGACAAGTGCATAAGGTGTCTAGTGACTGGGAATCCTAAGCAGGGGTGTCCAGAAAGTGATTTCTCACCCTACGAGCCCCTACCCCACCCTTGTCAGATTGGTTTTTCTTATCTATACTTTGTCATTGACGAACACCCACAAGACACTTGGTTTCAGAGCCTCGTGTGATTAGGCTGAGAGACAGAAAGGAAAAGGAAGATTGCGGCTGTCAAAAATCAATTTGGTTCCCTTCTCTTTTAAAGGAAGTGCCAGTGAGCTGAAATGGTCTCATTTATTTTCTCAACTCTACGGAAGAACAGGTGTCATTTGGAGTGACACCCTCGCCAGGGCCTTTATTGTGCTGAAAAGCCTGAACCCAAGAGTGAATGAGATTTAAGCTTACGACAAAGAATTAAGGTTGNNAAGAGGGGGAAACTGAGACCAGGTAGAAGGCTTTCCTGCAAAGAACTAATCCCTATATGAGTCTCCCATTAGCTCCAGAAAGAAGTGGGCATGTTCTATACCTGTTCTCACCTGTGGTTATTAACCTTCATGGTCAACTNAATTGGATTTGGAGTCACCTAGGAGACACACTGCTGGGCACCTCTGTGAAGATGTTTCCAGAAAAAAGGCTGAATGAGTAGGAAAGACCTATCCTGAGTGTGGGTGGCACCATTCCCTAGGCTGGGGCTATGAACTTAATAGAAAGGACAAAGAGCACCAGCATCCATCTCTCTCTGCTTCCTGACTGCAGATGCAATGTGACCAGCAGCCTCATGCTCCTGCCGCNATCCCTGACCCACTATGATGGACTGTACCTTCAATTGCAAGCCAAAATAAACACTTCCTTTCTTCAGTTTCTTTTATCCGATATTTTGTCACAACAATGAGAAGAGTCGCTAATCCACAGCCATGTTCATAGTCTTCAGCTGGACACTGAACATCTTAAGAACATTTTTTTTTCCTCTGAGAATAGTGGTAATGAGTTGCAACTCTGGCCCTTGCTAATTTGTTGTCTTTGCTGGTCACCTGACTTCTGTCCTTCATTCCTATCATCTGTAAAACAAGGGCGATGACTCGTGCCCCAGATGTTCTACAGGCAAATGATCCAATGGCCAATGTTCATTGGAAGTACCATAGCTTTCATTGCTCTTTGTAGATGGGAGGATTATTATCACTGCCATCCTTTTCTTGTATAGAGAGAAAATTTTAAAGAAGACAAAGCCAGTGTAGTTCTGAAATTTGTACCTGTTATGGAGATTGATTATCTCTTTGGCTGAAATATCTTCCCTAGGGAATTGCTGCCTATCCAAGCTTTCCATAGATGCATGCTCTACCATTGAACCACACCCCAGCCCCTCACTGGGGGATTCTAGGCAGGTGCTCTACCACTGAGTCACACTCCCAGCCCCTCACTGGGGGATTCTAGGCAGGTGCTCTACCACTAAGCCACACCCCAGCCCCTCACTGGGGGATTCTAGGCAGGTGCTATACCACTGAGTCTCACCCCAGTCCCTCACTGGGGGATTCTAGGCAGCTGTTCTACTGCTGAGTTACAGTTCCAGTCCCTCTCTAGGTGATTCTAGACACATTCTCTCCCACTGAGCCAGAAGACAATATCAGTTGTCATTCCTCAGGCTCCACCTAGTTTGATTTTTNAGNTATCTTTCACCNACCTGGAGATCCCCAAGGAGGCCAGACTGTTCAGCACCTCCTAAACTCTNAGATAAGAAGTATATGCCAATATGCCTGGCTTTTATTCTTACATGAGTTNTGGGGCATCAAACTCAGGTCCCCGTGCTTGCAAGGCAAGCTCTTTACCCATTGAGCTATCTCCCTGGATCTACATTCTGGGGGTTGGAAAAGCCTTTCCTNTGTATGAGACTTTACCTATACCTTACCAGGATAGGATAACCTTTAAAAAGTACTTTCTGTAGAGACAAGGTCTATGTAGACCAGGCTGGTCTGGAACTTGTGGGAAGTCTGCTGCTTCAATGCCCCCAGGTCTGGGATTATGGATGTGAGTCACCATGCTCATTTTTTTTGAAACAATGTTTTTTTTAATATATAAATATGGGAGAGAGATACAACCGTGGCTGCAAGTGGGAAGAATAACGTGCACAGAGAGGCCTTTCTGATTTAGTGAGTCATTCTTATCTCGGAACATCATCCTTCCATCTAAGGCAGAATTTTAATCAGAGGTGAAACTTGCTCTCAGAAAAAGTCATCTCACTTTTCATCTGTGCACCCACCTGCTAAGAGATGCTTAGTGCTCACGCTCTCTCTCTCTCTCTCTCTCTCCCTCTCCCCTTCTCTCCCTCTTTCCCTCTCTCTCTGGCTCTCTAGCTCTTGGTGACCTACTCATCTTGGAGAGCTGGGTCCTAGGATCATTTTTATTAAGATTAATAGATCATGGTATTGTACAGATGTTGGATTCCTGTGTTTCCTGGATACCAAACTGACCTATATAAATAAAGTATCCCAAGCCAGAACTGGTGGTTCAGGCCTGTCACTCGAGCTTCTTGGGAAGGTNAGGTAGGAGGACCACACAGTCAAGTCCTACCTGGACTCCAAGTGAGTTAAAAACTAGGCTGAGCAACTGAGTCGCAAAATAGAAAAGTAAAAAGAAGGTTGAAGTGTGGCTCAGTGGTAGAGCCCCTGCCTAGAATCCCCCAGTGAGGGGCTGGGGTTTGGCTCAGTGAGAGAGCACTTGCCTTATGTGTACAGTTCTTTGGGCTCTATCCTCAACACTGAAGACACACACTCACACATACACGTACACACACACACATCAGTTCTTCATTACTGCAACAAATATCTGAGATAAACCAATTCCAGAGGAGAAAAAAAATTTTTTTCAGCTCAGTTCTAGAGGCTTCCATATGCCTTAGTTGTCCCTTTCACTTTCAAGCTAGTTCCAGGCATCACAGAATGACTGAGTACATGGTATAGTAGAGCAAGCAGCTCCCTCATGTTGCGTAGGAAGAAAAACAGAAGAGCCTAACATCTCATAATCCCCTTTGCAAGCACACCCTGGTGTACTACAGCCTCCCACCAGGCCTCTCCTCTTAAGTGCTCCACTACCTCCCAATAGCTACAACCTGAGGACCAGTCCTTCAACAGACAGACCATCATGGGGGTGTTGCTGATCCAAATTGGAGCAGAGAATTATCTCAAAGGGAATCTAATCTAAGGCCCAGTCAGCAAAGTGTTTGTGTGTAAGTGTGATAACTAACTTCTGTCCCCAGAACCTACAGAAAGAAGTTAGGCACAGCGGTGTGCACTTCTAATCCCAGCGTTGGAGAGACAGAGATAGGTGGGTCTCTGGAGAGCTGGGGCTTGCTGGCTACCCAGTCTAGCCAGGTCACTGGTTCCAAGCCGGTGAGAGAGCCTGTCTCCAGCACCACCCAATGTCATATTTGCATACATATGCACCTGCGTGCATACACACACACACACACACACACACCTGTCTCTTATACACATCTAGATGTGTATAAGAGACAGGGCTCACACACACACAGAAAAGCACACTACTAGAAATTTCTGGGTCCCTGTAATGCATATTCCCAATTTACATGACGCAGAAGACCGAGCCAGCTCATTAGTTCTAAACTTAGACACAGTTGGGTTTCTGAGTCTCCTTCAAACTGTCACCACACTGACCACCGTAGGAGCATCTACTGCATTTTTCTTTTGAAATAGTAAGGACATGGCCATGCTTGCCCTTCCTTACTTCCTGAGAGTGTGGCAAAGATACCAACCCAGGCACAGGAGAGAAGGATTTGAATAAAAACAGCTTGCTTNTGCATTGTTATATTTATTTTTCAATGCATTCCAATGTGTCCTTTTAATGCGTCTGCTTTTCTACTGTACCCATGAACTTTGAAAATTAAACAACCGTTTTTTATCTCCCAACTCCCAGCCAACATTCCCAGTCACCCTTTTCAGCTTGGTTTTCCTCCAGGCTCCTTGGAAACCTTTCGATGTTAACTTTTTGATTTATGTTGTCTCCACTCGGCATTGAAAGTGGCTAACCTTGACAAACGCTTGCACTCTGTGGTTAGGTCTAAATTGGACGGAAGATAATCCCAAAATAGAACAGCTTTGGAAAAAAAAGTGTATGGTGTGATTGTAGGGAAAGAGTAAAGTTTGTCACCTACCTGAAACTCAAATGTGTGGGAGATAAGGGGTCAAAATACATTTGGGTGGTCGCTGGGTACTGTTGGGTGACTCCCTAAATCATAGAAGACAGAATTTCGTCTGAGTCAGTTGCTGCAGAGGTGAAGTACAAAGCCAGAAGCCAAAAAACAAAAAACAAAACAAAAAAAAGAATGTGTTTAATTAGGAATGGAACTAAGGAATCATNTTTTGGGCAAAAAACTGAAATTTCAAACCCCAACCCACAGTAGTCTGTAACATACAAACATACAAACTGCTGGTTCAAGAGTGCAGTTACATGATATATCATGCACATATGTGCTTCCCACACATGAACGGCT
Source organism: Neotoma lepida (assembly GCA_001675575.1). Taxonomy (NCBI): domain Eukaryota; kingdom Metazoa; phylum Chordata; class Mammalia; order Rodentia; family Cricetidae; genus Neotoma; species Neotoma lepida. The sequence goes on from LZPO01031192.1 coordinate 628,381, forward strand.
GTGCACTCATTTTGCTGGTCTATTTCTGAGGACAATCTATTACCAAATTGAACACACNTNTTAGATCACAGACCCTCTGGCTTTTTCTTTTCTCTCTCTAATCAGGCCACACCCTACACAATGACAGCTCCTACTATGAAGGTTAGAACACAGATCTCTGTGGGAAAACCCAAGCCCAGCCCCACCCTGTCCCCCTGGCAACTGCAAGATAAGTTTATGGTCCAGCCCGGCACCGGCATCCTCCATGCTCCTTGACATACAGATAAGCCAGGCTAAATCTCATGGCTAGGAAGGGTGTATGAAACTTCCTGCCTCCCTTTAAAGGTTGTGCAAGTCGGCAGTCTCTATTGCTTGGGAGATTCCTCTGAAGGTTGTCTCCTTCTGCACACCTTGCATTCCCTGTTGCCATGTTGCCCGTGGGGGTTATCTATCTTACTCGTTTGCTTAACTGTCTTTCTGTCTCTCAATGAAGTTCTCCTCCAGGTTATTGAAGGGAAGCCTCTCTCTCCCTTCAANGAGTGTCATGCATCTCTGCTAGGATGCTCTAACCNCCCAGNCCTAGTTANCTTTGACTTTCNACTTGAAACAGCCCAGAATCATCTGTGAAGAGAATCTCCAGTGAGAAATGACTTATATGGGTTAGACTGTGGGTAGATCTGTGTGAGGTTGTCTTGATTGTCAATTGATGCCCACTGTGGGCAGCACCATTCCCTTCGTAGGTGNCCCTGAACTGTATAAAAAGCTAGCTAANTGTTAGCCTGTGAGCCAGAAAGCAGTGTTCCTCCCTGGTTTCTGCTTCAAGCTCCTGCTTGAGTTCCTGTCCCGACTTTTGTCAATAGCTGTGACATGTGAGTGTAAGCTACCTAAATCTTTCCCTAAGTTGCTTTTGGCCAGAGTGGTTTATCATAGCAACAGAAAGAAACCAGAGCATTTNCCAATTGCTCCCTAGCTCAAGTCCTCACCATAGCCACCNTGTCCCCAGTGGGCATGTGGGTCTCTCCGCTAATAAAGCCCACTTTAAAGAGCAATTGGTCTCAGCTTCCTTCTCTAANAACTAACATACCTCTTATAATAATGATTTGACCACAAAAAAGTATATTTTTGTCTTAGTTAGGGTTTCTATTGCTGCAAAGAGACACCATGACCACAGCAACTCTTTTATAAAGGAAAACATTGAATTATGGTGACTCACTTACAGTTCAGAGGTTTAATCCATTATTGTCATGGTGGGAAGCAAGGCAGCATGCAGACATGGTGCTAGAGAAGGAGCTGAGAGTTCTTACATCTTGACTCACAGGCAACAGGAAGTGGTCTGAGCTACTGGGTGTGGCTTGAGCATATATGAGACCTCAAAGCACACCTCCACAGTACCACACTTCCTCCAACAAGGCCACACCTACTCCAACAAAGCCACACTCCCTTTGGGGGCCATTTTCTTTCAAACCACCACAAATGTGTCCCTTCATAAACTGATACAAGGATGAGCAGTATGTGCTGGATACATTACTAATACCAGTTCTAAAACGTGGGTGAGGAGGCATTGAGACAGGGTCTCATTATGCAGCCCGAGCTAGTCTCAAAATCATGGCCTTCCTGCCTCAGTCTCTAGAGTGCTCAGATTATAAGTGTGTGCTGCCACGCCTGGCTGCTACCACCACCTGGCTAACACTACTTACAGGNCAGAATTGTTTTCATCAAGGGGTGTTTGTGTCTGAGAATTGACAGACTGGGCATCAAAAGTTGTACCTGGTACATGATGGGCGTTTCTTTCAGGCTAGCTGGTTGTGATGATTCATCTTGAGAGGCAACTTCATAGGATTAGAATCACTATGGAAACAAATTGATGAGCACATCTAGACTGAGTTTATTGATGTGCAAAGACCCACCCTGAATGGTGGGCACTATTGTCTGGTCTGGGGTCCTGGACTGAATNAAAAGGAGAAAGTGAGCTGAGCACCAGCATCCATCTCTCTCTGCTTCCTNACTGGATACAATGCAACCAGCTGCCTCATACTCCTGCTGCCATGCCTTCCCTGCCATGATCAACTGTACCCTCAAACTGTGAGCCACAATAAGCCCTTCTTCTTGAGTTGCCATGTTTTTATCATAACAATGAGAAAAGTAACCAATATACTTCTCAATAATATGTAACCATGATGTGTGTGTGTTTGTGTGTGTGTGTGTCTGTGTGTGTGTGTGTGTCTGTGTGTCTGTGTGTGTCTGCATTCTTCAGATCCTTGTCATGGAGCAAGTCAAGGCTTCCTTCAGTTGGCTTCTCTATCTTTTTGTTTTAAAATAAATAACGCCTCATTCCTACTTAAGACTAATTTGATTTAGCAATTTGCACAGTGCCTCCCTGGATCCCGGTTTATGAAGTGGAACAATCACTTAAATGTTCAATTATTCACTGCTGGAGNAGCCACAGGAAGCATGGACTTCACACACAAGCATAAGTCATTCCATAGCCAGCCCAGGAAGAAAGGACATGCATTACAGACAGCCAGGCGCACGTCATACCCTGCCCCTCTTCCTCTGNCACCCAANCCAGCCTGGACACCCCAAATCTAATGCAGGAGGCAATAGCTGGAGTGGAGTTATCCATGTAGTGAGTGCAATGGTGTGCACTTAAAATGTTGAGACAGGAGGGTCATGAGTTCTAGGCCCTTCTGGGCTATCCGGTGAAGCTTTGTTTCAATAAAGGGAAACAAAACAAAAGCACATATGGGTAATTTTCTTGTCTGCAGAAAGAGACCATGTGGACTTGTTCTGCACCTGAGCAACTGTCCTGTGGCCTTGCCTGCTGCCTGCTCCCTGCTTTGGTTCTTTGCCCTTTTTTTATATTTTTTAAAGATTATTTTATTTTATTTTGTATTTGTGTGTGTGTGTGTGTGTGTGTGTGTGTGTGTTTGTGTGCACGCAGTGCTCATGAAAATCAAAAGAAGGTCTTTGATCCCCTGGATCTAGAGTGATAGGAGGTTGTGAGTCACCCAATATGACTTCTGGGATTTGAGCTCAGGTCCTTTGCAAAAACAGTGAATGCTCTTAACCACTGAGCCATCTCTCCAAACACCCATTTTGTATGGTTTTTACAATGTGGTCTTACTATAGTTCATGCTGGCCCAGAGCCTACTCTTAGCCCAGCATGGCTTCACATTCATCATTCTCCTGCCTCAGCCTCCGGAGTACTGGGTTTACAAATGTGAAGCACCATGCATAACTGGACTTTGGATTGTAAATTAAGAAACTCTATCCTAACTCCATCTGTCCTCTTTTTCCGTTTGCCATTGTCATGGAAAGTCGCATTATTTTGTCTTGCAGAGAATCAAATAACCAAATGGGTCTCATATATGTCTTGATATATTTTTATTTATGTGTATGTATGTATGTGTGTCTGTCTGTGTGTATGCTATATGTATAGTACCCACAGAGTCCAGAAGAGGGTGTTGCATCCCCTGGAGCTGGAGTTCCAGGTAATGTGAGCTACCATTTTGAGGGTTGGGAATCAACCTTGGGTCCTCTGCAAGAGCAACAAGCATTCTTAACTATGAAGCCATTACTGTAGTTCCTGTTTTTGTATTTTCTAAGCCATTGATATACATGAAGACTTCTTTTTCATTATCCTGCTGTCTCAATTAGACTCAAATATACTACCCACCCCTTATGTGAGATTCTATTTACTAAAATCCAATTACTCATTGACAATCATGGTCTGAAAATATTATTCATCTTGAGTTTCTTGAGGAAGAAGACATCTGTGTAACTATGATTATGATNTATTATTATAATTATTTTACTTCATTATTGCTAATTTCAATGCTGGTGCCCTAGTTATGTTTCTACTGCTGTGATAAGCAGCATAACCAAGGAATAGGTTTATTTCATCTTACACTTTACAGTCCATCATCAGGGAAGCCAAGGCAGGGACTCAAGCAGGGTAGGCCCTGGAGTCAGGAACTGAANCAGAGGCCATGGAAGCATGCTGCTAACTGGCCTGTTNCCTATGGTTTGGTCAGTTTGCCTATTTAAACAACCCNGGACCATCTGCCTGGGGATGACACCACCCACAGTGGGCTCCCCCCCACCAGTCATCAATCAGGTACTACAGGTCAATCTGATGGCGGCTTCTTCTTAATGAAGATTTCCTCTTCCCAAATGATTCCAGTTTGTGACAAGTTGACCAAAGCAAACTAACCAGCACAATTGACCCCTTGTCAACTTGACACAAAACCACATCACTATTAAACCCATAACTTTTCCTTTATTATTCACCTCCAAGATCTCATGTTAATATCCAAAGTCTCTCAACTGGGAGCTCCTGCAAACTTGAAAAAAAAAAGTTATAGACTTATACTTTGAGGGATGTGCCAGGACATGGTTACAATCAAATCAAAGCAAAACCAATTTCCTGCAGTGTAAATCAAACCCTGTAGCTCTGTGTACAGCATCTGGGATTTACTCAGTATCCTCTGGGCTCCAAAGTGCCTGGGTAGCCCCCATCCCCCAGCTCTGCTATTAGTAGCACATGCAGCTTGTCTCATAGATTCACGCTGACTTGATCACATTCAGTTGTCCTTGGTGGTCATCCCATAGTCCTAACATCTCCAGTATCCTGGGGTATCCATAGCAACTGGAGCTTTACCTTCAAAAATAGCCTCTCCTGGGCTCTCTTCAGGGACCCTGACCCTGCCTCATGATACCAAGCCTCAGCTTCTTCTCTCCATGACCTCTTCAAATCCTGGGGCCTCCACTACAACTGAGGCTTCACCTCCACCAATGGCCCCCCTGACCTCTCTGCGGGTACTGTAATCCTGTCATGTGGTACTGCACCTCATCTACATTCCATGATTCCTTCAACCCTGCAACTCACTTGTCACCAAAACTAGTGTCACCTGGGAGACTCTCACATATCACCAAGTTCCACTGCCATCTTGGGATGCAGTGTTGGTGTGCTGTTGTAGGTTGTTTTTNACTCTTTTNGGGGGGCCTGCCACCCAGCTCCCAAATAAATTACACACGGAGGCTTATCATTACTTATGAATGCCCGACCTTAGCTTGGCTTAGTTTCTAGCCAGCTTTCCTTAACTTTAAATTAACCCATCCGTCTTTTGCCTCTGGGCTTTTACCTTTGTCTATTTTTGTATACCTTTACTTTCTTACTCTGTGGCTGGCTGTGTAGCTGGGTGGTGGCCCCCAGAGTCCTCCTTCTCTGGCTCCTCGATCTTAGCTCTTAGCTTTCTCCTCCCAGTTTTCTCCTTCTCTATATACTCTCTGCCTGCCAGCCTCACCTATCCTTTCTCCTGCCTTGCTATTGGCCAGTTCTTTATTAGCTCATGAGGTATTTTATACAGGCACAGTAACACAGCTTCACAGAATTAAACAAGTGAAACATGAACAAAAGTAACACACCTTAAGATATTCTANTACAATCCACTCTGTGCCACAGCTTCTGCATGCCCAATGTCCCAGANGATTTCTACTTCATTGATGCTGGTCTCTTGTCAATCACAGCTCATTTTTCAGCCCTNGCTAACCAGCATTCTTACCTCGAAGNTCTCACAGAATATAGCTCATTAAGTTCTGGGCACCCAATGGCCTTTCCAGCTCAGTGCTCCAGAAATACTTCACTGCTTACTGCCTTGCTCACCATGGCTTGCTCATCCTGCCTTCTTATACTATTGAGGACCACCAGAGCAAGGATAGCACTGCCCACATCATCCCTTCTATATCAATCATTAACCAAGAGAATCCTCCCCCACACAGACTTGCCTGGGGCCAATCTGGTGGACACATCTCCTCAATTAAGGTTTCTTCTTCCCAAATGACTCTAGTTTGTGTCAAGTTGACAAAGCTAAATAGCACAGTTCTAGTTTTATTCTGTGGCTGGGATAAAAATCACTNTNACCAAAAGAAGTTTAATGGGGGAAAGGGANTATTTGGATTACATGTCATGGTCCATGATTGAGGGAAGTCAGGGGCAGGAATTAAAAGCAAAACCCAGAGGAAAATGGTGCTTGCTGGCTCATTCAGAGCTAGATACTAANGAGTATCTAGCTTTCTTATACNGCTCAGGACCACCTTCTCNGGGAATGATGCTGCCCACAGTGGGCTGGAGCCTTCCACATCAATTAACAATCAAGATGATCCATCTCTCCACATACATGTCCACAGGCCAATCAAACCCAGCCAATCCCNTGATTGATACTCCCTGCTCAGATGACTCTACACTCTGTCAACCTGACAGTTAAAGATGACAGTTAAAGATAACCAGGACAGTTAGTTTTCTCATTGCCATGACAAAAGTACCTGATAGAACAGCCTAAAAGAGAAAATATATTTGGGCTCATCATTTCACAGAGATTTATCCATGNTCACTCGGCACCATGGAATTGAGCAGAACATGTTGGTCAGAATGTGCNGTGGAGACAATTTTTCTCCTCATGGGGGACAAGAAGCTGAGAAAGAAAAAGAAGTTGGGGGCTAACACTTCATAGTCTAACCATTGCAATTTCTTACATTGTCTAATGTTTTAATTACTTTCTTNTTGCTGGGATGAAGTATCCTGTCAAGGCAACTTAAAGGAGAAAGGATTTGTTTGGGCTTGTGGTTCCTGAGCCATAGTCAGTCCATCATGGTGAAGAAGACATGACAGGAACAGGAGACTGACCTGCTCATTATACANTCCAGGAAGCAGAGGGTGAACAGGAAGTAGGTACAAGTTGTAAAACATCAAGCTCCACCCCNGTGACCTACTTCCTCCAGCTGGGCTCCACCCCCTAAAGATTTCACAAATCTAAAAGTACCACCAACTGGGCACTAAGTGTCAAACACACCAGCCTGTGGGGGAAGTTTCACAAACAAACCACAATATACATCAAAGGTTACCATGGATATGTATGCACAGGAAGGAGCTGGGTATCCATAGGAATCAGTGCAACCTGTGNTTTCAATGGGTNTTGGGATGTAGCCTAACATAAAAGGGGACTGCTGTATTTTATACATGGGGTCTGGTTCTTCCACATGAGTCTTCACATTTTTTTAAATCACATGTGTCTGTGTGTGTGTGTTTGTGCACGTGAGTACATTGCTTGTAGAAGCTGGAATCCCCTGAAGCTGGAGTTATAGGCTGCTGTAAGGCACCTGATGTGAGTGCTGGGAACCGAACTCAGATTTTGCAAGATCTTTTTTTATATAATAAAGTTTATATAAAAAAATAAATAGCAGGAAAGTGTTCCCAACTACTGAGACATCTCTCCAGCCCCTTCCCTATTTACTTATTCACATGAACTTTAGGGTGTTTTTCTTCTGATTCTAAAATAAATATCATAGAGATGTTTATTAAGTCACTTTGAGGACCTTTAAGATACAGGTTCATGCAATCCAGGGACAGGGGATAGCTCTTGAAATATTTATTTTTCTTTTATAAATTTCAATATTGGTTTTTCTCTCATTTCCTTAAGCACTTCATACATTTCTTATTAGCCTTATTTCTTGACATTTTATAAAAGGTGTAGAGTAATGTGTTTGGGTGAGGAGATGCTGAGAAAGGTTCTCTCTCTCTCTCTCTCTCTCTCTCTCTCTCTCTCGATCTCACCTTCCCTCTGTCTGTATTTGTATCTGTGCGTGTGCTGGGAGTAGGGTTTCTTTATATTTTTACCATCATTTGTAGATAAACCACTGGGTTTTTGCTAAATTGTACCAATCCTATTGAATCTTAATCAGTTAGATTTTAGAGATGTGCAATTTTACAGAGTTGATCATAGTAATTTGGCCTTCTAATTTCTGAGGGTGATGCCCCTTCTATCCGGAATGAATTCCCAGGCAAATAATCACCTCCCCACACAAAGTGAAACCACTGTTAATCACTGGCTTCTTGCTTGGAATGTTGCTGAGATAACTGGGTATTGCTCCTCTGAGGTCAACTGTCAGCTGTCAATCCAGCTATTGTTTCTGCGAAGCTAGCTTATTTTTCTTTCNGCTGAAGTGGATGCAGGAGGATCATGAGCTCAAGGTCTTCCATGGCTACATAGTGAGTTTAAGATTGGCTTGGATAACAGGAGAACCTGTCTCAAAACCAAAACCAAAACCAAACATAGTGTGGACTGTCAGCAACTCCCTGGCTGAAGGAGTATATAATATTCACAGTAAGATTATGGACCAGGGAACAGAACAGGATCAGTAACAGGACGAGGATATGCCCCTCAAAGGCCAGACCCCCAAAGGCCACACCCTCAATGACCCACCTCTGTAAACTTACCTCTCACGTTCTCAAGAGAGTACCACTAACTGGTGTGGTGAGAATTCTTCCCCAAGGGAGATGAGTGCAAAGGACATCTACCTCCTCCTCATAAAGTCCTAATGACAAAACAAAATTCACCCTGGGGAACCAGAGTCTTCGACTTTCCTACAGAGTGTGGGTGAGGGAGTGACCCCAAAGCAGTTGTAGTGGATAGTCTCCACCCAACATGGGGATGACCACTTCTCCATAGCCTCATTGATGGAGCAGCCTCAGCTCCCCTTCCCCAGCCTACTCTAGCTCATCTCTGAGATCCTCATCCATCCCATGCCATCCTGTCGCCTAAACCAAGGAGCCATTCAATTAGTGCAGAATTGCATACAGATGTTTGGGAGGGGTGGCTGGAGTCTCCAGTGACCTTCCACATACCCTCCTTCAGTGTCAGTGGTCAAGAAGCATAGTTCTGGTGAACTCTTGCAAGAAGACATAGCTGTTCTCATGAAGACAGCAGCTGTTTTGTATAGAGGACCACATTCCACAATAGTTGAGGACCAAAACACTTAAGTATGGGGACACGTCCTATTCAAACTGTAGCACAGGTTAAGTGTGTGTATGGGGAGGAGCAGACAATCCTGGGCATGGCTCCATTGGAATGTGTGTGTTCAGAGATGGTTCAGTCTTGGTTTCCAGGGTCTGAGAGAGCTGCTGAAGGTCCTCCAAAGCCTGTTCCTTGTTTATAGGGGGAATGAAGCTCAATGCATTTGAGTCAGGGCTCCTAGGATGTATCTTAATCCAGCACCTTAGAACTTCTAGTTGTGAAGTCCTTCAAGACTATGGGCAGGGGCTGAGGAGGAGACTCAGTTGGTAAATTGCTTGCTATGCAAACATGAGAACCCAGGTTCAGATCCCTATACCCATATGAAAAACTAGGCATGATGGCATGTACCCATAATCCCAGTGCTGGGAAAGGAGAGACAGGAGGATCTCCAAGTCTCACTGGCCAACCAGTCTAGCTGAGTCAGTGAGCTCCAGCTTCAGGGAGAGACTCTGTCTAAAAAAAATACAGTGGAGACTGATTGAGGAAGATACCTCCTGTCTACTTCTGGCTTATATATATATACACGCACATGTCTCCTTCCCACACAAACACACAAAGATTTTGGTCTGAGTTCAGTGTTGATTTTGTTGTTGTTGTTGTTTGGTAAGTATTTTAGGGCCATTTGGGAACTGTTGCACTGGAGTTTAGAAGCACAGTCCTACAGTTCCATTTTAACTTGCTCAGCTACTTTTTTTGGTACAGAAAAACTTAATATTTTATTAAACATGAAAAAGTGCTGATCTCGCAAGAGAGAAAGAACTTCTCCAGAAACACGTTGAATTAATAAAGAGAGGAGACAGTTTTGGTGACAACTCAGCCCTCGGTTGTTGAACCTAGAGAAATCCCAGACTTCCTNATAGTCACCATGTCTGAGGCTTGAGGCCTGTGCAGGAGAGGGACAGACCAAACCAGGTCACCTCTCCATTCTCATACATCTGGGCAATGACTCTAAATGGATGATCTGTTTAAAACATTAACATATCTATAATTGTGTGTGTGTNATTTTCAGAATAATTGGTGCCCTTTGTAGAATTTGTGTGCCTCCAAGTCACAGGGGGCATTATATAGGCCGGCCCATGCCTATTTTAGATCGCTTACTGAGGCCATTATTTTCTTTCAGGAAAGAAGCACATTAAGGTATTTTTTTTCCTGCCAATGTGGTGCCAGGATTTTAGCATCACTTCAGCTTATTTTGAATCTAAGATAATGAGGCTGGGGACTTGGTTATGTCATTTCTGTTCTCTATGGAGTGGACTGTGCGCTCACTCATGGTTATCTAGCTGGGTCCTTCCTTCCTTCTTCCTCCCAACTCCTACCACAGTCTGGGTCTCATGCAGCCCCAGCTAACATGAAACCCCCTATGCTGCTGAGGATGGCTTGGACTTCTGATCATCCGACCTTTGCCCCCCTAGTGCTGGACTCATAGGTGTGTGCCACTACATCTGGTTTCTGCATCACTGAGAATGGAAACTAGGCACTCCACTGACNAAGCCTCATCTACAGTTTTGTTGCCTTCCTCCTCCTCTTCCTCCTCCTCCTCTTCTTCTTTTATTGTTGTTTGAAGCAGGGTTTCTCTGTGTAGCCCAGGCTATCCTAGAACTCACCCTGTAGACCAGGCTGGCCTCAAACTCAGAGATCTGCCTGCCTCTGATTAAAGGCATGGGCTACTGCCCGGCGATGTTGCCTTTCGTTAAAGGGCATTTCAGGCAGGTGAGATGGCTCACTGGATAAAGGCACTTACTTAAAGTGCTGATGGTATGAGTTCAAGCCCCAGAATCCATGTGGTGGAAGGAGAGAACAGAGTCGAGCAAGTTGTCCTCTGACCTCCACACAGGGGCAACACACACACACACACACACACACACACACACACAAATAAAAACAAAGTCACTTTTGTCTTCTCTATTATTTTGCTGCCCTTCGGCAGCTCTCAGGGAGAGGTTTATTGAGTGCAACATTGACACCAGAAAATTTAGCCCTGATAACAATGAATTGGAGATTTCNCCAGGAAGTGAGAAAAATTCCCCTAACCAAACATGGGGAAAGTGTTCAACCCCAAACAACCATTTGTTAAATGATGAAAAATTACTAAGATGGAGGCACTTCTGAGAACAAGGGGAGAGGCAAGCAGAGCAATTAAAATGAGATGGCTGACAAGAGAAGCACTCAGGGTAATTCTGGGATGAAGAGAGAATTCAGGGGCTGGAGAGATGGCTCGGTGCTAAGAGAACTTCTGCTCTTGCAGAGGACAAGAGTTCATTCCCTCCACCCACAGTGGGAGGCTCTGGAACTCCAGAGTTATAGTGGAAATTCAAGTGGGAGTGCATGTAACTCCAGCTCCAGGGGATATGATGCCCCCTTCTGGCTTCTTCAGGCACCTGCTCACACATGGCATGCACACATACACACAGATACACACACACACACACACACACACACAGATATACACAGAGATACACATATACCCACATGCACACACACAGTGATACACATACACAGAGGGAGTCGAATTAAAACAAAATAAACGTTAAAATAAAAGTTGCTGTCTCAGTTTCATTTGCTATTGCTGAGATGAAAGTATTCTAACAAAAGCAACTGAAGACAGAATGATAGATTAAACTAGAATTTACAGCCATGGAAATAAGAGCCCCAGTCAGTAAGATTACCTCACAAAGACGTGGAGCATCAGGATATCAGGTAACAAGTAGCTCCTAGAAGCCGATTTCAGTAGCTATGGGAATTTGGCTCTTGGGGAGCTTGGCAGGATAGGAGACAGGCTCTGCCAAGCTTGATGAATCTTGGCAGATTGTATCGGCTTCTCAATGTCTTGCTGGGGCGTCCTCATGGGAAGCAATCGAAGGCTGATTCACAAAGAAAAAAATAATAACCCACAGATCCTCCGAGTTGGCCTTTCCTTCCCCCCTCCTGCTCTTCTGTTCCCACAACCCAAATCTCGAGATGAAGAGAGCAGCGGTGGGGGTGCAGTGGTGTGCCTCAGTTTTATTTTGATGCCCCAACATAGCTGTGGCCTGCCACAAGCATCTCATTTCAACTAGCATGCTCTCTTCCAGTTCAAACAGGTTTCTTGACCTCAANGTTATTTGGCATTTGCTCTGGACAACTCTTTGTACCTGAGCCTTGTCCGGACTCTCCCCAAGTGTTCAGCAGTTCTCCAGCCTTGCCTAGTGGCCAGTAACGTCTTAAGTTGTGACCAGTGTCACAATGTCTCTAACTGCTAAGATTGCAGGCATGTGCCCCTCTGCCTGGCTACTTTATTGGTTGTTAGAATGAGGACCTTTCTTTCTTGGGAAATAATTTGGGAACATCTGGCTATTGCTTATTGCTCTTATTTTCTTCTAACATCTTTAATAATTTTCAACACCCCTCCCCCCAGTTCCACTCTCTGATATTCTTCCCTTAACCTGTCACTCCCACACTTTAGGAGTAATTTTTTTAAAAATTGTATTAATTAAACTTTTAAAGATAATTTTACATGTGTATGTAGTGCATACAGATAGCTCTTAACCCTCGGCCTTACCTACCTTCTAACCACCCCATCTATTCCCCCACTTCCCTGTGAATCTCTTTTTCATAATTCATGCTTGTTTGGTTTGGTTTGTGACCCATTGTGCCTAACCAGGAACATCTGTGTGACAGCTAAGAACTGTCTGTTGGAGGCTGGTAGCCTCAACCGTGGACACACAACTAAACCCCCTCTCCCAGAATCTGTCAAAGGAACCCATGAGTCCCTCCTCCTTCCATGACAGTTGACATGGCCATTTCTATGTTGGCCCAGTGCAGGTGGCTACAGCTGTGGTGAGTTAATCATTGGATTGTAATGGCTGAAGATGGCATTTCCCNGCTGGGTGAAGGAGTGATTCTTACTTAAATTTATTGCTTCAAATTGGACTGACTCCTGGAACTTCCATGGCTCTGTGTTTAGTCTGAGACTTCAACCCTATGCTCGGTATAGTACATTCTAAATTCTCATACCTATACCAGTTCTTCCGTGGGCATTCCAACCCATTTACCATCAGACATATCCTTTGGTCTGATTTAGGTATAAAATATTCTAAGACTTGCATTTTGAATGCTTGATCCCCAGCTATTTTGGGAAAGTGTGGAAAGTCTATGAGGTCAGCCCAGCTGAAGGATGGAGGTCACTTGGAGTGGGTCATGGGGGATGTTATCCCTAGCTGCCTCTTGCCTGAGTCCCTGCTTCCTAGTTAGCTCTAAGTAAACAGTTTTCTCACAGCCACGGTACCCAGCTGAGTACAGAGGGCTAAGCCACTGCATGCTGAACCCTCTGAAAGAGCTACCAAAATACCCACATCCCATAAATGGTTTCTAGCAGGTAGTTGGTCACAGTGATAAGAAAGTAACTAAGGTAACTGTTGTGGTTTGATGAGAAATGTCCTCCTTAGGCTCACATATTTGTATACCTGATCTCCAGTAGGTGGCGCTGTTTGGGGAGATTATGGAACTTTTAGGAGGTGCAACCTTGCTGGGGAACATATGTCACTGGCTTTGAGGTTTTAGAGCCTGGCCTCACTTCCCATCTCTGTTTCATATGTGCACTTGGAGATGTGATTGGCCAACTTCCTGCCCCTGCATCATGCTTTCTTTTACTGTTGCCTTGTCTTTCCCACTTATAATAAACTCTATCTCCCTGGAATGGTAAAGTCCAAGTAAACCCTTTCTTGCTTAATTTACTTTTGTCAGGGTATTTAATCATAGCAACAGATAAGTAACTCATACAGCATCCTTCTGATGCAACCCATCTCACATGCATTCATGATGGGTTACATGAGGGGTCACCATCACTTGGGGTAAGCCTCATCATCCTTGCCCTCCCCAGCTCCAGCTGTCCCCAGACTTCTCTGATCCTTGTCTTACCTGCATCTGCTCCCTCCCACGTGCACAAGCAGCTTCCTTAACCTACACTTCTTTTTTTTT
>LZPO01031192.1:658628-669816 GCA_001675575.1 Neotoma lepida
AGGGCACTGTTGAGGATGAGACAACCAAATTTACAATGGCATTGTGATGGTTAGTGTTGTCAACTTGACAAAATCTACAGTCACCTGAGAGAAGGGCTTCTCGGCATGCCTAAGGAGCATTATCTTGGTTATGTTAATTGAAGTTGAAAGACATGCCCATTGTGGGTGGCGCCATTCCTTATGCAAGAGAGCCTGGGCTGTATAAAATGGAGACATCAGATATGGCTCAGCATTTAAGAGCCTACACTTTTGTTGCAGTATTATGGGGATCTTGGGTGAGGGTGGTCATTTAGGAGTACTGCCCAGTTCATTCANTGGGATCAATAAAGAATTTTATGCTCTAGAAATAAGACCCACTCAAACAGGAAAATAAAGTGATAGTTGGAGAGTAAGGGACCATTGAGAGACTGTGACACCTAGAGATCTGAGGCAGGGAATGTGAAAGCAAAAGCCCTCAGCAGAAGGTCACTGACAGAAAGCAACAGTTACAGATCCTGGGCCCAGCTGAGTGAAAGCAACAGTTACAGGTTGACACAGAACTGAGAAATACCAATTACCCAGGAGGAAAAAAAAAGATAAACAATATTAGAACAAATAAACAGTTCCCATCCCAGGGGGATATGGGAGGAGCCCCAGAGGTAGGAACCCTTGCCTTCATCGTGGGGGCGGGGCTTTGGGTAAGCTTATTTCTAGACTCCCTCATCCATCTCCTCCCTGATTGATCCTGCCCAGAGTATCGTCCCTTGTCCTCTGACCCCTTTGGGCTCCTCTGTAACAGTTGTAATCTCCTGAGGACTCTGGAGACCCAGGAACAGGAACCAGCCTTTCTTAAAGGGTCCAGTCCCTGTTTCCCAGGTTGGCTCGAATTTCATCGACCTNCTTTCAAAAGGATCCAAGTTTAATTCCGAGCACCCACTTCAGACGGCTCCAAGGGGAGTCTGATACCCACGAACACAAGTGTACAAACTCCATATTGACACACACAAATACACAAAATTAAAATTAAAATTAAATCTTCTTTTTAATCGAGAAATGGAGCTGCACAGAAATAAGCATGCTGTCTTTTGAGCCTGGCTGTCGTGTGACCAGCTGACCTGAGCTCCTCCTACTGTGATTTCCCCATCATGATGAACTATAACTGGAATTGTGAGCCAAATAAATCCTTTCTCCCTAAGTTGTTTTTGTCAGGTTTTTGTTTTTGTTTTTTGTTTTTTTTTAATCACAGCAACAGGGAAATTAAGACAGACATATACCCCACCTGTGGACTGATTAGCCTCCCATTACACCTAGGGATGTGAGTGAAAGATCCGAATAGCTGGAGACCTGAATGTAGCCAGTATTTGAGGAAACTCCCACAGGTTAGAGATCTTTGGCAACCGGAGCTTTATGGTAACGCACACTAATTGGAAAGGTGGTCAGTGAGCACCAGCAAATACATTGAATATTTTTAAAGTTGTTTGATTCATTAAAATTTTATTTGGTAATTGATGTTCTGCTGGGTCTTGTGGAAGCGAATAAATAAAGCTGTATTTAATTAGCTACAATATTTACTTCAACACTTAATGAGCCAACAGCTATTAAAGAGTTTGTTCTCTTAAGTGAATCACAAATCTCCCTGCAGTTTTGCTTACCTTGTTGGCTTAATCATCCCTTCAACAAGTGTGCATTCTCCACCAGTCAAGGGTCTAGACCTGTGGGATGGAACGAGAAACCACATATGAAGAAAGCATGCCCCATGCCTTAAAGATACTTGCAGCTAAAAGCCTAGGCGGCATGAGCATGACTCAAATGTAGAATAATTCATAATTCCCCAGTGAGGGGCTGGGGTNTGGCTCAGTGGTAGAGCACCTGCCTAGAATCCCCCAGTGAGGGGCTGGGGTGTGACTCAGTGGTAGAGCACCTGCCTAGAATCCCCCAGTGAGGGGCTGGGGTGTGGCTCAGTGGTAGAGCACCTGCCTAGAATTCCCCAGTGAGAAGCTAGGTTGTGCCTCAGTGGTCTACCACTCTAGTGTTTGCATTAAATCTACACACATTGTCCTGGATTTAATCCCATTATTTTAAGAAACCAAAAGCACTCTTTGTTGGACACATAATTGATGCTTTGTATGTTTTCAGCTAGATATGGTGACACACGTCTGTCATTCCAGAACTCAGAAGGCTGAGGCAGGAGGATTATCATAAGTTAAAGGACACCCAAGCTGACATAGTAAGNCCCTTATCCAAAAAGAAACTAATTAAAAGAAAAAGGCACACGTCATCAAAACATAGGATTCAAATATCATTAAAACTGGAATTCCATCGGGTACCAGACAATCTCTCTTTGCTGACAGCACAAGGCCTAAACCAACTGCCCACTAATTAATTCAGAATAAGTAAAGTACCAGTTAATGAGATTGGACCAAATTTTATGCCTTTTCTGTTTTCATTTTCTCAGAGTAGTCCTTCATCCATTTTTCTCCCGAGGACTTTCCTATTTACCTTGGTTGATTGGTTATATGACTTCTTAAAAATGGAGTTTGTGTTTTCTCCCTAATTATGGAAGGAACAAAGACTCAATGTGTTTTGGGAAAATATTGAAAACTAGGAGGTAGGGGGAAAATGTTTCTACTGTTCAAAGATAGCTCCTGTCTGCATTTCATCATTTCACCTTTTTCCCCTAAAAATTAATCGTTAGTTANGAAGCCTTTCAAATGACGGCAGATGTAAAGAAGTAGTGGCCGGAATGCAGACTAACAGGCGTTAGCATTTTTGTGTATCTGCTTAAAGGTGACCTTTGTTTTAAGTTGCCTAGTTTTTTTATTGCCATGTATTAATTATAGATGTTTGTGGGCTATGGTGGTAATTCCCTACAATCATATTTTATGCACATAGTGTTTAATGATCAAATTATTAAACACTTACCATCCATTTGACATCATTATCTCCTTAAGCATTTGCATTGCTTTGAGTGGGAATCTTTGAATTCTTCCTCCTGATTTCCTTCCTCCCTCCCTCCTTCCCTCCCTCCCCCTACCCTCCTTTCTCTCCCTCCCTCTCTCTCTTTCTCTCTGTGTGTGTGTCTATCTGTCTGTCTGTCTGTCTCTGTCTCTGTGTCTCTGTCTGTCTGTCTGTCTGTCTCTGTCTGTCTCTCTCTCTTTTCTCCTTTGGTGTTCCTGAAGCTGAAATCTAGGGTCTCCTACATACTAGGTAAGTTCTCTACAACTGAGCCATGCCCCTACCCCTCACTGGGAGATTCTAGACAGGCATCCGACCTCTGAGGCACACTCCCAGCCCCCTACACTCCCACCAGCAGTTTTCATTTCTGCATCCTTGCCAGCATTGACTGTTTATTATCTTAATGATAGCCATTCTGACTCGGGTAAGATGGAATCTCATCGGAGTTTTAATTTGCATTTCCGATACTTCCTCTTCCGCTCACTGGCATTTACCCTCCGTCTTTTGAGAGCTGTGTATACAAGCTGATCTTTCCTCAGCTCCACCCTAGAAGACCAAGTCTGGGACCCCAGGTGGCTTACAAAGAATTCCTTTGCTGGCTATGAGAAGCAACATTGGGCTTAAGATTCTCTTGTCTAGATCCCCAAAGTCAGAGACACAGCAGACAGTCACATTATTAGGAAACGTCTCACCGGCACCAGACCAGGCACATCCCATAAGCCAGCAACTTACAGGCAACTGGTTTGAATGAGAAACGTCTGCCATAGGTCCATATATTTGAACACTTCTAGAAAATCTTCCCTTGCTGACTGGTGGCTTGAGGGAGCAGGTTAACGGTCCAGAGGCACTGTTTGGCAAGGTTATGGAGGGCAGCCTTGCTAGGGGAAGTATACCACTGAGGGTGGGCTTTGAGGGTTTAGAGCCTCACTTTGTTTTCCGTTCCTTCTCTCTGCATCCTGTTTGTGCATGAAATGTGATCTCTCTTCTTCCTGCTCTTAATACCATGGCTTCTCCACCTTGATGGACGCTGTCCCTCCGGAACTCTATGCTAAAATGAACCCTTTCTTCCTTAAGTGGCTTTTGTTCATAGTATTTTATCATAACCTCACANTCCTGAATACAGCACCCCTGAATCCTTCTCTCTCTCTCTCCCTCCCTCCCTCTCTCTCTCCCGCTCTCTCTCCTTTGTATGTTTATTGTGGCGCCTACCAAAACATGCCATAGTTTTGTTTCTGCAGCTGCGATAAAGAACAAACAAACAAACAACAACAAAACACCCTGACANCAAGCAACTTTGGGGCAGTGAGGGGTTTATTTTGTCTCAGAATTCCAGGTTACAGTCCATCACTGCGTGGAAATGACAATACAGGAGCTTGAGACAGCTGGTCACATAGCAACCACTGTCAAGAGCAGAGAGAAAATGGATGTACACATGCTTAATCCTCAGCCAGCTTTCTCTACTCTGCTACCGTCCAGGGCCCCAAACCAAGAGATGGTGCCACCCACTTTCAGGCTGGGTCTTCCTATGTCAATGAACCCAGTCAAGATAATCTCCCACAGATGTGCCCACAGACCAACCTGATCTGGACAATTCCTCATTGATACTCTTTTCCCAGGTGATTCTAGGTTGTGTCAAAATGACAAAACTATCACAATTGTACTTGACTTGATGTAATGTATACACACACATAAGCACATGTGTGCACACATACCACTTTTTGTCATTCGTGGAAAGTGGTGTCCTGTGTTCAAGGTCAGACACACATCTTCACACACAAGGTAAGAGAGATGCCCTGAGTTTCTTTCCTCTGTACAGTTCTCTGTATCTGACCCAGGCACTGCCCTTCAGCAATGCACATGGGATGAGTGGGCAACCTTGAACTAGAGGACTTGCTTCAGCATTAGTCTCTGTTTCCATGGGGCCATCCATGGTTACTAATCTGTAGCTGTGACCAAAGGGGCATCGCCTAAGTGTCAACCATTAGTTCTCTGAACAGAGGCTCTCTGGGAGACTGTTCTGAAACCCCTGCTTCCTACCTTTCAAATTTGACAGTGCCTGGGTGTACTTAGAAACTTTATAACATGATGCTGGCCTGCTGACCCATTCTTGACTACCAACATGGTGCCACGTTTTGTATNTTTTATCATAGTGACTGGTGCATCACCATTATGGGTTCAATTAGGACCCGNGATGGTCATTCCATCCTCTCTTCACCCAAATGCACTCATGTGGATGCAGGGCTAAATAACCAGAAAAGGGTATTTTGAAAAAAAAAAAAGGTTCTATTCTGACATCTGTCATCGTTATTTTCCTTATTGCTGCAACAGAATGCCCAGCAAGAAACGTTTTAATACTACATATGTAGTACATGTCTTTAATCTCAGCACTAGAGGGACAGAGGCAGGCAGGCCTGTATGAGTTCAAGGCAAGCCTGGTCTACAAAGTGAGTTCCAATTCAGTCAGAGCTTCATTGTGAAACCTTGTCTCAAACAAACAAACAAACAAACAACAGAAAACACCACAAAACAACAACAACAAAGCTCAAGGGAAGAAGATTTATCATGGCTCACAGTTTGAGGGCACACAGTCCATCATGGCAGGGAAGGCGTGGCGGCAGGAGCGTGAGGCAGATGCTCACATTGCATCCGCAATCAGGAAGCAGAGAGAGATGGATGCTGGTGCTCAGCTCACTTTCTCCTTTTTATTCAGTCCAAGACCCCGGGCTATGGGATNNTGCCACCCATATTTATGGTGAGTGTTATACTCAGGGTTCTCTAGAGGAACAGAATAATGGATTCTGGTCCTCTAGTCCCCTGATACTGTGATCAGTGAAGGAATCAGCAGCAGCAGCAATAGGGAAGATCTCACTCTGTGGCAAGAGAAAGGCCAAGTAAGCAAATGGCAAAATAACTTTCCTCCTGATAAACCTTTTATCTCTGAGCTGCTACCACCCAGAAGGTACCACCCCACATTGGGGTGTATCTTCCCACACCAATCAAGGCAGTCAGGATGATTCTTTAGGCGAGGCTTCCTGCTCCAGTGATTCATTTGTGGGCAAGTTGACAAAACCAGCCATAACAGTGGGTCACCTCTTCAATCAACCTAGTTCAGATAATCCCTNGCAGACAGACTCAGGNGTGTGTCTCCATAGTGATGCTTGTCAAATTGTCAATCACTCTTAAACATCAAACATCCTTCACCGATAGATAGTNAGGTTTGGAATGAGNGGAGGACCCAGGANATCTCATGAATTTGGAGTCTCTCTAGGTGAAGTCAATGCTTAGAGTCTTGATTTCATATACCCATGAGGTCAACCAGGGNTCAGAGGATGATNNNAAAAATCANAGTTCATAGNAAAATCANATGGGTACACCTACCACCTGTGCTTCTAAGACAGCTGCAAGTGATGCAAGTATAGGACAGGGGTCAGGTAAGGCTTGACATGAGTGGGTTACTATTATTATTGATGATACCTGTCAGAAGCAACTTACAGGAGAAAAGAGTCATTTCAGCTCATGACTTTGGAGTAATGATCATAGTTTAGTCTATGATCACATGACTTACATGCTTAGACAGAACATCTTGGTGCAAGAGCATATGGTGGAGGGGATTCTACACCTATGGTAAAAAGGATATCAAGAGAGCATGACAGGAAGGGACTTGTGATAAGACCTGCCCACGCCCCCAAGATATCTACTTCCTCCAGCTTGGCCCCACCTCCTAAAGTTCCTGTCACCTCCCAAAATAGCTCCACTATCTGGGCTTCTGTGTTTTTACACATGAGCACCTGGGGGCATTTCATATTTAAACTGGAAAACAAAGAAACAAATGAAAAATGACNCCCAACCCGAGAAGTGCTTCTGCTCTGAATTCAAGTAAGCTTGCTCAGTTGAAGCCTGTAAAATTCTGATATGATTTCAGTCTATTTTCTTACATGCCAAGACTCTGCAGCTCCTTGGCTTGCTTCCTCGCTAATGTGAACGCAGGATCCAGTGTTCCTGTGAATATGGCATTCTCCTCCTAGCCACTGAATCATCAGGAAAACAGCTATTCCTTATTCCACCCTTCCTCATTTCTAATTATTGTTTTGTGTTTTTATCAAACATCTTAGTGAAGGATCCTTGGTCCTCGGACCTTTCTCCAAGGGAAGGAATGAATTAAACGACTTATTTTTCATTAACATTAATGAAGAATTGCACAGTCCTTGCCTGGGGCCATCGGCCTGTCTCTGCCTCAGCCTCTGGCCTGATTAAGTGAGCTCGGGTAACTGGGCCAAGAGGAGGAGAGGACAATGGAACTCGGGAGACAGTTGGCTGTAGACAGAAATGAAGGAATGGTTAGAGCAAACCTCCTTTGAAGACTTGCAGATAGATAAAAACTGTGAAATGCCCAAGGCAGAACTAGCAAGCAGAAATGGGGGGCTATAGCACCCCATTCAACGCTTCCAGACACACTATTTAAATTCCTTTGATTCACAGACTGAATTCTCATTCTAACAATGTTTCACTGTCNTCCTGCACTGAATTCTTAACTCTGAGTGATACAGCATTGATTTCAATGGTGCTAAAGGCAGGAAGATGCCTAAAGAATGTATGGTCAAAAATCTAATATGTTAGGGGTGGCCTGGAGAGATGGCTCAGCAGTTAAGAGGTCTTACAGAAGACTCACCACCCACCATGTATCACTTCCTACCATCCTCCTCAGGTGGCTCATAGCTACCTATAACTACAACTCTAGAGGGTATAGTGCCCTCTGCTGGCCTCNACAGATGCTGCACTCAGATGCACAAACACATAATTTTTTAAATCTAATATTTGGGGCCGGGGAAATGGTTTGGTGGGTAAAGTGCTTGCTATGCACTCAGACTTGTTTTTGTGAGTTCTGGGAGTGGAACTCAAGTCCTCATGGTGCCCTGCCCAACATCCCCTCAGATGTCTGAATTAGGAGAGTACTCCTTTAAAAGACTCTAAAAATGGAAATCTTTTTCAAATACAAAAAAGTTTGGCTGCTATGTGCTCAAAAAGCCTCAGTATTGCAAATACAAAATNAATCTGTACATAAATAAGCAGGAAATGGGGTTCAAGAATCTTTGCTTTTAACCATTTAATTCTGTACCATCAGAATCTATCTCTGTCACTATCCTGGTTACTTTTCTATTTCTATGCCAAAATACCACAATCAAGTCACATTATAGAAGAAAGGGTTTATTTGNGGCTTACAGTTTCAGAGGGTGAGTCCATGAAAATCATGGCAGGGCGCATGACAGCAGGCAGGTGGGCATGGTGCTGGGTCAGCCACTGAGAGCTCACAGATTGAAACATAACCATGAGACAGAGAGAAAGAGAACACTGGGAATGGTGTGAGTCTTTTCAAACCTCCAAGCCCACCCCTAGTGACACACCTCCTCTAACAAGGCCACACCCCCTAATCCTTCCAAAACAGTTCCACAAACTGGGAACCAAGTACTCAAATATATGAACCTGTGGTAGCCATTCTCATTCAAACCACCACACTCACCGAATACTGGGGTTACAGACATGTGCAATCATGCCCAGCTTTTACATAGGTGGTAGGGATTCAAACTTAGGTCCTTATGCTTTGCACAGCAAGTAGTCTTACCCACTGAGCCACCTCCCCAGCCTCCCTGTTGCTTGAGTCTTTTGAAAGGAAGACATTGTGTAAGATAGCAATCATATTTCGCTGTAAAGAGAGTTAATGACCCAGGATTTAGTTTTTGCTGAAA
Organism: Neotoma lepida; assembly: GCA_001675575.1. Classification (NCBI taxonomy): domain Eukaryota; kingdom Metazoa; phylum Chordata; class Mammalia; order Rodentia; family Cricetidae; genus Neotoma; species Neotoma lepida. The sequence goes on from LZPO01031192.1 coordinate 667,307, forward strand.
TCAGTGTTCTTAGTGAAATCTGTTACTATCAGTTATGGGTGGATTTTCTGGTATGTGCATGTGGCATGCATGTGTCTATGATATTCACACGTGTGAGTACAGGTATATGTACAGTGCTCATGTTTGTCTATACCCATGGATGTGGATCCAGAGGTTGACGTTGGGACTGTCCATCTTATATGCTAAAGAAGGGTCTTTTGCTGAAAGTGGAGCTCGACCATTCACCTAGTGTGGCTTATCCTTGAGATGTCTTGTGTCTGCCTCCTGGGTACTGGGGTTACAGGCAGGACACCATGCTTGCCCAGCGTTTACCTGGCTTCTGGGATCTGAACTCTGGTCTTCACTTTAACCTCTGAGAAATCTCATTGCCCAGCTGGGTTTTCTCCCACTTATCCCTTTGAAGATGTCTGATATGCATGCTCCTTCTCCTGTATTTGTTTACTTGCTTATTTATTTATTATTTATTTACGGCGGTTTCTGAGACAGGGTCTTACNACATAGCTCAAGCTGGCCTCCAGTGTGTCAATCCTCCTGCACTAGCCGGAGTCAGGGTTCCAGCCAGGCATGCACCACCAGGCTTCCACCTTTATTAACAAGCACATAGCTGAGAAAAAAAATTAAATAACTTCCCACTGCCCTAGATTTCTGGGGATCTAGGATTTTGCCTTCACCAATTATCGAAACAGCATTACAAGGTGCAGAAATCACAATGATGATTAAAATGCAGNGTCATAGCTAATGTAATCAAGTTAGCAATCTGAATGATATTATGAGACCATATAACTCCAAATATTGGCAATACTGAAGTTTTAGAATTGACCTATCTGCTCCTTTGGATAATTACTTATGGAAGTTCCAACAGTGGTGAGGTCCAGGCTAGGAAAGCTCCAAGAAGNCCTATTATTATTTCCTTTGGCCTCTCTGAGGTTTTCAGGGTGTTATCCAGGGGTCTGTGACAAATGTAGCTTGCAGGCGTCCTTGCACAGTGAATGGATGCTCAGNGGCAAATGCACCCTTGCTTTCTTCTAGCCAGGTTCCAGGTAACAGTTTTTCTGGATTTAGCATCAACTATAACTGGGATACCATGCTCTGGGGCCCCACTAGCCAGGCTACTAGCATCCCAGTTAGCTAAGCCACAAGGAAAAGCATCCAAAAGCTTTGGTTTTTCCCTCTTCATTTNATGAAACAAATGCCATGTCNCCATGTGAGTGGGCTCTAGGTATCTGAGAACTCAGGCAAGATGAGAATTCTAGAAGGAAGCCATAGGGAATCAGCTCTGTGGAGGCTGTTCCANCTGTCGGCCTCCATCAACCCTCGCTGGAGACAGTGATGTTTGCAGCTTCTAATATCTCCCTCCCGATGGTCCAGCTGTAAGCCTGTGCTGCCTTGGGTCATTCACATCTGTATTAGTGACTTTTCTCCTTGCTGTGAGAAAATACCTGGCAAGCAGAAACTCAAGGGAGGAAGGCTTTATTTTGGACCACAGTTCTAGAGAACATAGTTGTCGTCATGGAGGAGAAGACGTGGCACCTGGAGCAGGGGGAAGCTGCTCACATTACATCTGTAGTCCNGAAGNAGGGGATNGACAGGAAGTGCAGCCAGGCTATAAAATCTTAAGGCCCNCCCCTTGTGGCCCACTTCCTTCTGAAGGTTCNGCAACCTTCCCAAATGTACCACCAGTGGGAGACCAAATTTCAGATACATGAACCAATAGAGGACATTTCATGTTTAAACCCAAACNTCATCTTTCAAATAATTTTGTCCTTTGGACACAAGGAGGCCTGTGATGTATCTAGCCACCCACAACCTCCCTAAGTAAAGTGTGAGCCTGGTGTTATCTTCTGATGATTCAAAACTGCGGATAGGTGTTTGATTAAGCTGGCCTGGGAGTCATTGATCTTGGAATTGGTGATTGATTGTGGCTAAATGATCCCTTGAACCATGAATTGAATGAACTTTGAATTATCCCAGCAGATAAGAAAATCTGGGGGTCTTACAGCCCCAGACAGAAGGAAGNAGAGGAGCTATGCTTTCTGTTTTCAACTGTAAGCTGTCTTCCACAGTTCTGAAGATTGTTATAGCCTTTATTTCTCTCCTAAGACTCCACAGCGACACCTCATAGCCTTCCAAGACTGCCTCTTGTTTGTCCNTTAAATCAATACAAATGGGTTTCAAGAGCTTTTTGCTTTGTTTCCTTGCAAATGTCCCTACTAAGATGATGAGCNATCTGGGGCTATTATTTTGTGTATTTTTAAAATTGTATTTGTGTGTGTGCATGTGCATGCATGTAACAGCACTCATGTGGCAGTCAGAGAACAATTNGCAGGAANAATTTGCAGTTCTCTCCTTCCATCATATGGGGCCCAGGGATTAAACCCATGTCATTCAACTGGGCCATAAGCAGCCCTACCTGCTGTGCTATCTTGCTGGACCCAACAGCTATTTTTTTGTGATAGATACCTTTCTTATTTTTTTATTAAAACATTCACTGTACAACTGCAGGAGAGATA
>LZPO01031192.1:701024-713056 GCA_001675575.1 Neotoma lepida
TTGTCCTTCCTGGGATCATTCTGAGTCTGGGGCTGGCTGTGTGGCTTTGTGGCAATTTGTCCTTTTGCTCATTGGAGGCTAGCCGCCTCAGGCATGGNGGAAGGANCCTGCCGAATCTGTCAGCAAACTTGGACCAAGTTCATTGGCTAATTGAATGACCTTGGGCAAGCTGTGTAACTCCTCTGTGTCCCCTCATCTACATATGTCAGGATAATTACATCTGCTTCAGAGAATCCCTGGGAAGGGATAAGCTCTGGGCTTCTCAGATGCATTGACCAGAAAGAGCTCAGGATGGAGCCCTTTCAGCACGCTAACCAAAGGGCTAACAAAAGGAACGCGTCATCTGAACCCAGAGAAGAGACACGGGAAGGGTCAATTTTTCTTGGGCTCATGAAAAAAAAGTATGAAGGGGAAAAAGCTAATCTCCTAGTCACTCAAGAGTTCCTGGGAAGCTAAATAATTCTATCCCTCTTCCAAGCTTTGAAAATCAACTGTTTGAGGGGCTGGAGAAGTGGCTCAGTGACTAAGAGCACATATGATTCTTACAAAGGACCTAANTTTGGGTCCCAACACCCACATCAGGCGCGTCACAACCACCTGTACGTCCAGCTCCAGTGGATCCAATGCCCTCCTGTAGACTCTGAGGGGACCTGCACTAACATCACACACACACACACACACACACACACACACACACACACACACACACACTCTTAACTAAAACAAATAACTTAGAAGAAAACAGCTGTTCTCAAGAACAGAGGGAAATTGGTATGTTGTAATTACATTAAGATATCATAGCAAGCCATCAGCAGATTTTTTTTTTAACATACTCAGTGCTGAGACTTCTTAGAGGTTAATTCATTAATCAATTAATATTATTTTTGCAGTACTGANGTGAGGGTGAACCTGAAGTCCTATGCATGCTAGACAAGTGCTTTACCACTGAGCTACACACTCTCGGCCCTCCTTTTCCTCTGTTTAATGTTAATTTATTTATTGTGTATATGTGTGTGTGTGTGTGGATGTGGTCGGGTGGGGCCTGGGTGGGGTGGCACATACACAGTGTTGCAGAGTTGGAGGACAGCTCACAGGAGTTAGCTCTGTCCTTCCACCCCATGAGACTCAGGAATGCAACTCAGGTTTTTAGCCTTGGTAGCAAGCACCTTCACCCACTGAGACATCTCTCTGACCCATCCCTTTGCTTTTCGAGACAGGGTCTTGTTAAGCTGCCCAGGATGGCATGAAGTTCACTCTAGTTCAGGGCTGCATTGAACTTGAGATCTGCCTGCCTCCCCCTCTCTAGCAGCTGGCATTACCATTTGTACTACCAGACTTGGTTTGTTTTCTTTCTGTTTTCTTTTTTTAAAGTTTATGTGTGTGTAGGTGTGTGTATGTGTGCATGTATACGGATCTGTGGAGGCCAGAGTAAAACCTTGGCTGTTGTTACAATAGACTCCACCTTCATTTTGAGACAGGGTCTCTTACATTCACATGAAACTCACCAGTTCAGCTAGATGAGTCACAGGGATCCTCCTGTCTCTGCCTCCCCAGTGCAGGCATTACAAGAATGTGCCACAACAATCAATTTTATTTTTTAAGGTGGATTATCTATCATCCATCCATCCATCCATCCATCCATCTATCTATCCATCTATCTATCTATCTATCTATCTATCTATCTATCTATCTATCTATCTATCTACCTACCTACCTACCTACCTACCTACCTACCTATCTGTCATCAAAGGTTCTCACTATGTAGTCCTAGCTGGCCTAGAACTTGTTACATAGACCAGGCTGGCCTTGAATTCATAGTGATCTGCCTCCTGAGTGCTGGGATTAAAGGCAAGCACCACCACCATCCCCAGCTGTTTCTCTTTCTCTCTCTCTTTTTCTGTGTGTGTGTGTGTGTGTGTGTGTGTGTGTGTGTGTGTGTGTATGGCTGGCAGGCAAGCCTCAGAGATCCTGCTGTGTCTCTCCTCAGCACTGGGATGACAGCTGCATGCCGCCATGCTTGGCTTTTTCCATGGGTCTTAGGGGATCTTAATTCAGGTCTTCATGCTTGCTAAGCATGCACTTTTCTGACCAAGCCATCTCCTCAGTCCCCTGGTTTCTTCATTTGTCACTAGAGGTCCTTTGCTGGAGCCATTTCAAATTCTCCCTAGGAAGTAGCATTCCATTATCTTTTTCCATTTTCTATCTCACTGCTGGTGAAATCATATTATATCTGGAAGTCAAGCAGAGAAGAACAGCAGGACCTGTCTCTTATACACATCTAGATGTGTATAAGAGACAGCTGTGTGATCCTCTGAAGACACGTTCCCTACACACTAATTGGAGTCCCACCTTTCAGAATTTCCCTAGACATTCTGACAATGGGCACAGGAAAGGAAAGTAAAATAAAACTCACTACCTGGGTGTGATGGTTAGCTTTTTTAATATTTTATTTTTATCTCCAATTATGTGTNTATCTGTGTGNATATGTGCACATAANTATAGTGCTTTTGGAAGCCAGAAGGGGGCATCTGGTCCCCTGGAGTTAGAGGAAATTACCTGTTGTGGGTGCTGGGAACCAAACTGGAGTCCTCTGCAGGAGAAGTACACGTTCTTAAACCGCTGCNCTGTCTCTCCAANACCCTATGGCTAGTTTTTAATTGTCAACTTGTCACAACCTACAGNTGCCCGAGAGGTCCTCANTGCTGGATTGTCTAGGTTAGTTTGTCTGGGGGAGCATTGTCTCAACTGGTATGAGAAGACCCCAGCCNCTATGGGCAGCATCATTCCTGGGGCNTGGGGTCTTGAACTGTAAAACAGAGANGAAAGCTAGGAATAAACAGGCAAGCGAGGACCCACACNCTTTCTCTCTCTGCTTTCAACTGNGGATATGANGCTTCAAGTTCCTGCTTGGACTTCCTCACAGCACTGGCCTGTCACGTGGGATTGTGAGCCCAACACAGACCCTTGCTTCCCTAAGTTGATTTTTCTTGTATCTGTATCTTGCATCTGTCACAGCAACAGAAAAGAAACTAGGGCACTGGGAAAGAAGCTGTTTCTGGGAAAGAGATGGCTGAACTTCTTTGCACCTGCTGAGTCTCCATCTGATTAAAGAGGGGCAAAGGTCAAGGAAGGTAGATCTCTGCCGTGCTCAGATACAGCTCTCTCCTGACTGTGGTATGGCTTGGATAAGAATGTCACATAGACTCATGATTTGTTTTTATTATTTATTTAATTACCCATTTATTTATTTATTTATTTATTTAATTTATTTTTTTGAGACAGAGCTTCTCTGTGTAATCTTGGCTGTTCTGGAACTTCCTTTGTAGACCAGGCTGGCCTCAAACTCACAGAGATCCGCCTGCCTCTCAATTAAAGGTGTGTGTCACCACTGCCTGGCTTAGACTCATGATTTTAACACTGGTCCCCAGATAGCGATGCTGTTTTGGGAGTTCTGGGAAATTTATGGTGTGGGACATCATATCTGAAGTGAGGTGACCTGAAGGAAGCATGTCACTGGGGTTGGGTCCTTGGGAGTGTATTATCTCTGGCCACTTCCTGTCTCACTCTGGGCTTCCTAGTCAGCTAGGGTGTGAACAGCTCTCCTCTGCCATTACTTCTTCCACCAGAATGTTTTGCCCAAGTGTGTGGGACCAAGAGACTGGACTGAAAATCTCTGAAGCCAAGAGCCAACATTAGCCTTTCTTCCTTTATTTCTGTCAGCTATTTGGCCAGTCTTGGTTAATTTTCCAAGACATAAAATATTCTGACCAAAACAACATAAGGGAGAAAGGTTTGTTGGGCTCACTGTTCAGGCTATAGTCCACCATGTTGAGGAAGCNCAGNCAACAGAGGCATGAGGCAGCTGAAGACATTGCACCCGCAGTTAGGAAGCAAGGAGTAATGGATGCCCCTGTTCACCTAGCTTTCCCCTCTTTATGCAATCCAAGCCTAGGGAATGGTGCCGCCCACTTTTAGGGCTCCTCCCACCTCAATTCACCTCATCAAGATGGTTTCTCACAGGTGTGCCCAGAGGTTTGCCTGCTGGCTCACTGGAGATCCAGTCAAGTTGATAATAATATTAGCACAGTCACACTGATGAGAAATATAACACGCTGTANGATCCTCATGTCATTGGCCCCTCTGGGTTTTGTTTTTTTCTCTTATCTATTCAATTCAAGGATTTTACAATGGTGGCTATGCTTAGATACAAACATGTCAGGGCACGGTGGAAGGTCAGAGAGAATTCTGTGGTCAAATCCAAGGTCACCAGGGCAGTCATCCTTTCTGAAGTCACAATGTTCCTGTCAGGTCATCNAGTGCTCACCTGGATGATGCAAGCTGCCTGGTCACCTGNGAATTTCTTATGGATACTTTGGGGCCATCCAAAGGGAAAGGGCACAAGATGTCACCCATGCCATCTGCTTCTAGCTGGCNTGCCCTGGGGTNTTCCTGAAATAAAACCCAAGTCTTTGGCTTAGGAGGAGNTCAATGTGGAGCNGAGGCTGGTAGCCTGTGGAAAGCTAGAAAACAGCTTTTGAAAACAGATTAGGGCATCGGCTGGAACTTAAGGAGTTTTTATTCTATTTGGGGACTCACTAGGTTTTCTACAACCTTGTAGAAAAAATTTTCTGAGGACCAGTTGAAATTCTAAGATACCAAAAGAGCCCGAGAATTGTGTTTGGTAAGTATACAAAACAACTCCTCTCCATCCTCCTCCTCCTCTGCCTCTTCCTCATCTTCCCTCTCCTCAATATTCATCCTCTTCCCCCCTCTTCCTTCCTCCCTCCCCCTCCTTCATCTTTGATTCTCCTTCCTTGTCTCTGTCTTCTCCCTTACTGTACTCTCCCTTCCTCCTCTTCCTCTCTATTGGCTTCATTTCTGGCTAAGCTCAGAAGATAACAGGGTTCCCCCTTCCAGGACTCAACCTCATCCCNAAAAGGGCTCCTTCTCAAACCTATTTGGCTGCCATGTCCACCCCAAGAGCTNTGGACACCATTCTTGATCCTTCTGGCTTGGGATGGGGTTGAAGGGGAAGTCTCAGGTTGAGAGTCGAACTACATGGAGCAGTACAGATCCCAGAAACAGAGTATGCATGATACCATCACAAAAGGAAGGGAAGGACACGTGGAAGGTCACCACCATGCCTGACCTGTACACCACGAGCCCAGGGTAGGACCCTCAGAAGTAAGGCACAGCAGTCTGAAGGGCAGAAAAGCCAAGAGAAGGAGAGTGAGGTTTTGTGGTACAAAGTGAACCGGCTTCTAATTGTACAAGTAGAGGTTGCTCTCCACAAAAGCATCATAAAACACCAACCCCATTCCACTCCCTACAGCTCCATCCTCTATCAGCACCNGCAGGTCTCATCTGGTGATGGCACCTAGTATCATCAAGGTCTATTTCTATATTCCCTTTCTGGGCTGGAGTGAGAGCTCAGTGGTGAAGAGTGCTTGTTGCAGGATCATGAGGACTGGAGTTTCGATCCTAGGACCAAAGCAACAAGTTGGGCTTCATATGCACACCTGCAACTCTAGCTCTGAGGGATCAGCCCCTGTGTGCAAAGGCATGCACACACACACACACACACACACACACACACACACACACACACACACACACACACACACACACCCCTACCCCTAGATTCTGCATGTGAGAGACTGTACCGCTTTGTCTTGCTGAGTCTGGCCTATTTCTGTTACACAATGATCTCCAGTTCCATCCATTTTCCTGCAAATGATGCAATTTCATTTTGGTTCTTTACGGTTGAATAAAATTCTATTGCATATATATATGTATACACCACATTTTCTTTATCTATCTGCCAATCAGCAAGTATGCTGGTTCCCGATCTTGGCTCTTGTGAATAGTGTTGCANGAGAGAGAGAATCTTTAATGGAAAAAGAAGTTCGAGAGTTCAGGGCACATACTGCTCTTGAATTTGGGGGCAGCTCACAACCACTTGTAATTTCAACTCCAGGGGATCTGACATCCTACACATATGTGCATACACACAGGTGCATAAATAAATTCTTTTTTAAAGGAAAAGAAAATTCCCTTTTAGTTTTTTCCATTTTAGGCTGTGTCAAGGGCCAATTTGATAGACTCAGTATTACTTTTCTTAGTGCTGTGATCAAACACTTGACAAGAAACAGCTTGGTGGAGAAGGCCTTATTTTATCTCACAGTTTGAAGAGGCATGGTTCAGCATGGTGGGGAAGGCATGATATGGGGGGAGGGTCATGTTAGTAGGAGCCTGTGTCTGAGACACCTCACATCCCGATAGGCCAAAAAGCAGAGTGGACAGGAAGTGGGGCTTGGCTTCCAAACCTCATGTCCCCTCCCACCAGTACCTACTTCCTCCTGTAAGGCCCCACCTCTTAAAGGTTCCACAATTTCCCCCAAATTGAAACAGCGCTACCTGCTGGGGACCACATGTTCAAATACATGAGCCTATGAGGGACATCTTACATTCAAATCACAGAAGACTATTCATAAAGTGTCCTACCTAAGAGATCTGGAAGCAGATGGCTTCCAGACTGGATGGCTGGCCCTGGCTTATCCTGAGGCTCACAAGAGCTAGANTTGGTTTCAACCACTTTGTTTACTCATTCCTGAAACTCAAGAGTTCCTACTGGAAAGGCTAGTGTGGAAGATCTGCACCAGGACCNTGAATCAGCTGGCCTCACTCCCAGGCCATCACCTCTACAGGCAAGCAGCCCGGTTGCCAGCATCCATACTGAAGCAAAGGGATTATGAACTCATTGGACCCATAAGTNGCCCAGCTGTCCAGTGTCATTGTCTATACAGATTCCTGTCTCCAAGAGAAGAATCCCAGAGCCACCCCCTATCATTTACCACGCAGAGCTGTGTGAATTGGTGTTAAAATAAGAAGTGCAAAGACAGTCTGTTACTAAAGCAAACCCTTGCAAAGCCAGGTCCTGCCAACAGGCCAGGTCTGTTGGTTTATAGGGCCAGTTAACAAGTGTGGGGCTGGGGTGGGGATAAGGAATTAGAGACTCTAGTAGTACTTCCTGCATCAGCCTCCTGTAGCTCTCACCTCATGTGTCGATTACTAAAAAGAATACTTGAAATATAATGGGNAGATGGACATAAAAACAGTCTATAATAGGATGATCTCTGACAGAGCCAACTCCTCCAAGATTAAACATGAGATTAATATATGAAACAGCCATTAGACACCTAAGTTTGTAGCCAAGGGAACTCAGAAGGCATGGCTATCCAAAAATATGTACATGGGAGTTGTGGAGATGGGTCAGTGGATAAAAGGTTTTCCAAGAGATCATGTTAACTTGGAGCTTCCACGTGCATGTGAACACCTGCACATGCCCTCAAACAGAAAGCACCTACACACACACATCTGCACACACACATACACAAGCACACACAAAACCCCATGTATACAAAAGTTCATAATAGAAAATAATCAGAACCATCCAAATGCCCTTAAGTTATGAACTTNTAAACAAAATGTATTATTTTTCATATTATTAATCAGTAGAAAGAAATGAGATGATGCCAGGCATAGTGGTACATGCCTGTAATGCCAGACCTCAGGAGGATCAGGAGTTCAAGGTCGTCCTTGACTTGCTAGTGAGTATGAAGCTGGCCTGGGCTACATGAAACCCTGTCTCAAAATTTTAAAAAATGAAATGCTGTTGTAACCCACCACACAAACAAACCTCGTGTGTAAAATGAACAGAAGGAGACATAAGAGCCCCACATCCTGCAATTTTATCCGTGCAACGTGTGGAGCCCGCAAATCCATCGGACTAGAAAGGTCGGTGGTTGCCTCGGGCTGGGGACAGAGGAGAATGATAAATGATGTCATTGCATACTGGATTTCTTCTTAGGGTGATGGAAATGTTTCTGTGGTAAACAGTGGTGATGGCTACACAACTTTACAAGTGTCGTATTTTTGATACGTGAACTGTGTAGCTAGATTAACAATAAGCCGCCGATATTGAGAGTTGGGTTATTAAAATAGAAGAGGGAGCTCGGTAGTAAGGGTGTGCTTAAGATGTGTGGGGCCCCATGCTCAATAGTCCAGCACCAGAGTAAAATGAGAGAAGGGAGGGAAGGGAGGGGAAAGGGGAAGAAGGAAGGAAAGGAAGGGAAGGGGAGAATAAGAAAGGGGAAAGAAAGAAGAGGAGAGAAGAGATGAGGGGAAGTCAGCAAGAAGGGATTAGGAGTGAGATGTGGTGTTTCCAGCTGTGTGGGGCAGCTGGAGACTGCGGCTCCTGGGACGGCAGCCAGCACAGGGAAGGTTGCAGGGAGCGGTGCGGCATACTAAGCAGGGCAGTGGAAAGGTGAGCCTAGCGGTGGTCCAGGAAGAATTGATGACGCTAAGAAGCTCAGGAGAGACCTGGGAGCGTCTGAGGTGCGCTCAGCTCTGCACCGGAAGCTGCCGCGAATGGGAGAAGAAACAAGCAGGCGTTGCCTCTGGCCCCAGGGGAGACAAGCAGGCAGGCTGGTGTTTCTCTAGCAATTTATGGTGGAGCATAGATTTCAGTCGGGACACCTCATTAATCTTTGTAGTGGTTTGTTTTTGCTTCATTATCTTATTTATTTATTTTGGTTTTTCGAGACAAGGTTTCTCTGTGCAGCCCCAGCTGTCCTGGAACTCACTCTGTAGTGCAGGCTGGCCTTGACTCACAGAGATCCGCCTGCCTCTGCCTCCTGAGTGCTGGGATTAAAGGTGTGTGCCACCACTGCCCAGCCTATTTCATTATTTTTAAGATTTATGCATGTGTGTATACATGTGTGTGGGCCAGAGGTCAACCTAAGACTTCATTTTCACCTTTATAGAGATGGGGGTTTCTCTCACTAGCCTGGAGATCAGCACTTCAGCTAGACTGACTGGCCGGTGAGCCCTGGGGATCCACCTATAGAGTTCAGACATGTGAACATGGAGTTCAGGTGCCACCATACCCAGCTTTTTACATAGGTTTTGGTGATTCAATCCAGGTCCTCGTGCTTATGTGACACGCACTTTATGGAATGAACCATGTCCCCAGCTTCTGAATTAATTCTTTCAGTACCTAGAGCTCCTACTGTTAGCTCCTTTTACAGAAAGGGAAACAGGTTCAGAGTGTAGACTTTCTCAGAGCTCCTAAGTGCCAGCCTGAGAGACATAGTGACTTCAAAGCCCGCTGGGGACATAGCAAGTTTAGTAAGTACAGCTATAAAGTAAAGGACTGAGGGGGACGGCTCAGTGGTTAAGAGCACATGCTGCCCTTGCAAAGGACCGGAGTTCAGTTCCTAGCATCCATATTGAGTGGCTCACAACTTCCTGTAACTCCAGCTCTAGGGGATCTGGTGCCCTCTTCTGGCCTCCTTGGGAACCCACAACCATATGATATATACAGACATACACATAAATAAAACACAATAGGTAAATAAATAAACATGCCCTGGTGCCTCATGCCTAAATTCCAGACAGTCTGGGAGGCTGTGACAGCCTCTGGCTTCAGTTGCTGCAAGCTGAAGGACATCCGGGGCTACATAGTAAAATACTGTCTCCAAAACAACAATAACAGGAAAAAAATTAAAGAATGGGGATGGGACTGTAACTCAGTGGCAGTGCACTTCTCCAGCATACATGAGGCTCTAGGTTCAATGCCCAGGACTCAACAAGAAAGGAATATACACTAAGAATAAATAATATTTATTTGATGCATATAATGCAATTCAAATATAAAATTGCTAATAACTGGCCTTAAGAGAGTCTCAAGAAAATGAATCAAGTCCTGGCTCAGGCCTCTGCCAGCCACACCAAGTGTTTGACACCTGTTCNCTGTCACCAAGCAGAGGTCAGGGGGCGTGTATGCAGAGCTTTTGAACTTGCAAGGCAGAGCAAACCTTGGGTTCAAATCCCATCTCTGTTATTTGTCAAATGCCGTTGGCCTGTGCTCCCTGACACTGGAGGCCTTGCATCTATCTAAAGACACCACACCCAGCCTGTGGGAGAACCAAGTCTGTGTGCACCACGCACATAAAAGCAAACACAATAACCGACTCACTGAGGATGTTCAATAAATAGACCTGAATTCTAGGGCCAAGGAGATGGCTCAGTCTATAAAGTATCTGCCTTGCAAGTGTAAGGACCTAAATTCCATCCCCAGAACCCATGGGAACTAAGCAGAGCATGGTGGCAAGCACTTGTAACCCCAAAGCTCCAAAGGCATTGACTCCAGCATGCTGGCTAGTCGGTCTAGCCTAAATGGCAAGTTCCTGTCTCAACAAGAAGGTGGGTGGGTGGCACCTGAGGAAAGACACCCAAGGTGGTTGTTCACACACTTGCACACACATGCATGCCCACACATATGAAATAAATAAACAAACTTGGGTTTTTAAAGGGGAGAGTCAGCATGAATTGGGCACAGGCAATATCCTTGAAGTTTTCTGTCTTTAAATCTCTTCCCAAGTTGACTCTTATTACCCCCATTTTATAGATAGAGAAACTGAGGCCCAAGCAAATCGAATGTTAGGTTCAGTCACAAAAGACATAGTATTTTTGCTCTACCATACAATTTCTGCTCTCTGGAGATGTCCGGACTCACTGCAAAACAATCTCCCATCCGGTACTGAGTTAGACTTACAGGCTTCAGTTCAGCTCTGTTTCCAAGTTACTATGACCTCAGAATGTTCTAGAAGGTCCCTTCAGCTTGTAGAACATTGTTCTAACTTTGGCATACCCAACTAGCTGATGATAGCTATAGATACAGCCCAACACAAAACTGTAAAGTTAGTTAAAACATTGTATTGTTTGGGGGTATGATTTAAAAAAAATAAAAACGGAATTAGCACAGTTGTTCATCGTGAACTTTATAGATGACAGCATTGTTTCACAATGTCAAAAGGATGGACATGCCTGTCTGGATTCCCGGGCACTTCTTATCTCTTCCTTCCCATGCTTTGAAGAATTCTGAGATCAAAGTGAAAGGGACACTGCTGGATTTGTTNGTCACCTTTCTCATCTGTGTGACTGAATCCTGACAAGAAGCAGTCAAGGGAGGGAAGATTTATTTGGTCTCATAGTTTAATACCATCCATCAGCAGGGTGGGGTTTTGGGATGGAGGCAGCTCATCACTGCCTGCATGAGGAGCTTGCTTAGGTAGGCCAGGATCAGGAAACGGAGGGCCCATGACAGGAAGTGTGGCTGTGTGTAACCCTCAGTTTCCTCCCCCTTAGTGACTCAGTCACATCTCCAGAAGGGTCCCCAAACAGCACCACCAGCAAGGGGTCACACACATCAGCCTGTAGGAGACACTTCATAGCCACACCTTAACCTGGCGGATAAAGGCCTGTCACCTTGCTTCCTGAGTATCCTTCAAACAGAAAGGTTTTCGTGAACGCTTTCTCCCTTGGGCCACCCACAGCATTTTCTGTTGCTGAACCTTTCCGCAAACCCTCAAAATGGAGTGTGACAGGACAATCTCTACCTAGGCACAGGCCCAGAATACATTAGCTGGTCCTCAACAAACCACAGACACATTTCTGTTCTGTTTCCTTTTGTTGGTTCGTTGTTTGTTTAGATAGGGTCTCATGTATCCCCGGCTGGGCTGGAACTTGGCTTTGTAGCTAAGGATGACCTTGTACGTCTGATCTGCCTGTCTCCACCTCCTGGGTGCTGAGTCTGCAAGCGTGCACCACCACCCTGACTTAATGCTGCAGGGCTGGGGGTGGAACCCAGGGCCTCGGGCATGCTAGGAAGGACTTCATCAACTGAGCCACACACACCCCACCCCATCCTTTTCTTCTTAAACTCCATCTCCTTTGCCCTCTCTGAGAGTCGGCTTTTTTTTCTTCTATGTGCTCACTCCCAGAAGAAGCCCATCTCCACACCAAGCAAAATCTCCTCCCCCAGCTAAGAACTTAAAACCCGGAGTTCATCAGTAAGTGGAGAATTGAACCACGAAAAATACTCTTAAGTCACCCAAGGGAAACAGAAGCCTAGTGGATCCAGGAGGATTAAAGATAACAAGATGAGACTTAGGAAAGTCTGGCAAAAA
>LZPO01031192.1:736898-747695 GCA_001675575.1 Neotoma lepida
GTATGTAAAATAAGAAAATCTTTTAATTAAAAAAAAAAAGAATGGATAAGGTAGAGAGTGATAGATGGTCACCCAACGTCTTCTGCTGGATCTTCATGCATGTGCCTGCATACACACATGCACACACAACACGTCCACACATATGCACACATACCCAAGTAAACATGTACACACACACACATACACACACACACACACACACACACACGGGCATGTGCACTTATGCTTGGAAGGTTCCCATAAATGCTTGGAGGCCCGAGGTCAACCCAGCTAGAGCCCAAGACCAAGGTACCACCTGGTTCTGTTCCCCACAGATCCTTCCCTTCCGAACACCATCCAGGAGGACTCGCCCTAGCGAGCATCACAACCATCATGCTTTCTTTGAGAATAACTCAGGATGATTTCCTTCATTTGCCATGTTACCACCCTGCACGGTCACAAAATTCTTAGGAGTCAGTCAGTCAGCCTGCAGGATCTTCAACACAGAGGCGGCTTCTTCAGTGGATGTCCGTCCATGGAGACTAAAAATGATGGAATAAATAAATTAAAATAAATAAATTAAATAAAAATAATTATAAAAATGATAAATAACTAAATATAAGATATAAAAATATAAATATAATATTATATATCATATAATATAAAATGAAAATATAAAATATAAACAAAAATAAAGAGAGCTGTGTCTAGTTCCACGGGCTTTTCATCTCAGCTGCTCCTGTTCAGGAGAGTGAGGGGGGTACCACGGTGGGGGGACAGGGACAGTGACACTGGAGTGAGGTGGCTTAGCAGTTAAGAGGAAAGGAAGCCACAGAAATCAAACCCAGGTGCCAACAGGGGGCGCCAGAGACCCGCTCTCAGACCTTCCTCGGCTGCCCCAAGCCCAGCTCTCAGCACCCAGCTCTCTCCCGGTGCGTGGTCCTCTGGCCCCCGAAAGGAATCCCTAGAAAGGAGGGCTGAGCACCGTCCCCTCGTTTTACACTGCATCCTAGTCCTCGGCACCCTCCAAACTGCACCCCACATCAGGGCGAGACCCGGCTTCGGGTCACGTGCTCTGCTTTGCGGCTGGTGGGACTTAGATGGATGTGGTTGAAAGTAACATGAATTGTCCAACAGGGGAAGCCGGTGAGCGTGCGGATATCGCTAGGGCCAGGCTTTGCCTCGCCAGACTTGCAGCGAGGGAAGTTGGCTTTTCCCGGGTGCTTTATCTATTCCATTTCCTCTATTTCCCTCTCCTTTAGTCCCTTCCCTCCCTCTTCCCTTCTCTGTTCTCCCCTTCCTCTCCTCACCCCTCCTCTCCTCTCCCCTTTTACCTTTTTCCTCCAGTGTTCCGCGTGAACTTCAAAGCATCCCACATACTAAGCACTCTATACCACTGAGTTCCATCTCCAAACTTCTTTTTCCTTTTTCTTTTAAGACAGCGTCTCACTGAATCATCCCCAGGCTGGCCTTGGGGACTCACTCTGCAGCCAAGGCTTTTTTTTTTTCCTTTTAGATTTTTTTTTCTTTAAAATTAGGTATACGTGCCTGCCTATGTATGGGTATGTGCATATGAATGCAGGTGTCCTCAGAGGCCAGGGGCATCAAATACCCTGGAGCTGGAGTCACAGGCAGTTGTGAGCCACCCCGAAGTGGGTGCCGGGAGTGGAGCTTAGGTCCTCTGCAGTGTTCTTGACGGCTGGAAGGTCCCTGTCTTTGAACTTTCGGTTCTCCTGCCTCGCCCTCCTGAGTAGGAGTGGCTGAGATTAAAAGCCTGCGGAACTAGACATAACTGTTTTTAAATTTATTTTTTCATTTTTAGCCTCTGGGGACTGAAGTTCTCTGAAGAAGCCGCCTCTGCACTGTATATATATCCTGCAGATATTCTGACTGATGAGAACCTTGTGATTGGAGAGAGTTGGAATATTGCAAATCAAAACCCCAAATTATCTTTGCTATCCTTAGTCCTCATTGTAGCTGTGTATTACTGATCTCTCTAGTTATGTTTATTATTTAATTATGTAATTATTCTATTTGTCCTAACGTCTTTGTATATAGGAGGGCTACTTACTGATTTTTTTTAAAAGTTAATCTTGTATCCTACCACACATTACTGAAGGTATTTATCAGCTGTAAGAGTTCCCTGATAGACTTTTTGGGGTCTCTTATGTATACTATCATATCATCTGCAAACATCGGAAGTTTGACTTCTTCCTTTCCAATTTGTATCCCCTTGATCTCCTTTAGTTGTCTTATTGTGCTAGCTAGAACTTAGAGTATTGTATTGAATAGATGTGGAGAGAGTGGACAGCCTTGTCTTGTTCCTGATTTTAGTGGAATCACTTTGAATTTCTGTCCATTTAATTTGATGTTGGCTGTTGGCTTGCTGTAAATTGCCTTTATTATGTTTAGGTATGTTCCTTGTATTCCTGATCTCTCCAAGACCTTTATCATGAAGGGGTGTTGGATTTTGTCAAATACTTTTCAGCATCTAATCATGTGTTTTTTTTTCTTTCAATTTGTTTATATGGTGGATTACATTGACAGATTTTTGTATGTTGAACAATCCCTGCATCTCTGGGAAGAAGCCTACTTGAACATGGTGAATAATTTTTTTTAATGTATTCTTGGATTTGGTTCGCCAGTATTTTATTGGGTATTTTTGCATCAATTGTTCATGAGGAAGATTGGTCTGTAATTCTTTCTTTGTTGCAATTTTGTGTGGTTTGGGATATCAGGGTAACTGTGACCTCATAAAAAGAATTTTGCAATGTTCTCTTTGTTTCTATTGTGTGGAGTAATTTGAGGGGTGTTGGTATTAGCTCGTCTTTGAAGTTCTGGTAGAATTCTGTGCTGAAACCATCTGGCTCCGGACTATTTTTTGGTTGGGAGACTTTTAATGACTGCTTCTATTTCCTTAGGAGTTATGGGTCTATTTAAATTGTTGATCTGGTCTTGATTTAATTTTGGTATGTGGTACCCATCATGAAAATTGTCCATTTCTTTTAGATTTTCCAATTTTGTGGAGTACAGATTTTTGAAGTATGACCTAATGATTTTCTGGATTTCCTCATTGTCTGTTGTTAGTCTCCCTTTTCATTTCTGATTTTGTTAATTTGGATGTTTTCTCTCAGCCTTTTGGTTAGTTTGCATAAGGGTTTGTCTATCTTGTTGATTGTCTCAAAGAACCAATTCTTTGTTTCATTGATTATTTGCATTGTTCTCTTTGTTTCTATTTTATTGATTTCAGCCCTCAGTTTGATTTTTTTCCTACCATCTACTCCTCCTGGATGAGTTTGTTTCTTTTTGTTCTAGAGCTTTCAGGTGTGCTGTTAAGCCGCTAGTGTGAGATTTCTCTAAATTCTTTATGTGAGCATTTAATGTTATGAACTTTCCTCTTAGCACTGCTTTCATTGTGTCCCATAAGTTTGGGTATGTTGTGCATTCATTTTCATTGAATTCTAGGAAGTCTTTAATTTCTTTCTTTATTTCTTCCTCTACCCAGTGGTAATTCAGTTGAGAGTTGCTCAGTTTCCATGAGTTTTTAGGCTTTCTGTAGTTTGTGTTGTTGTTAAATTCTAACATTAACCCATGGTGGGGATTATTATTATATTATTATATAGGGGATTATTCCAATTTTTTGTATCTGTTGATATTTACTTTGTGACAGAGTATGCAGTCAATTTTAGAGAAGGTTCCCTGAGGTGCTAGGAAGAAGATATACTCTTTTGTGTTTGGGTGAAATGTTCTGTAGATATCTGTAAAGTTCATTTGAGTCATAACATCTGTTCCCTTATTTCTGTCCATTGGTGAGAGTGGGGTGTTGAAGTCTCCCACTATTAATGTGTGGGATTTGATGTGTGATTTAAGTGTTAGTAATGTTTCTTTTACAAATGTGTGTGCCCTTGTGTTTGGGGCATAGATGTTCAGAATTGAGACATCATCTTGGTGGATTTGTCCTGTGATGAATATGAAATGTCCTTCTCCATCTCTTTTGACTAATTTTAGTTTGAAGTCCATTTTGTTAGATATTAGGATAGCTACACCAGCTTGTTTCTTAGGTCCATTTGATTGGAAAATCTGTTCCCAACCCTTTACTCTGAGGTAGTGTCTGTCTTTGAAGTTGAGGTGTGTTTCTTCTATGCAGCAGAAGGATGGATCCTGTTTTTGTATCCATTCTATTACCCTGTGTATTTTTATAGATGAATTGAATCCATTGATATTAAGAGATATTGATGACCAGTGATTGTTAATTCCTGTTATTTTTTGGTTTTGGTGGTGGTGGTGGTAGTACGTGTGTGTTTCTCTTCTTTGGGTTTTGCTGGTGTGAGATTATCTGTTGCCTGTGTTTTCATGGATGCAGCTAACTTCCTTGGGTTGGCGTTTTCCTTCTAGTATTTTCTGTAGAGCTGGATTTGTGGATAATTATTGTTTAAATATAGTTTTGTCATGGAATAACTTGTTTTCTCTGTCTATGGTGATTGAACGTTTTGCTGGGTATAGTAGTCTGGGCTAGCATCCATAATCTCTTAGTATCTGTAAAATGTCTGTTCAGGACCTTCTGGCTTTTAGAGTCTCCATTGATAAGTCGAGTATAATTCTGATAGGCCTGCCTTTATATGTTACTTGGCCTTTTTCCTTTGCAGCTCTTAATATTCTTTGTTCTGTATGTTTAATGTTTTGATTATTATGCGGTGAGGGGACTTTTTTTTTTGGTCCAGTCTATTTGGTGTTCTTTAAGCTTCTTGTACCTTCATAGGCATGTCCTTCCTTAGGTTGGGAAAGTTTTCTTCTATGATTTTGTTGAATGTATTTCCTGTGCCTTTAAACTGGAATAATAATAATTCCAAAATAATAATAATTATTCCAAAAATTGGAATAATAATAATAATAATAATAATAATAATTCTTCTTCTTCTTCTTCTTCTTCTTCTTCTTCTTCTTCTTCTTCTTCTTCTTCTTCTTCTTCTATCCCTATTATTCTTAGGTTTGGTCTTTTCATGGTGTCCCAGATTTCATGGATGTTTCATGTTTAGAAGTTTTTGGATTTAATATTTTCTTTGACCAATGAATCTATTTCCTCTATCATATATCTTCAATGCCTGAGATTTTCTCTTCTATCTCTTGTATTTCATTGGTGATGCTTGCATCTGTAGTTCCTATTCATTTACCCAGATTTTCCATTTCCAGAATTCCCTTGGTTTATGCTTTCTTTATTGCCTCTATTTCAATTTTCAAATCTTGAACTGTTTCTCTCACCTGTTTGATTTTTTTGCCCTTGTCTTGCTTTCTTGAAGGGATTTATTGATTTCTTCCTATTTTTCATTTGTCTTTTCCTCGATTTAAGAGAATTTTTCATTTCCTCTTTAAGGACCTCTATCATCTTCATAAGGTTATTTTTAAGGTATTTTTCTTCTGCTTTATCTGCAGATGATCAAGTCTTGCTGTTGTAGGACCACTGAGTTCTGATGGTTCCATATTGCCCTTTATGTTGTTGAATGTATTCTTACACTGGTGTTTACCCATCTGGGTTTGGGGTAATTATAAGTACAGGTGTTAATTCTTGTGATGCCTTTGTTGGATGGGTCTTTTGTTCCTTTATTATCTGTTTACTTAATTGACTTTTGGCTTAAATGGCCAAGGGTTCTGGTGATTGGCTCGTCAGTTCCAGTAGGATTGTCTCAGCTGAGGTTTGTGGGGGTGGTGGTGGGGGTTGGGTGCCTAAATCCAGCATATCCTCCAGTTCTTCTGGCTGGTGTGGGCTTTACTTGTGCCTATGGAGTCTGTTCTTTCAACTCGTGTGGGTTGTGCCTGTGCCTGTTCTTCCAACTAGTGTGGGTGGTGTTTGTGCCTATAGGGGCTGCTGACGTTGTGGGGTAGGGCTGCTCGTGAGGATGCTGGGGTAGGTAGGTTTGGGCGGTGGTGTGGGTCTTGTGGAAACAGGAGTCCAGTGGGTGGCAGCGGTGGTGGTGTAGCCTGCCCACAGGTCTCTCACCTGCTAGCTAGCTGCTCGGAACTGCGCCAGAGCAGTGGGGTTCCACCAGAGTTGGGGACTGGGCCCAGCTCCCTTGCTGGAGCTGAGATGGGAGGGGGAGGGGCATGGGATGTGCCCGGGGGCTTAGGGCCTGGCGGTTGGGGCAGTTCAGCTGGAAGACTCTTCACTCACCTGTCCTTCCAACTGGTGTGGGTGGCCCTTGTGCCTATAGCACATCCTGCTACTTATCTTTGTTTTAGGGATTGAAGTCAGGCCCTCAAGAACTGTACCATCTCTCCTAGTTTGTGCCTCTTGCTGTGATAAAACACTGACCAAAAGCAACTTCAGCAGGAAAGGTTTATTTGATTACAGGGAAGCTGAGGTAGGAGCTCAGGGCAGGAAGTGAAACGGAGCATGCTCACTGGTTCGCTCCCCATGGCTTGCTCAGCCTGCTTGCCTTCCTTTCTTTCTTTAAACATTTTTTAAAAGCTTCAACATGGTATTTTTTTTTTTTAGTGTGTGGTTATTCTGTCTACATGTTTGTCTGTGTACCACTTCAGTGCCTGGTGCCAAAAGAGGCCAGAAGAGGGTATCAGATCCCCTGGAACTAGATTTATAGATGATGGGATTGAACTCTAGTTCTCTGGCAAAGCAGCCAATGCTCCTGCCCAGTCAGCCTGCTTTCTTATATACCCAGGACCACCTGCCCAGGGATGGCAAGCCCACAGTGTGCTGGGCCCTCCTACATCAATCACCAGTCAAGAAAATGCCCACTCCAGACTTGCCCTCAGGATAGATAATGTGATGGAGGGGTTGTCTATCTCTATTGATGTTCTCTCTTCCCAGGTGACTCTAGCCTGTGCCCAGTTGACGAAAGAATTAAGAAGTACACTAACTGAGCCATCTCTCCAGCCTGGGTGTGGAGGCTGCAATACAAATGTGTTTGTTTAAAAGGAATATTGTTAGAGATAAATCCCCAGAGATCAGGGTCTGTCTACTTCACTCACTCTACTCAATATCCTTAGCCAAGTGATAGACAGATAGTGGGTACTCGATAAATATATGCAGGTGGTTGTGAGCCTGAGGAGGGTTCTGGGAACCGAACTCACTTTCTCTCCAGGAGCAGGAGGCATTTTTCACTGATAAACTATCACTCCAGTCCCCATCAGGTCTTCTTCATTTCTGGGAAACTGAGTCTAAGCAAAATCAGAATTTATTTCAAGAAAGAAAGTCTAGCTAAAACTTTTCAACAGTACGTGCTTAGTCCTGCAAAAAGCAGTGCATTAACTTCCCTATTGAGGACAGTTAACTTTCTCCAGACCCGATGCACAGATATATTTACTGTCAGTAGGACAGAGTTGGCTTCCCTCACATGTACAGGCACCAACCTGAAGAAGGCACACTGATTATTGAAGCATTCCTTTATTTCATGACTTAACTTCTCTCATAATGGTGACAACATACCTGACAGAAAGCCACTTAAAGGGACAAGATTTGGTTTTGGCTCAGGGCTTCAGTCCATCCTGGTAGGGAAGACATGGTAGACTTCATAGTGACGGGAGTAGATGGTGGAGGCGCCTCCCATGGTAGAGCAGGAAGAATCACAACAGGGAGCAGAACGGGGTTGGGCTACAGACCTCCAGGTTCACCCCCAATGCCTCTGTCCACCAGGCAAATACCGTGCTGGGAAGGTTCTACACCCTTCCCCAACAGCATCAGCATCACCAGCTGGGGACGCCACGTTCAAATGCATGAGTCTGTGGGAGACATTTCACATCGAACCCTCTCTCTCTCTCTCTCTCTCTCTCTCTCTCTCTCTCTCACACACACACACACACACACACACACACACACACACACACACACACACACAGAGGTTTGTTTATTTATGCACTTACTCTATAGCCCAGGCTGCCCTGGAGCTCACTGTGTAGCTCAGGCTAGACTTCCACTTTTGATATCCTTCTTCACCCTTCTAAGATTCCAGGCAGATCTCACTGCATCTGGCCTGCTGAGGCCTTCAGTGAGTGGTTGTCACTGACAAGTCCAAGAGGCCTTGGTACCACAGAGGGCTGGGCAGTGAGACGAGTTCCCTGAGTTCCTGGGGCTGTGTCAAACTCCTGTCAGGAAAAGATTTTCTGCCCTAAGATAACCTGTCTCCAGAATTTGTCAGGCTGGCACTGGACAGGTGAACGATTATACACAGGGAACATAATAGTTCATCTTGTCAACTTGACAGAGTCAATAATCACCACAGAAACAAACCTCTGGATACATCTGGGAGGAAGTTGTTAGATTGGGTCAATTGAGGTAGGAAGACCCACCTCTGAACTGTGAGTGGCACCATCCAATCGTCTGGGGTCCTGGACTGAATAAAAAGAAGAAAGTGAGCTGAGCACCAGCATCTCTCTCTCTGTTTCCTGACTGTGGATGCCATGGGACCAGCTGCCTTACACTCCAGCCGCCACGCCCCCACCCGGCCCCCATGATGGACTGTATCCCCTCAAACTGTGAGCCAGAACAAACCCTTACATCCTTAAGCTGCTTCTCTCAGGCATTTTTGTCATAGTGGCAAGGAGAGAAATCAATACAGGGCGGGGAGTTAGATGATACTTTGATCCTGTGGCAATAGGAACCCTGAATAATTTATTAAGAATAGTTCTAGCAAGGGTCTGGGATGGCAGCCTCCTGAGTTCTGGAAACACCTGCAGTACCCACGATCCCTCTCTGGCGTCTTATTCTACTCCTTGGCATTCTCTGCAGTTGAGCAACAGCATTGGGAACCACTGTCAACGGGAAGCAGAGAAGTCAAGCTGGGAGTGGTGTGTGCAAAATCCATCAATTGGCCNGCGGGGGAAGATTGGCTGATGTTGTTGGCTTAGATTTCCCCCTCCTCCTTACAGACCCATGGCAACCCAGGAGCAGGAACTTTAAGAAATTTTTATCTCTCAAGTATGAGTTCTAAACTTTAGCTCATAAAGTTTTTAATTACATGTATGTGTCAAGGGGCTATGTTCATGAGTGCAGTGCCCCCGAGGGCCAGCAGAGGGCATCAGATCCCATGGAGCTGGTTGTTGTGAACTGATGGTGATTGGCGTAGGTACTGGGAACTGAACTCCTGTATTCTAGAAGAGCAGCAATGTGTTTTGGACCACTGAACCATCTCTCCAGCCCCTCAGATATGAGCCCCAAAAGGACAGAGATAATGCCTTCTGTTTATTATAATAACTTACAAATTCTCAATACATTTTACTGTGATTTTGACCCTTCCCATCTGTCCCCGTTCTTCCCTTCCCCGTTTCTGCCCTTTCACTTTCACTTTTCTTTAGAGTGCATACAAATATGTGTGTGTGTACATGTGTGTGCAGGTGCACATATGTGCACATATTACATGAATATGTGTGTAGTTCAGAGGTTAACCCTCACTGTAGTTCCTCAGGCATTCTTCACTATACTTTTGAGACAGTCCCCTCATTGACCTGAAGCTTGTCGAGAAGCTGTCTGCCAGCAAACCCCAGGGAACCGCTTCTTCCTTCCCTAGTATAGGATTACAAGAACAAACTACTATGCCTGCTGCTTTCTGTTTGTTTTGCTGAGACAGCGTCTCACTATGTACATTTGGCTGGCCTGGAACTCACCATGTAGACCAGGATGGCTCAAATTTATAGAGATTCACCTACCTCTGCCTATGAGTGCTGGGTTTAAAGGTGGGCACCACCATGCCCAGGTATGCCTAGATTTTTATTAAAAAATAGGGTTTAAAGGGATGGCTCTGTGGTTAAGGGAGCTTGCTACTCTGGCACAGGACCTGAGTTCAGCTCCCAACACCCAAGTTGGGTGATTCACAACCACCTGCAACTCCAGTTCCAGGGAACCTGATGCCTCTGGCTGTTGCAGGCACCTGTGGTCACACGCACAGATCCACACACCAATGCATGCACATGCATACAGGGTGTTTTTAATCTTGTCTTTTTTTTTTTTAAATTAGGTTTTACTTGATGTATATGAGTGTTTTGTCTGTAGGTATGTCTGTGCACTGTGTGCATACAGCACCCACAGAGGCTGGAGATGATGTCAGATCCCCTACAACTAGTTACAGGTGGTTGTGAGCTGCCACATGGGTGCTGAGAACAGAAATTGGATCATCTACAAAAGCAGCAAGTGCTNGTAATCACTGAGCCATCTCTCCAGCCCCTTAAACATTTTGTTAATTTACCTCTGTCTGTCTGTCTGTCTGTCTCTGTTGTATGTCTTTCTTTCTTACTTTTTTTCATTGTTGTTCAAAACAGGGTTTCTCTGTGTAACCCAGGCTGTCCTGGAACTCACTCTGCAGACCAAGCTGTACTCAAACTCAGTGATCTGCTTGCCTGTGCCTCCAAGGCATGCGCCACCACTGCTGGCTTTAATTTCTAAAAGAAATTGTGCAGAGCACCCCACAGGAGAAGTGATTAAATACACTTGTCAAATGGCACTGAAATGATTTTACAGAATGAAAAAGCTCCCGTCGGTCCCCTAACTCAGATCTAGAAAAGTTATGTGATCAATGAAAAAGTAGTTTTCGAGTGAGGAAAGCCAGCGGAATGGGAGCTGGTGATCTGGGGCTCAGATTGGAACAGGAGGCTGGCAGTGAGCGGGCTGTGGGCACCTGGTCTAACCCAGGCTTCATGAGCCACCTCCATTTTGCCCTTCCTGGAGAAGCATTCCAAGAAAGGTGCAGGGAAGGCTCATGGCGTATAAACAGGGGACAACCTATGTTTGCACAGTCTTAGTGGAGCAGCCTGGCCTGGTGGGACTCACTTTGTAAAGTGGGAATTTTTTTTCACGTATGGTGGGAAATGTATCAG
>LZPO01031192.1:753508-771527 GCA_001675575.1 Neotoma lepida
CTTGCTGCTCTTGCAGAGGACCAAGTTCAGTTCCCAGCCCACCTGTTGCATAATTTCCACCATCTGTAACTTCAGCTCCAGAGGATCTGGCACCTCCTTGTGGCCTCTGTGAGCACTGCGCTCATGTGCACACATACATAGTTGAAAATAAAAATCTTAAAAAATAAACAAATGTAGTCAGTACCTGAAGGTTCCCCCTCTGACCTCCACGTGTATGCACCTGTGTACCTGCATACACAGGAGTGTGTATATACACAGAAATTGCCAGGGGTATCTGAGGTCTTTCTCAAACCTGGTTGAGAGTGCATAGTATCCTTCAGGAATCCTCTCTACAGATTTATCCTAAGCAGCCCCAACACTAGTGATGGAATCAGATAGGCTACTTCTGACAGAAATCTTTCCTTTAGTCCTCCTGGAATTGGGTCTGTGAGTTTGTCCCAGGGCTGGCAGAACTGGGTCCCCAGTAGCACTGTGTGAGGAGCCTTGGGGACATCACACCATTACCCCCCTTCCCCAGTGACTGGTAGCATCTTGCTCCTCCCCCAACCCTGTCCCCACAGAGCTCACCTGGATGAAGTTCCACCGCTTGTACAAGCTGCTCTTGACCTTGTCACAGTCCAGGAGCTGCGGCAACCGACTCTTGGAGTTGTCAACCAGGCAGCGGGTGTCCGGGAGGAGTGTGGTGGTCCCCAGAGCACCCAAGTGCAGGAAGCCTTCCTTGGTATAGCGGGCGAGCTATAGAGGAGGAAGGGTGGCGAGAGGGAAAAGTGAGGCCATAAGGGACACAATGGTTCAGGTCCCTAGCTTTACTTCAGCTTTCTGTCCATTCCATAGTTGCTTCCAAATGTCTAACACATAGGAGAGCTTGCTCTAGGAGGACCATGGGCTAGCTGAGCCTGGACATTGATACACCACATCACAACTCCTCTTTTTCTCCCTCCCTCCCTTCTTCCTCCTTCTCCTTCCCTCCCTCCCTCCCTTATTCCTCCATCTCTTCCTTCCTCCCTCTCTATTCCTCCATCTCTCTCCCTCCCTGACTTCGCTGCTAAACAGAAATGACTTTTAGACTTTTCAGAAAACCACTGAACCTTCCACAGAGCCTGGAAAGTTCTGTTTAGGAATCAACCAAGAAGATAGTAGGACATGATGATTAATATCAATTACCACGTTGACAAGATCTAGAACCATCTAGAGTACAATGTCCTTGAAGGTTTTTCTGCACGTTAACTGAGGTGGGAAGACCCACCCTAAATGTGGGTGGCACCATTCCCTAGGCTGAATAAAAAGGAGAAAGTGAGCTGAGCACCAGCATCCATCTCGCTCTGCTTCCTGACTGCAGATGCCATGTAGCCCACTGGTACTAAACAATTGCCAGCATGACTGTACCTTAGGCTGTGAGCCCCGATTAGCCCTTTCTTCAAGTTTTGCTGTCACGTGTTTTTGTCACAGCAGCAAACATAAGAACCAATACACTAGGGGACCCTGCTCAGAAGCAGGAGTGACTCTTCTCTGGTGATGAGATTTTCTGGAGGGGTGCTCATCTTTTGGTGAAAGCTACTCAGAAACCCTCGGCTCCGATCTCCTTAAGGGAGCCTTCCTGCTCCCCTTGAACATGTGATAGCGAGCTTATGAAGTATCCTTGAGAGAGACGCCATGAATGTGTGCTCTACACGCAAATTAGTTCCAAATCAGAGTAATTGTTTGAGGCAAAATGGTAAGAAACTCAGACGCCCTTCCTTCCCCTCCCCAAACAATGTTGCCCCAAGTACGTTTCAATTCACCCAAATGCAAATTGATGAATGACAGCCGGCTGCCTTTATGTTCCAGGCAAAGATATACACAGCTGCTTATTGAAATTATGAATCAATCTATTATCCAGCAGGCAAATGAGCAGTGCTAAGAACATTAATTAACTGAGCATATCTGTGACCCAGATGTTTAAAGAGCAGAGCTTAATGCTGCTTGGAGTTAGAGGTTCNCTTCTGAGGTCTGTTAGGGTGTGAACGACAGACCCACCATACTAAAGCCAGTGAAACCAGTGCAAAGCAGATACTAGCCCGAGTCATGTTGGCACCAGGGTGGGCAGGG
This sequence comes from Neotoma lepida, assembly GCA_001675575.1. Classification (NCBI taxonomy): domain Eukaryota; kingdom Metazoa; phylum Chordata; class Mammalia; order Rodentia; family Cricetidae; genus Neotoma; species Neotoma lepida. Next base: position 755,597 of record LZPO01031192.1, read on the forward strand.
AAGGGGGCTGTATTCTACTTTCATTTCTGCTGCTGGGGGAAAAAAATACCTGACCAAAAGCAACTTAGGGAGCTGAGAGGTGGTGGCACACACCTTTAATCCCAGCACTTGGGAGGCAGAGGCAGGAGGATCTCTGTGAGTTCAAGGCCAGCCTGGTCTACAGAGTGAGTTCCAGGACAGCCAGGGCTACACAGAGAAACCCTGTCTTGAAAATAACAAACAAAAAAAGCAACTTCGGGGAAGACAGAGTTGATTTCATCTTACACTTCCAGGTCACAGTCCATCACTGAGGGAAGTGAGGCAGAAACTCAAGCAAGAACTTGAAGCAGAAACCGTGGAATAATGCTGCTTTCTGAACTGCTCAGAGCTCCATGCTCAGTTAGCTTTCATATAGCCCAGGGCTACCAGCCCAGGGAATGGTGTTGCCCACAGTGGGCTGAGCACTCCTACATTTATTAACAGTCTCTCACAGACATACCCACAAGGCAATGTAATATGGGTAATCCCCAGTTGAGATTCCCTTCTCAGGTGATTCTAGGCTGTGCCAAGCAGACAGCTAAGCTCTTGGTGAGATTTTCACATCTATATACAGAGGTTCTTCTAGGTTCATGGGCCAGTATCTGGATCCTTTCAAGAAGGTTCCTCATGGTCTGAGGGATGATAGATGTTATGCACTTATTGAAATGACTCATGGGTTCATATTTTGCAGTTTTGGTCTCCCATTGGTGAGACTATCTTTGGAGGTTGTCAAACATTTAGGGGGCAGGGCATTGCTAGGGGCAGTCAGTAGGTCAATGGGGGACATCTTTGCAGCTCTGTTATCCCTGGCTACTTGCTATCTCATGGTGGGTCATGGTCAGCCATGAAGTAGACGGCCTCCACATGCGCCATCTGCCAGGAAGTGAGTTGCTTCACCGTGCTTGTCCCCCAGCGATGCCCTAAGACCCTCTGAAACCATGAATCAAAATGAATCCTTCTTCTACTAAGGTGTTTGTGGCTGGCATTTTTGTAACAGAGACAAGAAAAGTAACATGCCATCAGACCCATAGATCCCATGTCCACTTTTCTGTTGCAGGGTAGGAGAGTAGTGAACCCAGGACTCGCTGTCCAACAAAATTTTCCTGCTTTGTCTCAGGTCCAGGTTGGGAGCTATCTTGGTGTCGTCTGCCTACTGTGACTTCTTCTTCCCCACTTTTCTCATGACCTAGTTTCCCACCTCCAAGGCATTGCTTCAGGTATTTCCCAGCTTGGACAGACAGCTCAGCGGCCTTCCTCCAGAATGTTCGGGCTTCAGCTTTCTAAGTCAAGCCCTCTGTGTGACTCACTCTCTTCCTCCCTGGCTTCTCTNATTGTTCCAGTCCCAACTCATTCCTCTCTTGTTCTTGGGTAAGCGTGGATTCACTCTGGTCCCGCTTTCCCAGCTGGGATTAAGCCACATCCTTTTGCCTTCACTTACCGCTTAATGGCATTTGGGTCGTTTCCACTTGGGTATTGGTTCACACTGGCATGGAAAGTCATTTGTGTGTGTGTGTGTGTGTGTGTGTGTGTGTGTGTTGTGCGGCAATTTCCTCCAAACTGAAAGCATTCCTTCCTCCCAAGGAAGCTCCGTAAGACTCAGGAAGTAAACAAAATAAAAAGTTCCAGGAAGCTCCTGAAACTTATGAGACTCCCAAGGGGGGGGGCAGGGAACCACAGGAACAGTAACAGACGATGGAGAAAAAGGACTCTGACCAGCTGAGTTGCCTGTTGTTTGTACACAGTGATTTCAGGAGTCATCACACAGGCAGCTGAGTGTGTATCATCCATGTTCCTGCCAGTATCCACTCATCTGCGATTCCGTCAGTAACCCCCGAAGATTTACTGGTTCACTAAGCATTTCTTTGATTTCTTGTCAGAGCCCAATCTGAGTAGAGTCTGCTCATATCTCCCCAATAAGACACATGCCACAATTTTTCACTTTTCTCAGGTGCGTACCTATCGTTGGAATTGCTCATCTGAGGTCATATGGCAACTCCGTGTGTACTCTCTCAATAACGGTCAAATAGTCTTCCAAAGCAACTACACCATTTTACACTCACATTAACAAATTGGGGCACAAATTTCCCACATTCTGGCCCAATCTTGTGATTGCCAGCTTTGATTTTTATTTCAGCCATCCTAGAGAGTGACAATTGGCCATTGTGATTGTGACTTGCATTGCTCTGATGATTAGTGGTGTTAAACATCATATTGGCTGTTTCATAAATTCTTTGGGAACATGCCAATTTAGGACATTTGTCTGCTTTTAAAAATGAATTGTCCAAGTTTTCCTTATTTCTGTGTGTGTGTGTGTGCGCGCGCGCACATATGTGCACGTGGGAGTGGAGGTCAAAGGACAACTTTCAGGAGTAGGCTCTCTCTCTTCCCACATGTGGGTCCTGGGGTTTAACACAATTACCCAGACTTGGCACCAAGCACCTTTACCTACGGAGCCATCTTGCAGGCCTTTCCTTTTCTTCCTTCTTTCTTCTCTCCCTCCCTTTCTTCGTTTCTCTCTCCCTCTCTCTCCCCTCTCTCTTTTCCCCCTCCTCTCCTCTTTCCCTTTCTTCCATGAGATGTAAAAATTCTTCACACATCTGGACACTAGAGCTTTTTCAGATGACTACTGAACATTTTACTCCATCCTGTGAGCCTTTCGCTGTATTGACAGTGTCCTTTGAAGCACAGAGCGTCTTTAATTTTGATAATCTGTTTTTCCCTCTGTTTGTTTGCACTTTTGATGTATCTAAGAAACCGCCGACAACGCCAAGGTCAGGAACATTTATCCCTGCCTGTGTTGTCGGTGACTTTCATCACTTTCGCTCTTATATTTAGCTAGGGCTTTGATCCATTTTGAGCTTTTTCTAAATGATCTAAGGGAAGTAGCCAAATCCGCTCTTTTTCATGTGGGTATCTAGTTGTCTCAGCACCATTTGTTGAAAAGACTCTCATGTCACCCTTGTCAGAAATCAGTTGACCGTGAATGTGACTATTTAGGGGCTTTTCAATGCTATTCCATTGATCTCTGGGTCTTTCTTCCATTATTGTACCCCCTCCTGTGTGTGTGGTGTGTGCATATGTATGAACGTTTTTGCATGTAGAGGGTGTGCTTGAAGGTATGTGCACACATGTGGAGGGCTGATGTTGATGGTAGGCGTCTTTTGTGATTGCATTTCATTTTAATCATTGAGGCAGGGTCTGTCAGTCAAAGCCACATGTGGCTAGTTTCACTAGCTTGCCTGCTTTAAAGACCCCCTTGTCTCTGCCTTCTGAAGCTGGAATTACAAATGGGTCCACTTGGCATTTATGTGGGGTTCTGGGGACATGACCTCTGCTCCCCACGTTTGTACAGCAAGCCCTTTAACCACTGGCCTACTTCCCTGGCCCTCACAGAGTGGATTGCTGTAGCTCTGTAGTGAGTTTTAGAACTGGAGGGCATGTTTTCAGTTTAATTCTTCGCAATCAACGCTGTTTTGTCTATGCTGCATCTCCTGTGTTTTCAAATCAATTTGAGAATTGCATTTTCAATTTCTGAAAAAAAAAGGTAGGTGGAATTCTGACATGATTGCACTGCACCTGAGCACTGGCTTGGGGGAGGGTTGCCATCTTAATAGTATTTGCTCCTCTATGCCCTGCACACCAGGTCTCCCCCCTAGGGCTATAATGCCTTTCTACGTTTTATAATTTTCAGTAGATAGGTCTTGTATGCCTTTGGTTGTATTCTCAAGCATTTTGTCTTTTTTTTTATGCTATGGTAGACAGTATTGTTCATGTATATATTCATTTATTTAACATTGTATTGCTTTGTGTGTGTGTGTGTGTGCGCGGAGGGGTGTGACTAGAAGAAGTCAGAGGACAACTTGTGGGAATCAGCTCTCTCCTTCCACCACGTGGGTCCCGGGGATGGAACTTAGGTTGTCAGGCTTGGTGTAACCACCTCTACCTGCTGTGCCATCTCGGCGGCCCTTGTTCTTCTTCTTCTTCTTTTTTTTTTAACATCCCTCTGCCAGAATTTTTACCACTTGTGCAGAGCTGTCATTTAGACAATTTCTCTGACCAGTCACTCACCTGGGATTTCGTGGTCACACTAAACTACAGGTTCTGCATATTCCTCTAGTGACCGCCATCTGAAGGCCATGATCAGGGACCCGCTGAGCACACCCACACAGACTCACATCCCAAAGGTGACAGCGTTACAGTCATCTCAGGAGACTGTTAGCCAGCATCTTGTCCATACCTGCAGTACACACCATCAGTCTCCTGCCCCACGTCCTGGGCCCTGGGTGCTTTTATTTCCATTTGGTTTAGACAGTGTCTCCCAATTCACTCAACTCTGTCTTCTCACACCTTTTCTTACTTCCTCTGGTCTCGGATCCCTTTGCTTCACTTTGCAGACTGTAAGCCATTGTTTCTCCTATTCTCTTCTAGTCCACTGTTCTACTCAAGCCACAAATACAACCACATTGTCTCTGTGTGCATGTGGATGTAGAGGGGTCAGAGGTCAACCTAGGGTGTCGTTCCTCAGGTGCCACCCACCTTACTTTTTGAAATTGGATTCCCACTTTCACAGAACTAAGTAGGCAAAAATGACTGGCCAATGAGCTCCACACTGACAGTGCTGAAACTAAAAAAACCATGAACCACCACTGAACCTGGCTTTTTTTTGCACGTGTGCTGGAGATTGAACTCAGGTCGTCATCCTTGCATGCCAAGGACCGAGTCATCTCCCCAGCCCTGGTAGTTTTTAGGCTAACAAGATCCCACCCATTTTTGAAAGCCATGAGAAACAAGAAAAGTATGTTAGAAAGGGCCAATGCTGGCTGAATACATTTGAATGAGGTAGGATCACTCTAGATTTGCCTGCTGGGCCCAGGAGAAGAAATGAACACCATTATCCACAACCCTAATGCATGAGGAAAAATGAAACCTCCACCATCAAATACAATTAATTCTCATTTAGAGGGGAAAAGCATTTTCTAGTTGAGATGATCTAAGAGAGACTCACAACTATTAACCCAGATTTAACAGCCTTGAGGGAGAATTGCAATATTCAGGCTACAGCCAGATAAACAAAAATCTGACAATAATTGCAAAATGACTTTGGAGCGCATTGAAAAATCCATTAAATGGCCGATAAAAACGTGGCTTGCAAAGCCTTTGCCATTAAGGGGCTCTCTCGTCACTTTAAAATCAGGCACAGTCAGTGTGGAAAGCCAGGCTCAGCGAGGAATGAAGTTTGTGTACCTTCTGTTCAGGAGACAGGGGGTGTGTTCTGGTGACTCCAGCCTGTTCCTTCAGCCGTTGTGTTAGCTCAGTGCTCAACTGAGATGCAGTAAGAATGTCTTTTTTTTTTTTCGCTTGTGACTATCCTGACTATAGAAAGGTTGTTCTCTGGCACTGTTCTTTTTCTAAAGATTTATTTTTAAGTCACATGCGTGTGTATATGCACCTGAGTGCAGTGTCCACAGAGGCCAAAAGAGGGCGTCAGATCGCCTGGAGCTGGAGTTATAAGCAGTTGTAACCCGACATGGATGCTAGGAATTCAGTTTGGGTCCTCTGCAAGAGCAGCAAGGACTCTTGTGACCGCTGAGATGTCCCTCCAGAGCCTCGCTTGAGTTGTTCTGAAGAGGAAGTAGCAGGCTAGCCGGGGACAGGAGCCTTCTACACTGGCTACCATTTACATCTGGATTTAGCGTAAAAACAACAGTGGATATCATTGAAGAACTACAGCCTTGCTCCTATTTCACCAGACTTTTTTATTATTTATTTATTTACTTCTTTATTTACTGTCTGCACAGATGTCAGTGTGGCCTCATGTGTTGAGTGTTTCCTGGCTCTCTAGAGCATTCCCAGCAGCACGGGGACACTAAGTTTCTTGCTCTGTCCCAAAGTTCCCTATCCACAAGCTGATGTCCCATGTGCTTCCCCAGCCCTGCAGGACAGTAGAGTACCTCCAATGATTCCCTCATTGGGTGCTATGGGCTGCATATGTGGGCTGACTATGCATTGGATCCCTCTTGTACCTACTATGCTCCCATCAGCTCCCTCTCTACTCCTACTGGATGTCTCTGGTTTTCGTTTTTCATGTGTGTGTATGCATGTTTACGTGTTTGTGGGCATATCTGTGTGTGCATGTAGAGGCCAGAGATTGATGCTGAGAGTCTTCCTCAGTTGCGCTCCACTTTATACTGAGCAGGATCTCTGACGAACCCAGAGCTCACTGATATGACTATCTGAGCTAGCCACTGTGTCTTTGTGTGCTGAGTGCTGGGATTACAGAAAGTGGCCATGTTCCCCTTCCTATGGCCTCCTCTGGTGGGAACCCATTGGCTTAAATGAGCAGTGCCAACCCTTTTAGGACCCACTCTGATTTGCTGTGGGCTCAGATCCTCTCAATTTCAAATGAACAGGGTCTTTGGAAATTATCCTTGCACAGATAAGGGCTTGGTGACACAGGCCTGGGACCCTACCAACTCAGGAGTCTGAGGCAGGTTCAAGTTCCAGATGAGCCGAGGCTATAATGAGCGATTTCACAGCTAGCCTTAGTGAAACCTTATTTCAAAAGAAAAAGTAAACTGGAGATTGGAAGTGTGGTTCAGTGGTTATGGTGCTTGCCTAGAATCCCCCAGTAAGAGGCTGGGGTTGGGGCTCACTGGCCATGGCACCGCTTTAGAGGCAGAGGCAAGAGGAGCCACCTGAAATTTGAGGCTGCATTGCCAAGACCCTGTCTCAAAAAACAGAACAAAACAAAAAACCAAAACAACAACAACAAAAAAATCAAGCAATAGCAATGACGAAAAAGATGAGCAGTGACTTCCCTTACTTGGCTATTGATCCTGGGGTTTATAAGGAAATAATTAAAGCAATCCTGGGACGGGGGTGGGGGAGCAAGCTGCTAGGCAGCACCCCTCCATGGCCTCTGCATCAGCTCCTGCCTTCAGGACATTTTAGAGCCAGGGAGATGGCTCAGCTGGTTAAGTTCTTGCTTTGCAAGCATGAGGACCTGAGTTCTGTCCCCAGAATCCACGTACAAAAAAGCTAGGCATGGTGGTCTAGACTTACAATCTCAGAGCTGGCGAAGTAGAGACAAAAGGATCCCTGGGGCTCCCTGTCTAGCCAGTCTAGCCTACTTGGTGTATTCCAGGCCAATGAGTGCCCCAGTCCCCAAAACATAAGGTAGACACTGTCTAAGGCTGATCCCTGGTCTCCACATGCATTCGCGTACACGTCCATGCACACTCCCACACGTAAATGTTCTTTTATATACAGGAACACACACACACACACACACACACACACACACACACACACACAGACTACATTTTATTTGGAAAAAAAATTGCAAGATGTAATTATATAAAAACTGAGATAACATGCATTTTTAAACACGAAGCTAACAGGGTGGGTGATATGGTTCAGTGGTTGTTCTTACAGAGGACCTGAGAACCTGAGTGTGGTTCCCAGCATCCATGTCGGGCCACACACAACTGCCAGTCTGCTTCAAGGGATCTGGCACCCCCTTCTGGCCGCCAAAGGCAATTGCACTCACACGCATAGACCCACATACATATACACAATTAAAATGAACTAAATGTTCTTCAAAAATGAAGCAAGCCATAAAGTGGGCATATCGCAGGCAAAAGGGACATCTATTACTACCAAGGCTACTTTCTGTGCAAAAACATCTTTCTTTGGGAGCTCACTTCACCATGCTCTCCATGACTCTGTCTCCTGCCCTCAGCATTCATAGGAATGTATTTGAAAGGCAACAGCCGTCTGGCTGTCATTCACTTCTGCCTTTGCCTTCCCTGAGCTAATAGCTTAGTGGGCCATGTCATTCCATCAGGGTGTGAGTGTCTTATTGGCACAATGCATCATAGTGACAAGGCATTTATAGGATGCATCGCGTCCAAGATGAAGCCATTGAAGACGGAGTCCGAGATCAGATTACATTTAATTAGGGGACAGAAAAAGAATTCTCAGGTGCTATTCTGGTGACAGATTAGCTGAGAGAAGGAACGCGAGTGTCTCAGAGACGAAGGGAGAGTGAGAGTAAGACACATCAACAGGGAGGGCAGGCAAAACAGACAGTGATGTACCTGGCCCTGAGCATGGCTGACTCTGTCAGCTCAACTGCATTAAGAAATGCCAAAGGGCCTGGCAAGATGGCTCAGCTGGTGAAGGTGTTTGCTGTCGAGCCTTGGGACTTGAGTTCGATTCTTTGAATCCAGATGGAAGAGAGAATGACTCCTGTAGGTTGGCCTCTGACCGCTGTGTGTGAGAGCATGTGCACACACACAGTAAAAATACATAAATGACAAGGGCAGTGATGAGTCACACTTTTAGGTGTGTCTGTAAGGGTGGTCCCAGGGAAGTTTAACTGAGGAGGGAAAATCCATCATGGATGTGGGCAGCATCAACTGGGGATGGTTGGGGACCCAGAGTAAATAAAAATGGAAAAAAGATAGTCAGGCATGAAGCGGGGGTTGGTTCACTCAGTAAAGAGTTGGCCTTGCAAGCACAAGGACTTGAGTTTGATCCCCAGAACCCATGTAAAAAGTCTATAATCCAGTGAACGCAAGGTGGGGTTTGAAAACTGATGGATCCCTGAGCCAGCCTAGTCTACTTGGTGAGCTCCAGGCCAGTGGGAGACCTTGTCTCAAGAAATACGGTGGCAAGTCCTTGAGGAATGGCACCAAAGGTTGCCCTCTGTTCTCCATGTACATATGTGCAAGTATACAAGTTCCTACAATCCTCACAAAGAGAGGGAGGAAGGGGGGAGAGGGAGGGAAGGAGGGGGAGAGAGAAGGAAGAGGAGGAAGAGGAGGAGGAGGAGCACTGGTATTTCCCTTTTTTCCCCCCAGACCCACCAAGATGTGAACAAATCATCTTACATCCCCGCTGCCACCACCCATAGCCCCCTCTGCCCCCACGCTTCCCTCTTCATGATGGATGGTACCCTTCAACTGCAGCCAAAGCAAACCTTGTTCCCTTAAAAATTTTGAAGGCATTTTACCACAAGAACAAGACAAATAACTAAAACACCATCTGACCAGAAAGCCCCCCCACTCCCCACCCGCAACACCAGAACAGAGCTGGACACCCCTCAAACGGGAACCAATTCTTTTCTCTCTCGTGCATAACTTGATTTCCGAATGCCAGCCTCTTTCGACAGTTGGCAGTGGTTAATGGAGGGACTCACAATCGAGTCACAGATGCTGAGAATATGTGTCTATGAGACTAAGCCCTTGAGGAGACATGTCTATCAACCTCCCTCATTGCAAAGTGGAGGAGGCAAAAAGCATGGGGAAGCTGGTGGATAGGGAGGACTGCTGAGAGATGCTGTCTTCTAGACATGACAAGGCTGTTGTTCTTAAGACCTCACAGTAGCTATGGTTGCTTATGTAAGACCAAGCCAGCTTAAAATTCCACCGTGGATGGACATGTCCTGTCTACGGAGCTTCTTCACAACCTGCTGTGATGTTTTCAGTTTCCACACATTTGATGCATAGGTGAATTCCATGAACACACNGCTCAAGCTGGAGAGATCTGAGAGAGCACCCTGGATGCCATAGGAGAGGGAAGATCTGAGGAGAGGTTTTTAGTAAGTCCCTAGGGTCCTGGGGGCAGTGTGACCTGCCTCTCAGGGTAATCAGAGACTCTGGCTGGGCTGGAAGAGACAGACATGGGGCTAGGGAGGTGGCCCAGTGGGTCTGCTCTACAAGCATGAGGACTGGAGTTCAAATTCCAGAATCCACTACTGTCATGTCACGTGGCTCACAATTACCTGTTACTCTAGTTCCAGGGGATCTAATGCCATCTTCTGGCCTCTGTGTGACTGGATACACACGACGCATATACAGACAAGCCATCACACATATATACACATAAATAAAAGATACATACACACACACATCTAGGTGTGGTGGTGCACACTTGAAAGTGGAGATAGAAGGATCCCCAGGTCTCAATATCCAGGCAGCCTTGCCTACTGGGTGAGTTCCAGGCCAATGAGAGACCCTGTCTCAAAAGCAAGGTGAACAGCACCCAAGGAATGACACTCAAAGCTGACCTCTGGCCTCTATAGGCACTCATTCACACGTGTACATGCAACACACACACACACACACCCCAAGAAGGGTGCAAATGATGCCAACTTCATGGTCAATTAGCCCTCTTCTTGGGTTTTCCTATGACTACCCTGGACATGAGCCAAGTCCTGGCATAAGGGTGGAATCTACAGGCTACTGCTATGACTTGAATTTGAAATGTCTCCCACACACTTGGTCCCCAGACAACTCACAATCACCTGTAACTCCAGCGGATCTGACAACTTCTTCTGGCCTCTGAGCACTTGTATGCACACACACATAATTTTTTTAATCTCTAAATTTAGGCTCAAGAAAAAAAGTGGATCTTTGTCTAATTCGAATTATTAATTAGACAAAAATGAGAGTCTTAATGAGCTTGCAGCAGACACTTCAGAGCAAGCAGGCGCTCTGAGTGGCCAGGAACTACTTCCATCTTGTTGATAAACACATGCTGCAAGACAGGAAATTATCCTCCACGGTGCCTATTTTATCTCGGTTTAATTGCTGCTTGATAATAAATTACAACATAGAGTCCATTAATTAAGCTAACAATGACCGTGGAACACCCAGCTCTTCTTCTGGGAGTTGCCTGGGTCTGGAAACATGACTCAGCCTCTGCCCAGGGTATTTACGGAGCCATTTAAAAAGATGCCAGTGTGCTGGTGCAGGGAGAGGGGACTCCTCAATCAGAAGGAACAGCTTTGAGAAGGAAGGGGAGAACTTTGATGGGGGGGGGCAGGGGCTCAGCCTGGCTGGCAGCTGGAGAACCATGCCAAACACACCCTCAGAGCTTGCAGGAGGAACCGAAAACACCGTTAGACCCGCTTTCAAAATCAGTTCACAGAAAGCAGCCAATGCTGTTAGGTGAGTTCACCCTCCAAGTGGGGTCAGTGATGGCAATGAGAAGCCGTGATGGCAATGAGAAGCCTGAGTCTAGGTGCCATTCTGCAATCAAGTAGATGGCAGGGACATTATGTTCACAGGTGGGATGGATCAAAGATGAAGTCTAGTTATTTCACATAATACTGGCCTGTGTCAGTCAGCTTCCACCAGAAAAGGAAATGTGGCGTCCGACTCCTCTGGCTCCTACTTAAGGAGGGAGGAATGTGGATGACCATTTCTACCTGGATGTATGCTTTCATTTTATTGTAAATATTTTTATTTATTTGTCTGTGGGGTGACGAGATACGTGCACATGTGAATGTAGTTTTCCATGGATGCCAGAAGAGGGTGACAGATCCCTTGGAGCCGGAGTTGTGAGTTGGCACACATGGGTGCTGGAAACCAAAACCTGCTATTAACCAACCACTGAGCCATCTCATCAGGGCCTGTTTGTTGTTGTTTATAAGATCTTCCTATGTAACCCAGGCTGGCCTCAAACTCAAAATCCTGAGTTTCCCAATTGCTAGAATCACAGGCATGCATCACCATGTCTGGGTCTACTTAGGCCTTCTTTAGTGAAAATTTTATTTTTATGGTGCAATGTATCAAGCTAAGGTCTTTGAACATGCTAGATAAATGTTTTAATACTAAACACACTTCTCTAGGTGTGCAGGTGTGAGGCCAGAGGTCACCATCAGGCTCTTTCCTCTATTATTTTCTGCCTTGTCTTTTGAGATAGGGTGTCTTTAAACCTGAAACTCAATGATTTGGCTAGATTGGCTGGCCAGAAAGCCCCAGGGACCTTCCTGTCCACCTCTCTAGCTCTTACATTCTTACATTGTGTCTTGTCAGGTTTTGGTCAAGGCTGTGAGAACAGTAACTAATACATCAACTTAGCACTGACTCTCCAGGTCTTTAGGAAGGGAGTGGAAATGCTTTCCTAGTTCGTAACTTGCCTTTTTGTGACTGCTGGCTGACAGAACATTTACTTTGTCTGTGAATGCCAAGTCTAATGGTGTTTGGGGATATACTTCCTCCCTGTCTTAGGGAATCTCTGCTAAGCCCTTAGAGATTGCATGCACATGTACAAGTACACATACACACACACACGCACTTACTCATGCCAAGTTATCAAGGGAGATTCATTTCTTTAGCCTCTGCTCTCATTTATCATTTTGCCCCCTTTCAAGCTGCCTTCTGTGTTCCCTGACAGCATGAAAACATATAATTCTTTCTTGGTGAGGGCTATGTTATTGCACTAGTATTGACCCACCAAAGTAGTGAAGGGCTTTCAGGGCAGGCCTGTCAATTGGCTTCTCAGAAGGGTCTCTGTGGGGTTGGAGAGAAGGCTTAGTAGGCAAGAGAGCTTCCTACTTTTGTAGAGGACCCAGGTTCAATTCTAAGCACCCATGTTGTACAACCAAGAACTGCCTTTAACTCCCAAGTTCATGGGATCTGATGCCCTCTTCTGGCCTCCCTGGACATTGTACACCTTGGTGCTCATACCTAAACATAGACACACACATACATGTTTTTAAAAAGGGGTCTTGGTTGTTTCTTCATGGTTGTAAGTAGGTAATTTTGGTTTGAATGACACAATATGGTACATCTATCTGTTAGCAAATGACTCTAAAGCTTATCCTAATTTTCTTTTCAATATGTAATATACACATTGACCCTCAACATTTGTATGGATGTGACTATATATATTAGTTACTATTATCACTGTCATTACAGAGTACTTGACAAAAGCAACTTTTAAAGGAAGGAAGAATGGAAGGGTTTACTGTGGCTCACAGTTTGAGGGCACACAGTCCATCATGGTGGGGAAGGCATGGCGGCAGGAGCATAAGGCAGCTGGTCCCATGGCATCCACAGTCAGGAAGCAGAGAGAGATGGATGCTGGTGCTCAGCTCACTTTCTCCTTTTTATTTATTCTGGGACCCCAAATTATGGAATGGTGCTGTCCACATTCAGTGTGTGTCTTTCAAACCCAACTAATCCATTCTAGAACTTCCCTCACAGACATGCCTAGAGGACTGTCTCTTTGGTGATTCCAAATCCTGTCAAATTGAGAATCAATATTAATGACACAACCAGAAAAACATCCAAGTTCTTAAAAAAAAATCAGGATTTGGAACAACAGGCAATAGAGGTTTCCAGAAGTCCCACAGGCCCCTGTGGGCTGTTGATTTTACTCCCTTCCTGGTCAGACATGTGGTCCTACCTGTGGTCCCCAGCCGTGGCATGGGTACAGTATTGCTGTGTGGTTCTCCAGCGGCCCCTGATCCAGGCAGACATCCTTGGCCTTATTGTTACGAAGCTGCAGAAGGAGATGAAATGTTTCCATCAGAAACCCTCTCAGAGAGATGCAGCTTCCCAGCCACCGCCACAGTGTTCCCTGACTGTGACTTCATGATAGAGAAGCTACACACAGTCCTTTCCAAATAAGGATCAGTAGTTGAGTCTGTGAGCCAAGAACTTGAGCATGAAGGACAAAGCCATACAGTAGGTATCTTGGGTGGGAGCCCCGTGTCTGGGTCCTGGGAAGCCTTACCCTCACCCTCTCCAATCTCTCACATAAAAGGACACGCCAGGAGATTGGAGCAATAGCTGAGTGGATAAGAGCATTAGCTGGTCTTACTGAGGACCCGAGTTCAGTTCCCAGCACCCAAGTCTGGTGGCCCACAACCGCCTGTGACTCCAGCTCAGGGATTCTGATACCCTCTTCCGGTCTTCACAGGCACTATACTCAGATGCACATAGCCACTCCTACACAAACACATATACACATAAATAAACAATAAGATAATTTTTTTTAAGGAGATGGGGGCTGGAGGGATGACTCATCAGTTGAGAGCACTTTTAACTCTTTCAGAGGACTCAGGTTTGATTCCCAGTACCCACACGGCAGACAACAGCCATCTGTAACTCCAGTTCCAGAGGATCTGCAATGCCCTCTTCTGGCCCCTGCAGGCACTGCAGGCATATAGTGTATGCACAAGAAACACCCATACCCATAAAACAAAATAGAAATAAATATTTAAGAAGGAGGTGTCGGGGAACTTTGTGCATGTGCTGTCATGGATGTCCAGGTGCACATGTCTGTGGATGCCAGAGGACTACAGCAGGCGATGTTTATTGAGACAGGGTTTCTAACTAACCTGGAACTCATCAAGTAAGCCAGAACATTGACCTCAGGGATCTTCTGTCTCAGCCTGCCGAGTGCCGTTAGGATTACAAGTACGCACCACCATGCCCTATGTTTGTTCTAGTTTGTTTCCGTGAGTTCTGGGGATCAAACTCAGGCAATCACTTCACCAACTGAACCATCTCCCCAGCCTTAAAAGAACGTTCGGATGCAGGAACACAGGTCACATGGCTCTCCAGTTTAAAGTCCTTTCAGAGGGGGGTGGGACCAGGGCTGGGGTAGCTTTATAAACAAATCACAAGTGGTCCCCAACACCAGTGCTGGTTTTAATTAACTCCAGGAATTTAAGATCAGTTTCTTAGGTCATTCCTGGCAGAGAGCATGAAAGACAGTAACCAGGAAGGCAAACCTGACCACTACCATTGGGTTGGGGAGACAGCTCACGCAACCTGCTTGCCTTGTAAGCATGAGGGCTTCAGTTTGAGACCCAGAACAGACATCACAAAGGTAGACATGATGGTTTATGCTTGTAATCCTAGCATGGAAGAGACAGGTGGATCTCTGGGAGTCACTGTCCAGCCAGACTAGCCCATTTCCAGCAAGAAACACTCTCCGTCTGTGTGTGTGTACAGGGTATATGTGTGTGTACAGTAAGTATGTGGGTATGTGTGTGTGAAGGTCAGGAAACCTTGCCAGAGTCAGTTCTCTCCATCACATGAGTCCTGGGGGCTGAACTCTGATCATCAGGCTTGGTGACAATGCTTTACTCCCGGAGTCACCTCTCTAACTCCACCTTTTCACTTTTAACCTTTGCTTCTTTAAAACATATTTATTTTCCTTCTAATTATGACACGATCACAAGAATATTGTGAAAATGGTATCTACGTAGAAACTGCTAGGGCCTGGAGGGATGGCTCAGCATTTACGAGCACACACTGCTCTTACAGAGGACCCAGGTTTGAGTCCCAGCACCCACATCAGCTAGTTCACAACCTTTTGTAACTACAGTCCCAGGGTATCCCTATCCGATTCTCTCTGGCCTCTGTGGGCTCCTGCACACATTTATTTGTGTGCATTCAAATAAATAAATACAAATGCCCACCCAAACTGGTTATAGGTCTCCCATGGGTGACAGCTGCAGCCGTGTCTCTCTGCACTTTGTCCCATGACAACAGGACAGTTTGAACATCCTGACTTCTCCCTCTCCAGTACCATGGACTACTCGCCCTCTGAAACTGTAAGCAAGCCCCCAATGAAATGATTTCTTTTCTTCTCCTCTCTCTCTCTCATTTTGTTTTTCAAGACAGAGTTTCCTGTGTAGCCCTGGCTGTCCTGGAACTTGATTCGTAGGCCAGGCTGGCCTCGCACTCAGAAGTCTGCCTGCCGCTGCCTTCTGAGTGCTGGGATTAAAGGCGTGCGCCACCACTGCCTGGCAAATGCTTTCTTTTATAAGTTGACTTGTTCATGGTGTCTCCTCACAGCAATAGGAAAAAAATAAGACATCTGGTCAATTTTTCTTTGGGGGATTGTTATTTAAATCAATTATTTTATTTAAATTGAATTGTAGGGCTCACTACACACTACATAAATTACTGTTCATTTGTAAGATTTGTGATGTATAACTTTCCAGTTTGGCAGAACATTTCCAGATTTGGAGTGTGGGTTATATTTCTTTATGAGGTCAGATCAATTATCTCGTTTCTCTGCTGTTCCTCCTACAGCTTTCACTCTTCAAGAGCCCATCTCCCTTTGGATAGCAGAGTTATCTCTATGGTTATATGATGGGTTT
>LZPO01031192.1:772072-789364 GCA_001675575.1 Neotoma lepida
TCCTGGAACTCACTCAGTAGCCCAGGCTGGCCTCGAACTCACAGAGATCCGCCTGCCTCTGCCTCCCGAGTGCTGGGATTAAAGGTGTGTGCCACCATCGCCCGGCCGATTTCTCTCATTTTTATACATATACACTAAGAAATGGAACCTAGGAGGAGCCCCGTGGCTGGCAACAGCTTACTAGAATGAGAGTCAAGCAGATTAGTGTAAAGACATTTTTGTTATTGTTGACAGTCTTGTGTGGCTCATGCTAGCCTCAAACTCACTGTGTAGCTGAGGCTGGCCTTGAACTCCTGATTCTCCTGCCTCTGCCTCCTAAATGCTGGGATTAAGGCGGTCACTGACATGCTCAACTGTTTTAGATTGCCTCAATACAGAAAATCTGAGAATTCCACCTCTCCTTTCTCCTTTTTTCTTTTTTAATTGCTAGTTGGTCACTGCCCACAACAATGAGCAACAGAGGCTCTAGCCTCTCCCCCTTCTCTTTTGAGATAGGGTCATGTTATATAGTCTAAACTGGCCTGGAACTCAATATGTAGCCCATGCTCATGGCAATCCTGCCTCAGCATCCCTATCGCTGGGATTACAGGTATGCATATCACTCCTAGCTCCGTGTGTGTGTGTGTGTGTGTGTGTGTGTGTGTGTGTGTATCTGTCTGTCTGTTGCTGGGATTTAACCCAGAGACTCAGGCAGAGCACGCCAAGTGAGTACTCTACCACTGAGCCATATCCTCTGCTCCCTGCCTGTTGTTATGTTCAGCTTCCTGCTCAGTGTCTCTGTTTACATGGCCCAGAGGCCCTCAAAGGCAGCCACAGCCCCATCCCGGCCTCCGTCTCCTTGCTCTGCTGTCCCTCGAGTGTGGTCCATCTTACCTCCCCGTATGCGATAGTATTATTGTATCTTCTCATTTCCGGGTATACATGGTCCAAGTACCACTGGAAATTCTTACACTTCAAACTTTTCCTTAGTGCTTTTCTTTCCGAGACGTCACCTATATCGATCCCTGGATTCTGCAAGCAGAGAGACAAAGGGCATTAATGGTGGCATGGAACTCTGGCCAGAAGCTTGTGTAGATGGAGTTACTTTTAGACAGGGCATCTAGGAGATTTGGAGCCTGTACTGTTTTTTTATTTTTATTTTTATTTTTCTTGAGAAGTGGTTTAGCTTCATTTCTGTTGCCGTGATCAAACACCCTGACCAGAAGCTAACTTGGGGAAGGAAAGGGCTTATCTGGTTTACCATTCCAGGCTAGCATCCACTACTGCGGGAAAGTCAGGGCAGGGACTCAAGCTGCCAGTCACGTCACATCCACAGAGCAAGGAAAACGAATGCACCCGTGCTGCCAGCTGCTTATGCTCAGCTAGCTTTCTTCACTCTTACACAGGTCAGGGGCCTACCCCGGAAACGGTGCTACCCATCCAGGGTGGGTCTTTCTACCTCCATTAACAATCAAGACAACCCACCACAGACGTACCTGCAGGCAAACCTGATCTAGACAATCCCTCGTCAAGACTCTTCCCAGACTGTATCAAGCTGACATTAAAAAACCAACCGTTAGAGAGGGTCATGTGTAGCGCAGGCTAGCCCAGAACTTGCTATATAGCTGAGGATGACCTTGGACTCCTGATCCGCCTGCCTCCACCTCTTTAGTGCTGAGACCCTACCTGCTTTATGTGCTAAGGAGGAAAGAACCCAGGGCTTTGCGTGTTCTAGGCATACACTCTACCAACTGAGCTACAGCCCCAGCCCAGAGCCCCGCAGTGCTCATAAGGTTGGCTTCAGCAGATTCGCTGTGTCACTTAAACCTAAACTAGAGATTATATACTCACTCTGTGGAGCACATGGGGGAAGATGTGACAGATGTCTCTAGACAGGTCTCCATCTTCATCACCACTGGGGTTAAGGACCCCAGGGCACAAAGGATGTCAACAACCTACTCTCTGGGCGTCTTCTCTTACCCAGTCCCTCAGTAATTATCCAAGACAATTATCGCAAGAATTATTTGATGATGACAAGAAAATAAATGTTTCTGGTCTCCTTCCTCTTTCACTTACGCGTGACGTCCCTCTTTGTGGGCACTCTGTGAAGCTCATTATATGCAGGGGAGAAAATAATTTTCCGTGTGATGATGTTCTGATGAATAATTCACTCTGCTTTTATTGAAATGAACCTGTAATGGGTCGCTGTATGATGACAGCGGGAAATAAAGTATCTGAAATATGAGCCTCAGTCTCAGCCCCAAGACGACTGTGAGTCACAGGACACAGGCCAGGCTGGGAAGGGAAGTCAGGTGGGATCTGGGGGCACTGAGAACAGCTAAAGGTACTCTGTCAAGATTTCTTCAGCAGCCAGATAAGGATTTTAAGTATGTGTATGCACATATATTGTATGTGTGTAGGGGTGTGTTTGTGTATATGCATATAGGGATGTGTTTATATGTATGTTGGGGTGTTTTTGTACATGTGTAGGGATATGTTTGTGGGTGTGTTTGTATGTGTATCCTGGGGTGTGTCTGTGTGTGTGTAGGTTGTGTATATGTGTGTGGTGTGCGTGCCTATACATGCATATGCAGAGTCAAGAGGAGAACACTGGCTGTCTTCCTCTATCGTTCTCAACCTCATCTTTTTATTCTTGGTTTGAGACGTCTCTCTCTCTCTCTCTGAAGCTGAAGCCAATGGCCAAAAATGCTCCAGGATCTGCCTGTCTCCTCCCTTCAATACTGGGGTTATAGGCATGAGTGGCTATGGCTGGCTTTATAGAGATGCTGGGGATTTGAACTCAGGTCCTCCTTCTGTCACAGTAAGTGCTTTCTACCCTTTGAGCAATGTCTCCAATATACAAGGATTTTAAAGAAAAATTCTTTAAATGTCATACTTATTAATACTTCAAGGCAAGCCTGAGAACAATACTTAACTCTTTGTTCGAATCTGAATATACTTGCCATGATTAACTGAGGAGGTCAGTGTTTGTTAGTCTGATTGTTTGAGTCACAACTTCGTACTATAGTCCAGCCTGGCCCTTGATCTCACAGCCCTCCCCAGTCCTCTAGTGTTGGGAATATAGGTTTGTGCCAATATACTTGGCTGAAAATAGCCCTTTTTCTTTTTTTCTTTCTCTTTCTTTTCTTCTTTCCTTCCTCTATTTTTTAAACACAGGATCTCAAGTAGTCTAGGCTGGTCTCACACTGGCTGTGTCAAGGGCAATGAATGTCTGTACTCCGGATGCTAATGCAGGGATTACACACGGGGCTGAAAATGGTCATTTGTTAAAAGCATGGCAGGACAGCACTCACAGTTACGGACTAGTGATCTGGAACCAGCCAACCACCTGTGCCTCAATGTTGTTTGATTTTACTTACCTGTGATCAATCACGGTCCAAAAATTCTAAATGGAAAATTCCAGAGGCAAACAATTCATGAATTTGAAGTAAACTTCCTCGCAGTATTTTGTTCTGATCACTCTATTTTATTATTAAACTCTGCTGTTGGTCTCTTACTGTGCAAGTTTATAAATAGAACCTGGTCACAGTCTGTATGTAGGGGGGGAACATGGCATCTACAGGGTGCGTGTGCTTCGTGTATCCCGTGCTTAGGCCGGGTGTGGGTACAGGCCTGTCATCCCAGCCTGGGCTGTGGAGTGAGAGCCTGTCAAAGCACAGGAAGAGCTGGGGGAGGAGGGGACGGAAAGGAAAAGAGGAGAAAGGATTGGAGGAACAGAAGAAGAGGGCCAGACATGTTTCTACTTCACTTCAGATTTAGGATTTTAGTTACAGGCCATCCAGGGCTCCATAGTGAGACTCTGTCCCAAAGCCCCCCTAAAAAGCAGATTTAGAAATTTTTCTGGATTATATAGACTATTTGCATAACTTTCATTGCCTGAACACCCTTCATCTGATCATCTGAAAACCACAAATCCCAAACTCTCCCTAATCTGTTCTTCTTGAACATGGCGTTCATGAGGTATTCATTGGGGGTGCTTAGTCCTGTGTATGATTTCTGGTCTTTTGAAACTTTCTTTAAGGCACCTCATGGCTAAGCAGGGACTGTAATGGAAACTGCACTGGGCAAGAGTGACTAGAACTGAGTTCTTATGACTCAAAGAGTCTTAGGGACTAATGGTGACTGTCAAGTTGACATGATGTAGAAAAGCACTTCTGGCCATGTCTATGAGCGAGTTTCTAGACTGGCTTCTTGAGGGAGACCCACCCTGAATGTGGGCAGCACCAACCCATGGGCTGAGGTCCCTGGTTGAATAAACAGGAGAAAGTGAGCTGAACACCAGCATCCATCTCTCTTCTCTGCTTCCTGACTGTGGATGCCACGTGACCACTGCCTCATGCTCCTGCTGCCATGGCTTCCCCACCCTGATGGACTGTACCCTCAAACTGTGAGCCACAACAAGCCATTCTTAACCAGGTGTGTTGATACACACCTTTAATCCTAGTACTCAGGAGGCAGAGGTAGATGGATCTCTGTGATTCTGAAGCCAACCTGGTCTACAAAGCAGAGTTCCAAGACAGCCAGGGGTTACACAGAGAAACCATGTCTCAAAAAAAACCCAAAACAAAGCAACAATAAAATCTTTCCTTAAGTTGCTTTTGTTGGGTGTTTTATTCTAGAACAGGAACAGTAACTAAGAAGATACATAAAACTATCATTCTAGCACTTTCTCTCAAAGACATAAATAACCATAACACTGGCTCACCAGGGTTATGAGTTCACTCCCTGGCCTGATAATTTGAGTACATATTCTCATATTCTTTATATAAGAAAATTTACTTCTAGTTCGTGTGTGTGTGAGAGAGAGAGAGAATGCATACACGCGTGCAATTCCCATGGTGGCCAGAAGAGGGCAACAGATTCCCCAGGAGCTGGATTATAAACTACCTGAAATGGGCACTGGGAACTGGACTCTGGGTCTCTATAAGAGTAGCAGCACTCTTAGCCACTGAGCCATCTCTCCGACCCTGAGTTCACATTCTTGCTCCTGAGTTATGTGTAAGACCTTAAGCAAGTCCCATTAACCTCTCAAACTCCCAAGTTCTTGTCTGTAACATGGGCAGCATAGTACGCTCATAACAAGCCAGCATTTATTGACTATTTAACATGGCCTAAGCTCTAGTCTGTACTTCATTTGTTTGTCACTGAGGCCCTGTGGGGTGAGTATGAACAATTAGTGTTCTACAGATGAGGAAATCTAGGTAGAACTCATTTTTGTCATGAGATGAAATGAGCTGTTGTAAATAAGAAATTTATCAAGTATCTGGGATGGACTAAGTGTTCACCCAAGGTTACTCAAGAAGAATATGTGAAAGTTTGGGCTGGGAAGATGGCTCAGTGGGTAGAGGGGCTTGCTGCCAAGCTTGATGTCCCATGGTCCATCCTCAGGACCTGGATGGTGGAAGGAGAGAACCAAGTTGCACAAGTTGTTCTCTGACTTCCATATGATGCACACTGTCGCATCATTTCCCCTACATAAATTAACTAAAGAAATGTAAATTAAAAATATGTGAAGGCACACTGCATTCAATGACTATACAGTGCTGAAGGAGGAAAAAGCAATTCTTAAGGATGTATGTCAACAACTGTAATGTGGCCACACTGCTGTCACAAGTGTCACTTTAGCTACTTGGGAGGCCGAGGTAGGAAGGTCAAAAGTTCAAGATTAATCTGGCCTGTAGAGTGAATTCAAAGCCAGCCTGAGTAATTTAGGGGGATCCTGTCTCAAAATGAAAAGGAAAACAAAGGTTGGAAATATGGCTTAGCAGGAGAGCCCCTGGCCTAGAATCCCCCAGTGAGGGGCTGGGGTGTGACTCAGTGGTAGAGCACCTGCCTAGAATCCCCCAGTGAGGGGCTGGGGTGTGGCTCAGTGGTAGAGCCCCTGCCTAGAATCCCCCAGTGAGGGNCTGGGGTGTGGCTCAGTGGTAGAGCCCCTGCCTAGAATCCCCCAGTGAGGGNCTGGGGTGTGGCTCAGTGGTAGAGCNCCTGCCTAGAATNCCCCANTGAGGATACAAATCTAACTGTATTTCTGTTGTTTTGCTGCAGCCTGCTGAAACACAGGTAGGAAGACCTGCCATCACCCCCATTTTACTGTTCAACATCTCTAAGTACAGAGAATCGTTCAGTGAAGATTTCATCAATAAAGAGACAGAGGTAGGATTCAAACCAAGTCGGACACAGCTATTGGGTTCCTGCTGGGAACCTGTAGTAACCAGAGATGTTCCTGGAGCCCCAAGCAGAATATATGAGGGAGATAAGGTTGGACAAGAGTCACAGCCATTACTAGGGCTTGTCACTGGCAGCTGGGGCTCCACGGGAGGGCACACAGTAAGAGCAGAAGATGGCTGTGCTGCCCAAACCTGGGCAAAGACCTTCTGGACACAGCTTATGCTCAGAATGGAGAGGCAACGCTAGTATAAGAAGATTTGGATTAACACAGCAACAAGACCTGCGGATCTCTGTAAGTGGATTGATGCCTTTCTACTGTGTTTGCCCTGGTGCTAAGAGGATCTAACATTCAGGCGTCTGTGCACCTTGGCAATGGAAGAACCACTGGCTTATTAAGGGGGTCTGTGGCCTGCCAGAGAGCCAAGCTTACTGTTCTAGGCGGATAGGGAAAGTCGTCTGTTCCTACCTCCAGAGGCAGATTCCATGCTATGTACACATGAGACTTGTAGTCGTCCATCCAGACCTCGGCTACCCGGAGTGCATTCCTCTTGGTATAGAAGCCGATGTTGCTGTTATATGGTTTCTTCTTCCGTTCAATGTGGGCCACCCTTGAGCATGGAAGGACCTCCATGCTGCCACCACAGAGCCACACCTGGAGGCACAGAGACTTGATCAGTATGGCAGAAGATATCCCAGAGGTCACTGCTGTCCCCACAAGCCCCAAAGGAGTGATTGAACCATTTTAGCACAGGTCCTAGTTTCCTTTCTGTTGCTGTGATAAAACACTCTGACCAAAAGCTGAGAGGACCGGATGGCCAAGCCAGGGCCATAACAGGCTCCCCTTAGCAGGGACCAGGCCTTAGTTTCAGTTCACTAGAACGGACTGGAGCTGAGCAAGCAATTCTCAGGAAAACCACAACTTAGGGGCAACCAATCAACAGGTGCCTCCAAGCCCCTTCTGCTGGCTCAGCAGATGCCCCTCAGACTTCTGATAGCTAAAGATAGCTTTCCCTACCCTCTCATCAACAAGCCCCTAGACACTAGACCCCACCACCAATGGGCCCCTAACCATAACAGCCTCCCACCAATTAGCCCCCAGACTAATCTTTCCTCCACCAATCAGCACCAGATTAATCCCTCCTCCCTGGAATTCCCCTAACTCTGCTTAAAAGGAGCTTGCGACACCCCTTCGGGGTCACTATTTGCCACCCCAATTGTTGTAAACAATAAACACTCTTGCTAAATTGCATACCTGACTGTTGGTCTTTCTTGGGGGTTTCTCTCAGACCCTAACACAAGCAACTTTAGGGAGTAAAGGGTGCATCTGGCTTATACTTCCAGGTCACAGCCCATCCCTGAGAGAAGTCAGGACAGGAACTCTAGCAAGAACTTGAAGTCAGGAAACATGGAAGAATTCTGCTTACTGGTATACTCAGAGTCAAGCTTAGATAGCTTTCTTATACAACCCAAGACCACCTGCCTAGAGAATGGTGCCACCCACAGTGGGCTGGACCCTCGCCCATTAACCAACCATCAAGACAATCCCCCCAGGCATACCCATAGGCCAGTCTCATCCAGGCAATTACTCAGCTGAAGCTTCTACTCTCACATGACTCTAAGCTGTATCAACATGACAGTCAAGGCTAACTATGACATTTAATAGGATTGTCAGTCTGAATGGATATAGGATCATCTACAAGACAAACCTGTGGGTATGTGTATAAGGGAGTTTCTAGACTGGGTTAGCAGAAGGAAGAGTTACCTTGGATTTGGGTGGCCCCAATGCAAAGTTTGGGGTCCTGGGCTCAATAAAAAAGGAGAAAGTGGCCAAGCACCAGCATCCATCTCTACTTCCTTACCGAGGAAGCAACATGACCAGCTGCCTCGGACACCTGACACCATGCCTTCCCACCATGATGGACTGAACCCCTGAACTGTGAGTCAAAATAAACCCTCCCTTCATGAAGTTGCTTCTTGTCAAGTATTTGGTCACAGTAATGAAAAAGGAACTAATACATCTCAATATGTCTGGCTTCTCCAATACCAACTTAGGCTATTTGCTTTTGTATTATTAACTGAGGCCTTTGGGAGAACTTGGCTGTGGTTCCTCTGATACCATCTATCTCATTTTCCCTTTTTTTTTTCCTTCACATGTGGGAGCGCGCGCGCGTGCATGCATGTATGTTTTTCTTCTGGCTTTTGTGGGTACCTGCACATATGTGGTATTTATTCATATACGTGAATATGTAAATACACAAGTAAAAACAGTAAAAAATATGTCTTTTAAAACATTAATAAATGTAAGGGCTGGGGTTGATTGTTGAATTGGTAAAGTATTTGCTGTACAAAAATGAATACCTGAGTTCAACCCTAGAAGATATCCAAGCCTGGTAGCTTGTGCTTATAATCCTAGCTATGGGGAGGTGGAGACAGAACAGTCCCCTGTTCAATGGCCAACCAGCCTAGCCGCCTTGGTGAGCTCCAGCCAGTGAGAGAATCTGTCTCAAGAAACAGAGGTGGACAATGTCTGAGGAATGACACCTGGGGTTGTACTCTGGCCTCCACACCCATAGGCACACATATGAACATAAACACAAGCACACACACAAACAAAAAGTTTAAAAAGAATATTAAGCTCAATTCGTAGGGAAAGATGTGTGTGTTTGTCCACTTCTTGGAATTAACACTCTGAAGGATATCAGGATGTGATGTGCACCTCATCTCCTGGAGGTGTTAGGAACCTGGACCCTGTGCAGGCGAGGTGAGTGTTCTAGCACTGAGCCACATGTCCAGCCCGTGTGACGTTCTTGGTATTAGTGAGACACACAGGATGCCACTGTCTTTACAGCAATCTCCTGAGATGTTAAGAAGAGTGGGGCTCACCCCATCTTCTTCTCCAGGACCCCCATTCACACACTAGCCCTAAAGATGGTCTCTTGGGTTGTTGATACAGAGAGGGCTTTCTCCTTCTCTTACGAGTGTGCACTTCTGCAATCTCAGGAATGTCTCTCCCAAATGCCATCTGTGTCCCTGATTAGGTCACTCTGAAGTCCATTGAAATTCACTTCCATGGATCAAAGCAGCAATGAGCTGGGCCCAGGGGCACAGTTTAGTCATTTTAGGTACTCGGGAGATGGAGGCAGAGGGATCACAGAAAGTTCAAGTACTGCTTGAGTAACTTCGTGAGACTGCCTCAGAATAAAAAGGAAGAAGAGGGCTGGCATGCATTGCAGTAGCAGAACACCCGCCTACAATCTCTCAGTGTTGGGGAGGGGCTCTGTGGTTAAGCAGCTGCCTAGCATGCATGAGATTCTGAGTTCTGTCTCCACTGCTGGACAAAACAACAACAACCTAACAACAACAACAGAAAGCAACATTGATGGACCTCTCAACGCAGAACTCACATCCAAATAACCCCATCGAGTCATCTAAGTGTAAGTAAATTTTAGCCTTTGGATTTTTGGCAAAATATGACAAAAAATAATTAGATACCTGGCTAAGAAAATATTTTAATTTGTTCATCCCTTTCTTCTTTGGGACTTCTTGGTAACACTTGCCCCAGAAGGGCACACTCACCACCCCCAATCCCTACCACTGGTAACTGTCCCCAGGACTTTGGGCCAGGCTGGGGACAAGCTGTCTCCCCTTTCCCAGGTTTTAAAGGCATCTTCTCTTCCACAACTGGATGGATGCTTCATAGCTTTCCTCCTTAATTCTTTTTACAAAAATTCAATTTCAATCCTTGGCTTTATTTATTACAGTTTCTCAGAAACCGGACTTACAAATGCAGATCTTGAGACATATCTCAATTTAAGTACCGCAGTGGCGAGAACCCCTAAACATCTAGACTCTACTGCGGGCTGGGTCGATGCAAGCCATTTCTCTTAGCACAGGCTGAGGGACTCAAATGAACCTTGGTAAGTGACATGTGATTCCGAGGAGGAAAGAAAGGCGTTATGGAAGGCAGCCCTGTTCATGGAGCAGAGTCCAGGGATGGAGAGGGTTTCTTTTTCTTTTTTTTATTGTTGTTGCTTCTGTATTTAAAAGACAAACCATATTAGAGAGAGGAGAATCATACTGACCTGAATTTATCATCAGTTAGAAAATCATTATGGTTTTACCACTTTACTTTACAGTGAAGTAGCATGCTATTGTCATATATGATCAGGATCCCATGTAATCTTTATGCCTGTTTAAGTCCTATTTGCTTTGTCTTTCCTCTTTCCTCAAATCTCTTCATTTTTCTTCCATTCCCTCCTTCTCTCCCACCTAAAATCTCATTCCTGCTTCAATTCTGCTCCTTCCCGTGTGCTATGGTAGAGACTGGGACAACAGCATCACAATTATTAACACGTGAAGGACTGAAAAGATGGCTGAGTGGGTGACGACATCTGCACACAGGAGTTCCATTCCCTGGGGCCCACGGACGGAGGGAGAAAACTCACTCCACAAGTTGTCCTCTGACCTCCACCCACACTGTTGTGGGACATGGACGTGTGCACACGTGCAGAGTAACTAAAATACCATAAAACTTTAAGACCAACACATGAAAGAACCGGTTGGCAGGGCCTAGAATCCCTTCCCCAACCTGGGCTACACAGAACAGAGTGTGTTGGAGAAAAGCCCACGGGAGAGGCAGGTTTCATGTAAATGAGTCATGAGCCTCGTGGACCAGCATGTTTAAGTGGGTACCCCTTTCCCACTCTGCGAGCCCACTCTCATCTTTGGGAGGACATTCACTTAAAAATATATTTATTTTTCTGTATGTGCATGTGTCTATGTGCACGTGTGTGTACTTACACATGTCCCACAGTGCATGTGGAGGTCAGAGGACAACTTGTGGGTGTGGGTTTTCTCCTTCTACCATATGAGTTCTGGAGACTGAACTCAAGTCCTTAGGCTTCTTAGCAAGTGTCCTTACAGTTAGATGCATCTCACTGGCCTGGGTCCCTTTTCTTAATAAGCCATCTTTATTTCTACTTTTAACCATGTATCTCTACCAGAATTTTTTTCATTCTGAACACAAAACCCTAAAAACATCATTGGGTCTTCCTCGGGACTTGGATCCACACTGTGATGGTTAATCATTTTTAATTGTCATTTTCATGGAATCCAGAATCATGTGAGTGATAAACCTCCTGACGCACCTGAAGCATCATTTAGTTCAGGGGTTCTCAACCTGTGGGTTGTGACCCCTTTGGGGGCTGAATGACCCTTTCACCGGGGCTGCATATCAGATATCCTGTATATCAGATATTTACCTTCTGATTCATAATAGTAGCAAAATTGAAGTTATGAAGTAGCAATGAAAATGATTTTATGGTTAGGGGTTACCACAACACGAGGAACTGTATTAAAGGGTTGCAGCATTGGGAAGGTTAAGAACCCCTGCTCTAGATTAAGGTTAGCCTCTGCCATTGTCTGTGAGGGATTGTCCTGATTGGCTTAACTGATGTGTGAAGTCGTATCTTGACTGTGGGCAGGATCATGCCCTGGCCAGGGAATGGTGAAAAAGAGCAAGTGAGCTGAAAAACGCATTCACTGCTTTCTTCTTCCTGACTTTGCCACGTGACTTGTGGCTTTGACTTCCCCACCATGATGGAATGTATCTCTAATTATAAGACAAAAATACTTCCTTAGATCACTTTTATCAGGATATTTCGAAGAAAAAAAACTTTAAAATTTTATTTATGTGTCTCTGTGTGCATGTGCACAGGCCACAGGATGGTATCAGATTCCCTGGAGCTAGAGTTACAGTTGGTTGTGAGCCATCTAACATGGGTTCTGGGAACCAAACTCGGGTCCTCTGCAAGAGCAGAAGAATCTGCTCTCAACTACTGAGCCATGGCTCCAGCCCTTGTCCAGGTATTTTTATCACAGCAACCCAAGAGTAACTAAGACAAACATCTAAAACAGACCCTCCTTCCTTCCCCTACAACAGCTCCAACTGAGCAGACATAAAGCACTCTATTGCTCGTTGTGTTCCCAGAACCCAATGCCTTTAACTTACAACAAATTGCCTTCAGTCATTGAACCCATCACCATATACATGTTTATGAGGACCTGTAACACAAATTACTAAATGGTCTTATTAATATAAAACCCAGAGCCAGATATTGGGGTGGAAACTGAGAGATCAGAGAGCAAGCCAGCCATGTCTTACCTCTAGAAAATCCTTAGCCAAAGAGAGAGCTACTTCCTGTATACTCACGCCTATATACCTTTCTGTGCCCTGCCATCTCACTTCCTCTCTCTGCCCAGCTACATCACTTCTTCTTTCTGCTCAGTCCTCTCACTTCCTGTCTGTCTGTATAGACCTCCAGACCTCTATAGTTAACTAATGCTGGGATTAAAGGCGAGTCCCACCATGCCTGGCTCTGTTCCCAGTATGGCCTTGAACTCACAGAGATCTGGATGAATCTCTGCCTCTCGAATGCTAGGATTAAAGGCGTGTGCTACAACTGCCTGGCCTCTATGTTTAATATAGTGGCTGACTTTTTCCTCTGATCTCCAGGCAAGCTTTATTTATTAGAGCACAAATAAAATATCACCACAAGGACCAACATTCTGAGTAAAATACTGCCAGGGATATGAAGATAATACAGACCTGGTGCCCACTGACAGAGCTCACAACCTTCACTGGCTCTTCAGTGCTGAACACTAGAATAAATGCCGGGGAAGGGCTGAAAGCTGCCTTATCACCTTCATATGGAAGTTTCCAGAAGGCAGGTGGGTGATGACATTGTATTCACTTTCCTATCTATGTATGCATATTAGTCATCCTTGTACCACCATTTAGTGTGCGTTTTGCTGAGGATTAGAAAGCAGCTGTTAGAGTGTAATTATAGATAATCTATGCTTAGCCACAGGAGAAGAGTGAATTATATTTAATTCTGTCTTCAACACCAAAGGCCACAGCTTTGCGATTGTATGCCGTGAGCTGGAAGGTAGCTGGTATTTACATTTTTTAAAGATTGATCTCTTATTATTTTTGTGTGTGTGTGTGTGTGTGTCCACAGAGGCCAGCAGAGATTGTCAGGACTCCTGGACCTGCAGTCATATTGGGCAATTGTGAGCTGTGGAAGTTAAGAACAGAACTTGGGTCCTCTGTAAGAGCAGTATGTGATCTTAATTGCTGAGCCATCTCTCCAGCCCCACTTTCCACATTGATTTTAGAGCATGTGTGATGGTTAATCTTCACTATCAACTTGGACAGTTGGAGATCCACTCCTGGGTATGTCTGTAAGGGTGTTTCCAGAGAGCTTTCACAGAGGAAGGGAGGCCTGCCCTGAATCTGGGTGACATCTTCTCACCCACGCTGGGGTCCTAGACTGAACACACAAGAGAAAGTGAGCTGAGCACCAGCGTTGTCCGACTCTGCTTCCTGACTGTGGAGACAACTCGGCCAGCTGCCTCACGCTCCTGCTACTATGTCTTCCTCACCACAGTGGACTATCTCCCCTCCAACCAAGAGCCACAGTTAAGGCAAAGACCAGTACAGGTTCCCATAGGCCTGGATTCTCAGAGCTGGTCTGTGACCTCAGTCACTGTGGGGCTAGTGGCTTTACACCCGCCTGCTGGTGAGTTCCATCAGTGGATGTCATAATGTCTTTGGGACTTTTCTGTAGCCATTCCCCAACAGGGTGTTTCCCTCCTACACTGAGACAATGGTAAATCTCAGTCCCTTTATTTAATAGAAACTTCACTCTGGGTCCCTGTTCTAGTCTCATTTCTGTTGCTGTGAGAAAATGCTCTACCAAAAAGCAACATAGGGAGAAAGGGTTTATTTCAGCTTACAGTTCCCCAAGGTACAATCCATCATTTCATGGACCTCGAGGGAGGAACTCAAGCAGCTCGTCACATTACATCCACAGTCAAGAGCAAAGAGAGATGCATGCACACATGCTTGCTTGCTAGCAGTTTGATTTCATAACTCATATGGTCCATGACCTTCCAATGTGTGCACATGGAGGTCAGAGAATAATTCCATGGAAGCTGGTGCCACCCATCATGGGCTGTGTCTTCCCATATTAACAAGTCCAATCTCCCATATTCCAACCTGATTTAGAAAAATCTCCCCAGGGGATTGTAGACTGTGTGAAGTTGACAGAACTAACCAGCACAGGCCTCTTCGGTCTATGAACCAGCCTAGCCGCGTATGACAAGCTCCATGAGAAGGATCTGATGCCTTCTACTAGTGACAGGCAGTGTGGGCTTCCTGCTAGTGACAGCACCCTACTTCCAGCCTCCCCTTTTGCTGGCTTGACCATAAGGCTGCTCTTTTTCATCACCCATCTTCTGTGGCTTCAAAGTCAGTGTACCTTCTCCATCCTATTTCCCACTGCATGGTCAAAGTAGGAAGCTCCCACTGAAGGGAGAGGAGCCACAATGTGGAAGGAGTTGAGATCTTTTAATGATCACATGGAAGGTTCCCTGCCAACATCTATTTGCTTTCTGTGCCTGTGGTGTGTGTGTGTGTGTGTGTGTGTGTGTGTGTGTGTGTGTGTGTGCGCGCGCGCGCATGTGGAGGCCAGAGGTCCAATCAGGTGCCTTTCTTGATCACTCTCCACTTGATTTTTTTGAGACAGGGTTCCCACTGAACCCTCAACTCATTTATTTAGCTATATTGGTTGGTGAATGAGTTATAAAGATCTGTCTGCACAATTATCTCCCCCACCCATCACCATATCTCTGGGATTTACAACCACATACTGCCTGCTCATATTTTTTTGAATGTGTGCTGGGGACTTAAACTCAGATCCTCTTAATTACCAGGCAAGCACTTTACCCACAGAGCCATTTTCCCTGGCCTCCATGAATTTCAGTGCTGGGGAACCAAAGACAGGCCTTCCTTATAAATGCTGAGCAATCACTCTTCCACTGAGCTACAGTCCCATGGATTTTTAATTTGTTGTTGTTCTTTTTATTTAGGAGGAGGAATGTGACCATGCGGAGGTCACAGGACAACTTATGGGAGTCGGTGCTCTCTAACATGTGGGTCCCAGGGATTGAACTCAGATCGTCAGGCTTGGCAGCAAGCACCTTTACCTCCTGAGCCATTTTTCCAGTCCAGATTTTTCTTCCACATTAAACCACAGAGATTTGGAATTCAGCATGTTCCGGGGACCTGAGTGGTCTGCCCCAGGCACTCTGCAGTTCTTACTTTGAACTGCAAGCTGTTGAATTTTAAGAAGCCCTGGCTTTTAAAGGATTTAGTATCCAGAAGCAAAGAGCCTCACTGAACTTCTGGTAATTTCATTTGTTTCCCTTCTGGAAAACAATCCATTCCCCATTGTCCATGGGAATGGGATCCTGCCCCCGGATACTGCAAACTTCCCTGACCTCTCCCATCCCATTCAGTTCTTGGCCACGGTTGGGGACCAGTTTCACATCTGAGAAATCTGTTGGAACAGGCAGCCTGTGGCAAGGCTGATAAAGGGGACATGGTCTTTTACATTTTTAAACAGTTCTTTCTGGTGTTGTTTTGTTCTGGCTCGCCTAACACTGTGTCCTGTGCATCTCCTAGGACCTGGGGTCTGAAATGTCATCTCTTGCCTACTGACAGCTGCTGCTGCCAACGGCTGGCAGCCTGGCTCCCACAGTGTCTGAGAGGTGGATGGAGCAGGTGTGCCATCCATACATAGACAGCTCCTTGACAATGAAAGGCAGCATGATCAAAATGGCAAACTTGGCTCCTAGGCTCAGAGCAAACCCAGGGAGGGTGCTGCATTATCTTCTGGGCAGGACTGTTTTTNTCTTCCTTGTGTAAAAATGCTGAGTATGCTTGCTTGGGCTGAGACAGTATTTTTTATATTCAGTTTTTTTTAAATGACATTTATTTTTGTGTGTATGTATGTGTGTGTCTGCACCACAGTACACATGTGGAGGTCAACTTTCACGAGTTGGTCCTCTCCTTCCATGGTGTGGGCACTTGGGATCAAATTCAAATCCTCAAGTTTGGTGGTCAATGCCTTTACCCGCTGAGCTATCAAGCCAGGCCCTAAAATTCTGTGTTTGAAACAGGATCGCATTCTGTAACCCAGACTGATCCCAAACTCACAGCAATCCTCCTGGCCCAACCTCTGAGCGCTGAGATGACAAGAATGCTCCACCATGCTCAGCTCTATCTACAACTCTTGAAGTTCAGATCTCAGATTTCTTTTTCTGTTTCCACAAACATGGTTTTTGTTGTTGTTTTACAAGAGATGGGAGCAAGCCAAAGAGGCTCTTGATCTTCATTTACCCTGTGAAGTCTGCAAATAGTTTGATCTTTTTCTATTCTTTGCAAGAAGGATTGTGATAAAGGATTGGCCTAATAATTTAACTGGGGGCTGGAGAGATGCTTCGGCGCTTGAGAAGAGCACATGCTGCTCTTGCAGGGGACATGACTTCTGTTCCCAGCACCCACATCAGGCAGCTCACAAACACCTTGCATTCCACACTCTCTATTGGCTTCGGCAGGCATTGTATGCAGGTACACATGGACACACACACATAATTTAAAAATTAACTGATTAATAATTCAAATACAAATTTGCATTGATGAATAACCAGAGGGATCCACATTCACAACAATTCTACAAGGAAGCACGGATCACGGTTTCTCTTTCTGGCAGCCATTTTACCCTCCCTACTGTGGCTTTGTTTTCACACTTACTCTAATTTTCTAAATAACATAGTTTCTAGGTTGCAAAGGATGATTACCCTGATTCGGGGAAAATGGTGCCAATGGTTTGTACAGGGACCGGGCTGCATCCTTCCCACAGCCAACCATCCATTCTTCATCTTGTCAGATCTCATCTCCTCTGATGAGGCTGCCTGGAAACAGTTCCAGTGGGTGGACCCGTAACGGAAATCTCCATGTGGCAATGAGGACCAATTCTTCAGGGTCACCAGATAGTTGGCTACTTCTATCTAGCATTTCAATCCATTCTGGGGTTAATGAGATTCCGTGTATGTGACAAGCATTTGATAGCTTAATGCAGCTCGTGCAGGCTGTTTCCAGCTATCTGCTGTGGTTTAGGTGGGCTTCTATATTACCCAGACTGGTCACCAGGACCCACTGCTGTGGCTGAGGTGACAGAGAGCTCAGCTTCACCTATCAGAGATGATCTATACCCCCTA
>LZPO01031192.1:794807-818271 GCA_001675575.1 Neotoma lepida
TTGGCGCCTTTCCTGGAACTCACTCAGTAGCCCAGGCTGGCCTTGAACTCACAGAGATCCGCCTGCCTCTGCCTCCCGAGTGCTGGGATTAAAGGTGTGTGCCACCACCGCCCAGCTCAGTACATGCTCTTAACTACAAGCCACCTTGCCAGCCCTACTTCCTCTAATGTTTTTAAATGATGCAAAGTTCCTACACTGAACCAGTACACAAAGGGAAGATTCTCCAGCCATAGCTGAGCTGAATCTGGGCACAGGTGAATGAAAGACAGTATCTATCAGTTCCTTTTTCTTGTTGCTGAGACCAAATACCTGACAAGAAATGAGGAAGAGTTTATTCTGGTTCACAGTCCAGGGGATACAGTCCATCATGGTGGGGAAGGCGTGGTGGTAGGACCCACTCCTGTTTGTGGTGCGAGGAGGCTGCTTGTTCATGTCCTGGCCGATCAGGAGGTGGAGAAGGGTAAAGCTGGTGCTCAGCTGACTACTTCCTTTTCCCTTTGTGTTTCATCAGGGGCACCAGCTCATGGGACAGTTCTGCTGACATCTAGGGTAGATCTCTCTTTCTCTGGAAACACCTTACTAGATAGATACACCCAGAAGTGCTCTGCATTAATACCCTAGATGTCCTTCCTTCCCTCCCTCCGTCATGCTTTCATTTCTATCCCTGCTTCCTTCCATCCCTCTGTCTCCCTCTTTTCCTCCTCCCCTCTCTCCCTCTCCACCTCCCTCCCTCCTGTCTCCTTTCTCCCTTCCTCCCACTCTTTCCCCCTCTCTTTCCCTCTCTCTTTAGTCTACACATCTCCAGATTCTTCAAGGGATCGCCTACTTGGCACAGCATGTGAACCCTGTAAATACTGCTAGCTATTCCATGGGTGGGGGAGATAATCACTGAGTAAGAGTACTTGCTGTGAGAGCTGGGGGACCCAAGTTCGAATCCCCAGCACCCAAGTAAAAAGCTGTGTGTGGCCACATGCACCTGTAATCCTAGCACTGGACAGACACTGAAGACAGGAGGAGTTCTGGGGCTTGCTGGCTGCCAACCTAGCTAAAGTACACAGCAGCCTTGTTCAGCACGAGACTTTGTCTCAAGGGACTAAGGCAGACAATAGAGGAAGATGCCATTATCCTCTTTGGTCTCTGCACATGTGCACACTAAGTGACGCACACTCACAACGTGTATATACATAGCACATGTGCATATACACACACATGCTTAAAAAAAGACTTGTGAGTTATTCCAGGTTCTCCATGTCTCAGATTGGTTATTGGATAATTTGCTTCCTTCAAAGTTCACCATCCATGTTCGGCACCTATACTTGCTTGCAAAAAAGCTGCCATCGTTTCTCCTCTGGGTCATTCTCATTTTACTTGTCTGAGAACTGTTTTTATTGTATAGTTGGACCACACCTCCCATCCACCCAGAGAGCAAAGAGGGATCCTTTAGAACATAGAGTAAAGCATGTCTGTATGAGTCAGGGAGTTCTCCAGAGATCTGAGCCCTTATAATCCATATCCATTTCCATGTACATATATATAATATGTACATACATACTATCAATATATAACACATGCAAACATTACACATACTATATACAAAACATTTCATGTTTATTATGGGCTTCATATATTATACTACTTATATAGGACTATGTTATATCTGTGTATATTCCTTATGAGGATGCCTTATGCAGTTATGGTGGCTGAGAAATCTCACAATCTGCCCTCTGAAGTGGACGGTACCATGACAGACCAGTTGAGATAGCTTGGCTGAGTCTTTTTTTGTGTTCTCCGGACTCCCTGATTATACTTCTAGACACAACCTCTTTTCCTGAATGCCCCACTGCTCCAGAGACACCCTTCTCGATACCCAGAAGCCCGCTTAACCCAACCTCCTGAGGCCATCGAGACAATACAAAAATTAGCCATCATAAAGTCCACCTACCTAGAGCATACACAGAAAGTAAAATGATGGGTGACTCCTCCCACAGCTCATGAGGAAGGCTTGGTCTGCAGTGCAGCAGTGCTTGGAGGTGGAACTGTGGGGGGTGAGTCCCTTGATGGATGTCGATCCTGATGGCTCAGGTCTCCTCAATGGATAAGTCCATTGAGGGAAGCTGGACCCTTAAGGCTTAGACCTCAACAATGGATCAGCATATTGATGGATATTGATCCTGGGGGTGCAAACTTCATCAATGGATCAGCCCATTGATGGATATGGATCAATGAAGGCTTCTACCTAATCAATGGGTGAATCCTTAAGGTTCAAACCTCATCAATGGGTCAGTTCCTTGGTGGATCCACAGCTTCATGAGTGTGTTAGTTACTTTTCTACTGCTGTGATTAAACACCATAACCAAGAGAAACTCAAGGCAGGAACTGATGCAAAGGTCATGAAGAATGCTGCTTTACTGACTTGTTCTTCACGGCTTGCTCAGCTTTCTTTCTTTCTTCCTTTCTTTTTTTTTTGTGGTTTTTCGAGACAAGGTTTCTCTGCATAAGAGCTCTGGCTGTCTGGAATAGTTCTGTAGGCCAGGTTGGCCTCAAACACATAGAGATCCACCTGCCTCTGCCTCCTGAGTGCTGAGATTAAAGGCATGTGCCACCACCGCCCAGCCTCAGCCTGCTTTCTTAAACACTCCAGGATGATGGACCCTGGGGTGTCACCGCCTCCAGTAGGGTGGGCCAGCCCATATGAATCATTAATCAAGTAAATGCTCTACAGGCTTGCCCACAGACCAGTGGACAATCAACTGAAATATGAAACTATGAAGCAAAATAAACTTCAAATATTTTGTGACGATGGTAGAAAAGATCACCAACCCACCTTCCTACCCTTCTGTCCTCTCATTTGTAATGGTCAGGCTGGCCAGCCACTACAGCATTGGGAATGAACTCACCCTTTAGATTTGGACTAGTTTACTAAGTACACTGTAAGAAGGAAGCAGGCTAGACAGCAACTAGAATGGGTAATGGGTGGCAGGGCACCCCCTGGGAGAAGCCCTAGCCAGCATGGTGAGTTTGTGTGTAATAATTCATACAATGTTAAGAAGGACAGTCCAGACTGGCAGGTATACAGTTCTGGGAGGTTAGCTTGAGCTGCTTGCAGACAATCTCCAGTAATGTAATCTCTACTATGCAAATCTAGCTATGCAAATCAGGGTCATGCAAATTTGTCATGCAAATCAGAGCTCAGTCCTGGTTCAAAGGCTGTGGTCACAGCATGAAGGGGCTGCTGCGATGTAGTGCCAGGTTACAGCATTCTTTGGCTAGCTTTTGGGATTTCTGGACCATGCTGGTAAAAATTCCTTAATGGGAACTCTGCTCCGCCATCTGTTTTTTTACCCTTCTACAGCCACATTGGCCTCTCTCTTATTCCACAACTGGGCCAAAAAGTGTCTGCACTGGCTGTGCTTTCTATATTTATTAGTTACTTTTCTGTTGCCGCAATAAAATACCCTGACAGAAACCCAAGTTAGGAGAGAAAGGTTTTTGTTTTATTGGCTCACAGTTCCAGAGAGTGGTAGAGTACATCATGGCGGAGAAAGCACAGCCACAGGAGCATGAAGCTGGCCTAGGAGCTAGGAAGTCATTTGCATCTAGGAAGCAGAGAGAACAGGAAGTGGGCCATGCTATGCACCCCCAAAGCCCACCCACAGTGACGTACTTCCTCCAGGAAGGCTACACCTTCTAGAGGTCTCTTAATCTTCCCAAATAGCACCAGCAACTTCGGACCAAGTATTCAGACACATGAGTCTGTGGGAAGTGGTTCACATTCAAACCACAACATGCAAGGAATATTCAGAAATCCACGGCTCGCTCTGTGACTTCATTTGGATCAACTACTTAAAACACTTTCTCACTCCTGCCCATACCAATCAAAACAATCTACCCCACTTTCAACATCTGTCTCCCTCATTCAAATTACCTATCAATTTCCTTCTTATTCACTCTGCAGACTCGGCCTATGTTGTTCACTCCTGTTTTTATAGAGACGGATATGAGTGTGGAGGGCATGTGCTGACATTTCCAGCTTGTGGTGCCCTGGACAAAGAATTGGACCAAAGGCATATGGATAATGATAAAACAGAGGCAGTTTATTAAGAAAAAGACACTCATGAGAACAGAAGTAGACTGGAGAGATGGAATAGGTCAGAAGCTCAAAAGCATCCCTGGTCCCTGCAGCATCATGACATTTGATAGGTCATTTGCATAGTGCCCCTTCCTCTCATATTTGCATATCCACTTGCAGATTTTCTCATGCATGCTCTGCCCCTTACTCTTAGCCCTGGTGGGGAGGGGTTTCCCCTCTCTCTGATAACCAGGCTTTTTCATGTTGATTTGATGCCCCCTCCCTCTCTCTCTCTACCCTACTCTTCTCCCACATTATCCTGTAGTGCCAGAACACGGCCTAGTAGAGAATGCCAGAACTCTCAGCTGAATGTGAGGTTTGAAGTGCATGTGGCTGAGTTCACATGCTCATCACTGACTCAGAATTCTTGCACTGAAATCCAACAACGTTGCCTCCATCAGATTTGCTTGTCTTAAATCCTGAAGGGTACCTCTCCTTGTACTGATGTGAAAATTTCTTGCCTCAAAGGGAACAGGAGTTAGTTGATTCTGGATCCAAAGATGGGTGACCATGACCTAGGAGCACAGATTCTGGCTCCCCCAAATGCAGTAATAGTTTCATGAAACTTCTATAGTAATGGAAAAAGAAAACCACAAACCAAAGTATTTTTAAAAATGCATTGGTGGAAACTGCAGGTAGATGGGTGACAGCAGAGCAGGAAGTCTCTATTATAGGCTTTAGATGCTGTCTGATGACAATCTTGGTCTTCGAGTTGGTAGAAGCCAGGGGTCTATTTGTACATTCCCAAAGGGTTTATTTAACAGTCACAAAGTTGTTAGGTCAAACACAAAGGTGGGCAATGCAATGGGTGAGGGGCTAGAGACAGCCAAGATAATATGCCTTTGGCCCTGAAACATGATAATTCTCCATAATCATAGAAGGTCTGATCAATCAATCAGCCTTGCAGAATCTGTAACACATTGAAGGTTTTTAAAATATACTTTTTGTTCCTGGCAATTTCAGCTCACACCTAACTCAGCTCCATAATTTCTGGATTGTTCTGAAGGATCCAAATATTTTTGTTCTTTGCTGTTTTCAAATTTTGTGGCATTTTTGGCCTGCCATTTGAGTTCTGAGTTGCTCCCCATATTTTTTAGAAGAGCACTTGTGTGTTTGTCAGGGCCAATTCTACCAGCAGTTTCTCTGGGTCCACTTCCCTGGGCTAGCTCATTTTCACATTCTGTATAAATATGTACTGATCCTGACAGCTCTCGACAACATTTTGGTTCTGAGTGGCCTTGGGCATCACAGCTCATCAGTTGGCACCCACAGGGTTCTATGAAAGGGATTAAAATGCAGAACTGAGATTTGGAAGGATGTAGGGTGGATAAAGAGATTGTACTAGAGAAGTACTATATCCGTGCGTGAGAACACCCTGCTCATCTCCATTGCTTATGGTTTGGAACTGAAATGTCCCCTCAAGGTTCATGTGCCTGAACACCTGGTCCCTAACTGGTGACACTGTTTGGGACTATTCTGGGGCATAGTTGGTACATGTGGGTCACTAGAGGCTCCTTTGCTGTTTATAGGCCAGTTCCATTTCCATTCCTATTGTCTCTGTCTCCTGATCCACCAAAGATGCCACAGAATGACTATGATGGTTAACTTAATTGCCAACTTGACCTAATCTAGAAATCACCAGGAAAAGAGTCTCAAAGAGGAACTATCTATATTGGGTAACCCGGAGGGCATGTCTATAGAGATTGCATTCATTAAGTTAATTGATGTGGGAAAACTCAGCCCACTATGGGCAGCACCAATCTTTATGCAGGGAGTCTTAGTCTGCATAAAAGTAAAGAAATCAGGCTGGGCACAAGCAAACAAACAAGCAAGCAAGCGAGCATGCATTTCCTCTGCTCTTAACTATGGATTCCTGCTACTATGATCTCTCCCAAGTGAAGCAAGCCTGCTTTCCCCAAAGGTGATTTTTAGCATGGTATGCTATCACAGCCACAGAGATGAATTCCCACAGCCATGACTTCCCTACCATAATTGACTGATCTTCTCTGAAACCATGAGCTGGAATAAATCCTTCCTCTCTTTACTTGCTTCTGTCTGGTATTCTGTCACAGTGGGAGGAAGAGTAACTGAGAATCTCACTTATATACACAATTTATGTGTGTTAAAAATGGAAGGAGGGACTGGAGAGATGGCTCAGCAGTTAAGAGTGCATACTGCTCCTGTAGAGGACCAAAGTTTGGTTTCCAGCACCTGCATCAGGAGGCTCACAACCACCTGTTACTCCAGCTCCCGGGTATCTGATGCCCTCTTCTGGCTTCAGCAGGCACTGCACTCACATGCACACACACCCACTCAGACACACAGGATATACATAATTAAAAATAATAAAAATAGTTATTTAAAAATGCAAATGAAATTAGTAATCTGATCAGAGGAAGATGAAGACAAAAGGAGGGGTCTGTGATAGTTAATATTGGTTGTCAACCTAGCAGGACTCAGACTTGGAGACACATTTCTGGGCTTCTCAGTGAGGGAGTTCCTAGATTGTGTTAACTGAGGAGGGAAAACCTACCCTAAATGTAAGCAGCACCATCTCATGGGCTGGGGTCCTGGACTGAATACAAAGGAGAAAGTGAGCTGAGCTCCAGCATCCATCTCTGACTTAGTGTTTCCACTGCTGTGATAAAGCACCATGACCAAGGGCAACTTGGGGAGGAAAGGGTTTATTGAACCTTACAACTCCCAGCTCACAGTTCATCACTCAGGGAAGTCAGGGCTGGAACTCAGGGCAGGAACCGAAGCAGAGTCCATGGAGGAATGCTGCTTACTGGTTTTCTCCTCTTGTATTGCTCAGCTTGCTTTCTTATACCACACAGGACTACCTGCCCAGGAGTGATGTCATCCCTAATGGGCTGGGCTTTCCCACATCAATCATTAATCAAGTAAATGCCCATAGGCCTGCCTACAGGCCAATATGGTGGGAACATTTTCTCAACCGAGGCCCCCCCTTCCCAAATGACACTAGCTTATGTCAAATTGATGTAAAATTAGTCTTCAAAATCGCCACTTCCTGACTGCTGATACAATGTGACCAGATGCCTCACACTCCCATCACCATGCCTTCCCCACCAGGTTGGACTGTATCCTCAGTGAGCCTCAATAAGCCTTAGGTTGCTCCCAGTCAGTTGCCACAGCACTGAGAAAAGTAAAAAACATGCCCACAGTTTCCCACTTGCACCCCTGCCTTGACCAGCAGCCAAAGAAAATGAGCTTTACAGTCACAATTTAGTGTCTACACACCATGAGCTGCCCAGACCATGAATTCTTTCTAGAAGATTCTTCTGATTATGTCTTTACACAGTGGTCATTCATTCTCCCCCAGGGGAGTATGTTGAAAACAAAGGGGTAACTCTGAGCCTACAGCAACAGATTGTAGATGATGCCTAGTCTCAGGCCAACAGAATACATGGACAGTGCATTCCTCTTCCAGGCTCATCGTGACAAAATGTTGCTGACTGGTGGCTTTATGTAACAGAAATGCATTTTCTTACAGCTCTGCAGGGTAGAAGCTTGAGAAAATAATAAATGTGTTGGCAACCAACCTCTGCTGCTTCCTTCCTTCTTTCTTTTCCTTCCCCTCCTTCATCCTCTCTCCACCCTACCCTTCCTCCTGTGGTGTTAAAGATTAAGCCCCACCAGCAATGAAAGGCGTAACTCATACATCCATAATTTTTCACTTTCTCTGTCCCCTGGGTTAGCAGCCAAAGAATGAGCTACACAGCCACACCTAGTGAGTTGCATCCCAAATCCTATTGCTCTACAATGCTGTATGTGCAGGTGCACATATATGTGAGCAAGTGGAGACCAGAGGTCAACCTTGGGTGTCTTTTATTAGATACTGGACACTCCTAGCTTTTGACTGGATTTCTCACTGGCCTGAAGCTCACACACTAGGCTAGGCTGGCTGGCCAGGGAGCCCCAGGGATCCAACTATCTGTTCTTCCCCAGCTCAGGGATTACAATTATGAACCATCACAACTGGTGTCTTAGACAGAAACTGATGATCAGACTTAGATCCTCATTATTACAAGGCAAGAAGAATGACATCTGGGAGGCTTTCTGAGCTGTCTCCCAAACCTTTTCCCACCCTTTAACAGTCTACGTTGAGATATGGTCTCACCAAGTTACCCATTGCTGGCCTTGAACTTACTCTGTAGCCCAGGGTAGCCTTGAAACTGTGACCCTCATCCCTCAGCCTGCCAAGTGGCTTAGATGTCTGGTAGGATGGGTTGGTTTCTTTTGATGCCTCTCTCTCTGGCTTGTGTCTGATTGTGTCCTTTGTGCCCTCCAGTGACTGGCTCTGTGCATTTGAGTGTGTGGTTAATGACACTCATTATGTTGGATTGGAACTCATCTTAGTGACTTTATTTTACATTAAAGACCCTATCTTTGAATACAGTTGCATTCTGGGAAATTAGCGAGCAAAGCTTCAACATATACATTTTTGGAGGGCACAATTTAGCCTGTAACCAATGGAGAAAGTTCAGAGTCTCTAAGAAATGTAGACCGCTGGGTTATGGGGTCTGTTGAACTCTTTTAGTTCATCTGTTGGAACAAAGAGGTCCAGAAAGGAAAGACACCTTGCTCACAATAACCCAGTTCAGGGGCTCAAGGCTCAAACCCAGTGTTTCCGAGGGTGCCTATCCAGGAATTTTCCCAGGCACCTTCTAGGCTGTTTCCTCCTCACTGCCCCTGATGAGAATGCAAAGCTGCCAAGGGGTGATTAGCAATTTAGAAATAGTGGAGAAATGAACACATAGTGCCCTGAAGGCGAGGCAAATATTCAATTTCAGTTTTATAAAAGCAAAGCGAGCAACATTAGCCTGGCTGTGCTCCTCAGCTATGATTGTCAAAGCACAGCCCACGGGACCACAGACCTTTGAAAGGGGCTGTTGAAGGCAGGTATGATGGCACATGCCTGTAATCCTAGCACTGAGGAG
The DNA here is from genome assembly GCA_001675575.1 of Neotoma lepida. Lineage (NCBI taxonomy): Eukaryota > Metazoa > Chordata > Mammalia > Rodentia > Cricetidae > Neotoma > Neotoma lepida. Next base: position 803,898 of record LZPO01031192.1, read on the forward strand.
CCTGAGGCAGAAGGATTGTTGAGTTTGAGATCAGCTCTGGGCAACATAGCCAAGATTACCCCATCTCCAAAAATTAAATAAAGAAAAATGATATACCTGAAAGGGTCTACCTATTTGAACTTTCATTGTCTTGTGGGCAAACAGTAGAATCTTCTCGATACCACCCTCACGTGGGACAATGTTATTGCCATACTGGTGAATGGAATGTATGAAGCAGAGATGCCAAGCCAAGTTTTACAAGACCAAACAACGTTCTTCTCCTTCTCTGTTAGTCTCACTTCTGAGGCTGTGATAAAATACCCTGGCAAACAGCAGCGTTACAGTTCCAGGCTGTGGTCCATTACTGCGGGAAATCGAGGGAGGCCCTTCAAACATCACGGGCAGAGAGAGTAAACGCGTGCATCCTTGCTTGATTACTCTCAGGTAGCTTTCTTTCCTCATGCAATGCTCACGCTACTCTACCACTAAGGTCCTCCTACATCAATTAACAATCAAAATTATCCTGCCCAGATATGCCTAGGGGCCAATGTGATCTAGAGAATTCCTCAATAGATTCTCCATTTCCAGGTGATTCTAAGTTGGGTAAAGTTGATGGTTAAAATTAACCAACACCTCTTCCAATTTTTGTTGTTTCTGAGGTGGGGTCTGGCCGTGTAGCTAGGATTGCAGGCATGCACTAGCTTGCCTGGCTTTTCCAACTTTCTTTTTTATGCTTGGAAAAGTTATTTTTTTTGACAAAATGTGTTAAAATATCAACATGAATTATAATTATTAGATTGGGGATAATTTAACATACCAATNTTTTAAAATTTTTATATTCTAAAGTCTAAAGTNACAAATACNGATAGAATGCATACAACATAGCCTTGAGATCTTCCATTGGTTTTAGCACTGTAGCTGGATATGGTGCTTGCACTTCTGTAATTCTAGCTTTTTAGGAGGCTGAGACTAAAGGATATAGAGTTTATGCCTGGTGACATAATGAGGTCCCAAGACAAAATAAAANTTTAAAAGTGAAGGCTGGGGATGTAGCTCAGTAGTATAGAGCTTCCTTGGCATATATAACCAAGGACCTGGATACCATCCTCAGCATTACCAAATGATGAGGGGGAGGATGCCTGAGGATGTAGCTCAGAGACAGAGTGCTTGCTTAGTATATGCAAGGCTCTGGGTACCATCCAGAGCATTACAAAATGGTGGCGGCGGCGGTGGTGGTGATGAGGATGTATCTTAGTGGTAGAGTGCTTAGTCTAGCATGTGCATTGCCCAGTTAGAAAATGACAATGGTGGCTGGAGATGTAGCTCAGTGATAGGGTGTTATCTCAGAACGTATAGACAAGGCTCTGGATCCTATACCCAGAGCAGCTGGCATGCATTTGGGTATGCACATTTGTGCACAACAAGGCTCTTATTTCCCAAGTGCATCCGTGCTGAGATGCACTACTGCTGAGAGCTATAATAGCAGCTTATGCTCTCTTAGAGCTTCCCGGGAGGTAGGTGCTTTTGTTAACCTCCTTATCCTCAGGAGGAAAAGGAGGCACTGGGAGATGAAGTAACTTTCCTACAAGCCACACAGCTAATAACCCACAGAGGGAGAATGGCTGCACTCAGAAAGCCTGGTGCTCATCATAGCTCTGTGCACAGAACAACGTGAGGTCTTTTGTCANGGNGCGTGGAACTCAAANCTGAAAGGACAAAGTCCAGACCAAGGGAGTAGGAAGGGGGANATGGATCTTGCTGCAGATTCCATNCTGNNCACACTTAGAGGGAAGAACTTGGAGAGANGGCTCAGTGGGTAAAGCACTNGTCATACAAACATGATGGCCTGAGCTTGGACCCTTAAAATCTACATGAAGCCGGGTGCAGAAAGCCATCTGTAACCCCAGCACTCCCACGATGATATGGAAGTGGACACAGAAGAACTCCCATGTCATAGCTAGGTTTCTATTGCTGTGATAAACCCCATAATCCAAAGCAACTTGGGAAGGAAATGGTTTATCTCGGCTTACAGATTTTAGTTCATTATAGAGAGGCACTAACTCAAGGTGGGACACTGAAGCAGAGGTCATGGAATAGCTCTGCTTACTGGCTTGCTCCCTACGGTTTGCTCAGCCTGCTTTCTTATATCGCCCAGGACCACCAGCCTACAGGTGGCATGGCCCTCAGTGGGCTGGGCCCTCCCACATCAACCATTAATCACGAAAGTGCCCCACCATCTTGCCTACAGGCAATCTAATGGAAGCATTTTCTCAGCTGCTGTGTCCTCTTCCCAGATGACTCTAGCTTGGGTCAAATTGGAAAAAAAAAATTAACCAGCATACCCCAGAAGCTCATGGGCCAGCTAGCCAGGTGTATGCAGTTGTAAACAAGGAAAGAACTCTCCCTCAAACAAGATGGAGATGACNACCAACATCTGAGACTTTCCTCTAATCTCCAAATGAGCACATAGCACACATGTGCCCCCTGCCTCTGACCTGANTGCATGTGCGTGCACTCAAGACTTTGTATTTGAGAAGACCCTGACCTTGAATAGGAACCATGAGCAAAAATGAACATATCGTCCTTTCAAGTTATTCTATCGGGTATTTTATTACAACGATAACAGGAGGGATAAAGGACAATCCAACAGAGCCAGGTCAGCTCTTGGGAGATGCCACATGCAGGAAGTATCAGGTGCTAATGTGACATGGAAGGGCANCTCATGTGGTAGACACATTCAAGATCAAAACCAACAGAAGCTCACNGAAGCACAGGTGTGAACGAGAACAAGCCCACAGGAGTCACAAGCCAGGCCANACATCCCAAGGACAACAGGACTTCTGAAGACTCTAAGTCCCCACTGCTCTCAGCAAGCCTTAAAGGCCTCTATGCCCAGAGGCAGAATGNATGCTTTCCAAGCTTGGAGAAGTATGCTCCTGTTTTCAAGGCTAGGAAGACCCCAGGGATGAATGCCTAGGGATGCTTAATGAATACGATGGATGGTCTTCTAGTGTTGGCCCTAAGAGTAGGCTCTCTGCCTGCCCTGTGGCATGGCATGCCATGCTGATGCATTCTGAGGTCTTCATGCATACATAAAGAGTTTGTACTGGATCCCCATTCCTTGTAGGTTGCACTCCAAAGATGTGCAGCCTGTGGTCCTGCTCATCATGTTCTTTTGCTGAAAAACCATGATTTCAAAATATCAAGTATGAGTAAAGTTGTTACAGGAAAGGAATTGGTTAAATTACAATGTGGGGTCCACTGGCCCTTCACATCCAAGGAATGAAAAACAGGTCCCTCAACATCCGTTCAGGAAGGACAAATAAAAAGAGCATGAGCATCAATGATCATCATCAAAGAAAGGGTAATCTTTTGAACTCCTAAAGAATGATGACAAGAGTCCTTTCCTAGAGACACAGTATGTGACCAGTGTGGAAGACAGGGAGGGCAAAGTATTCTTTAACTGCATGACTGTGGTTTTATTTCTGTCCTAGGATNTTGTGTTCTATACTTGCACAAATAGACAAGAGGGAAATACTTGTTTTCATCTACTGCCCAGTTATCCCTTTATCTACTCACCTTGCCACACCTATTCATTTATCCGTCCACTCACTCATCTATCCACCTGTCCATCCATCGACTCCCCCATTCANCCTATCCACCTATGTACCTACATTCATCCGTGCACCAATTATCCATCCACCCACCCATGTGCTATCAATCCATCCACCTACTCATCAATCCGATCACCTCATTCATTCACCTCTCCATCTATCTATGCACGCACCCATCCATTCATCCACCTATTTATCCATCTATCTACCCCCCAGCCATCTAAATGTCTACCCGTCTATACAGCCATTCACCTGATCACCTCATTCATTAATCTATCAAGTCATTTATTTATCTACCCCCCACCCACCTGCCCACCCATCCATCCATCCTACATAGTTTTCTTTAAGACTGATGACATTCTAGATACCATGTTAGGTTACTTAGGAGATAAAGTGATGAATAAATACATCAGAGCTTCTCTGTTGTAATCCTACAGAGAAAGGAGCTAATGAAGCAATTACAAATATTTCAAGTACACTGAGAAGAAAGGGGGACATTAAAGGGGCCGTGGGAACACAGATGTAAAGAACGCTGCTCGGAAAAGAGGGATATGGTTCACAGTAGAGTTGTTCAGACTGCATGAAAACTCAGCTAAAACTCTTCGTGGAAAGATCCAATTAAAATAGAGGAAGGCTGTATTTCTCGCATATGCATTTGAATATATGACTTTAGCTTATAATTAACTGAGTTCATAAAAAAGTGCAACCCAGTGAAATCCCAGACCCAAATCCTGTCTCGAGAGCTGTATAGTAAATCCTACATTAGCGGCCACACAAAGGCCATTGTCTCAAAGGCAGTCATTTGGATTTCACTGTGATCTGAATTTGCAAGCTGGTGTGAATTGAGACCCAGGATAAACCTGGTATTTATCCAAAGTGGAAAAAGTACTTGCTGATTTCAGAGAAGAATGACAGCCAGAAGAACAGAAGGGGTCAGCGGGAAGGTGACACTTGCAAAGCTTTATGCTCCTAGCAATTACTCTTTTTTCCACTAAAACGTTCTGACCCAACCCCTACAAAGCCCACCTTATTTTAAAAATTGTTCCCNGGTGCAAATGGTCCAGAAACTGTGAAAAACAATCAGTGCATGAATAAAAGATAAAAGTGGCCAGGTTTCCATACCCCCTTTCTCACAGAACACCAAAATCAAAGAGAAGCAGTCTGCATCAGCATCACTTGAGAGCCCCAACTAAGCTTAGGGGCAAGGAGAAAGAGATGGGACTTCAGCCCTTCCTCTAGAATCTCCTTCATCCTAAGGAATGATAAGGATGTATGGGGATATGGCTTATGCCTGCTATACAAGGTTGAGATCAGAGTTCAGATTCCCAGCATCCACATAAAGTCTGAGTATGGTGCTGTGTGATGTTGTAATCCCAGTACTATGGGAGATGAACACAGCAAGATTCCCAGGTTGCAGNGCCTGGTGGTCAGCATATCCAAATCAATGAGTTCAAGGTTCAGTGAGAGACTGCATCTCAAAACTAGATGGAGAGCAATAAAGGGATACACTTGGTACTGACTGTTGGCNACATACATATATGGACACACACATACACAATGATAAATGTGGAGGAGAAGGCCTCAGATCAGGTTGGCCTATGTGCATGTCTGTGAGGGGATTATTTTGATGTTAATTAATATAGGACGGGCCCAGCCCACTGTGGGTGGCACCATTCCTTGGGCAGGTGGGCCTAGGACGTATGAGAAATCAAGCTGTGCATGAGCCTGCAATTGAGTCACCAGGCATTCCTTCATGATTTCTGCTCTAATTCCTTGGCTGAGTGAGTTTCCTGGTTGTAGCTAATGTTGCTTCAAATAGCAAGCTGTTCTTCCCTTGATGATGGACTGTGGCCTGGGAAATAAAAGTGAAAATAAACACTGTCCTCCCTAAGTTGACTTTAGTCAGTGTTTTATTACAGTAACAGAAAAGAGACAAGAAAAATAAGGAACAAGACTGAGGCCTCAGCTCACATTCCTGGGCAGAGGAAGCCTAAGGGNTNGTCTTGTTCTTGATTGACCATGGTGATCTTCCGGATTCATTTCTTAGAGAATGACTATGGTGGTCAAACAGATGGTTCAAGTATCCAACCCACAGGTACAGTCTCCACTGAGGGNTGAGAATCTACTGGACATAGTGTTTGCNGTTCCTTCATTGTTAAGTGTGGAAACATGACGCTACGGAGAATCTGGGAAGAGGCACTGTAAAGCTGCCTTGGAGTCTCAGAGTCTAGTGCTCCCAACACAGTCCAGAAAGTGTCCAGACACAATAGGGAATGCTGTGGATGGTGGCTATGTCTATGGNGGCCAACACATGATAGGGCACGCATTGTGCTCAGCCTCCTCTCTGTTCTAGTTACTCTCCTGTGGCTATGATGAAACACACTGACAAGAAGCAATTTAGNGGAAGATGTTATTTCATTACACACATCCAGGTCACAGTCCATCATCAAGGAAAGTGAGGGCAAGAACATGGAGGTGGAAACTTTGGAGCAACACTACTTGCTGTCATGCTCTCNGCCTNAGTCACATTCTCTTGTTCAGTTATCTTTCTTATATAGNCCAGGCCCATTTGTCTAAGGATGGTGTCACCTACAGTGGGCTNGGCTCTCCAATGTCAATTATCAATCAAGATAATCCCTCACAGATAGGANCACGGGCCAATCTCATCTTGAAAATCCCTTGACTGAGACTCCTCTTAGATCTCAGATGACTCTAGGCTGTATCAACTTGATGNCTGANGCTAAGNGGGATACTCACAGGACATATGCTGATCAACTTGATTGAACTAATAAATACCTAGGAGATCAGTANAGCACACNTTCATGGTGTGCCTGTGAGGAAAATTCCAAAGACAANCAAAGNTTATGAGGGCTCTGAGCTANTCAATGGATTCCTTGAGGGATTTATAACACNATGATGTTATTGGGAAGTAGTGAGAAGTNGGAGGTGGGGCTTTTGTGAGATGTGGGTTACTGGAAGTGTGTGCTTTGACTCTNTTTTGCCCTAGCTCCTCCATGTATCTCCATTTCTTTGCTCCCTGTGTTCTAAAAAGTAAAGGAGGACTTCAGCACACATCCCACTGCCACNATGTTCTGCCCAAGCACCTGGGAGCCGTTCTCCCATGAACCGGACCTCTGAAATTAAGCCAGAATAAATCCTGCTTTCCTTCCTTCTTGCCAGGCATGCTGACACCAGCACTCAGGAGACAAAGGCAGGCTAATCTATGTGAGTTTGAGGCCAGCCTGGTCTACATAACAAATATTAGGCCAGCCAGAGCTACATAGTGAGACCCTATCTCAAAGAGGGAAAAATAAATAAAAGACTTTCTTTCTTCTTTCCTTCTTTGTTGTTGACTTTAGANAAGGTCTCCTGGTCTCCCAAGGAGCCCAGGCTGGATCGAGCTCACGATCTNCTGCTTTTGAATCCTCTGTGCTGAGATTACAGGTGTGTTACCATGCCCAAGCTCAATATTCTTTCCACAGGAAGAGAAATGGGTTGATCAACTTTAATATGAGTCACATTCCCAAATTACAGATTACAGGATACTCTNTGTTTGGAAATCCTAACTTTGTGATATGGGTGAATGGTCTCGTCATAAAATCCCAGATTACTTAGATGAAAAATAAAATTCTTGAGGCTGGAGAGATGGTTTAGAGGAGTGATTCTCAACCTGTGGGTCACAACCCTTTCACAGGGNTTGCATATCGGATGTTTACATTACGATTCATAACAGTATCAAAATTACAGTTATGAAGTAGCAACAAAAATAATTTTATGGTGGGGGGGTCACCACAACATGAGGAACTGTAGTAAAGGGTCGCAGCATTAGGAAGGTTGAGAACCACTGGCATAGAGGTTNAGAACACTTGCTGCTCTTACAAAGGCCCCAAGTTCAGTTTCCAGGAACCACATCAGGTTGCTCACAACAGCCTGGAACAACAGCCCTAGGAGATCTGACACCTTCTTCTGTTCTCTACAGGCATACACACGAATACACATAAATTAAAATCAAAATAACTAAAGTAACACTTTAAAAAAAGAAAAGAAAACTCCCAAGGAACTGTCTCTTATACACATCTAGATGTGTATAAGAGACAGCTGCATACACACGAATACACATAAATTAAAATCAAAATAACTAAAGTAACACTTTAAAAAAAGAAAAGAAAACTCCCAAGGAATGCCCCNAGGTTCAAGCCCTTGAGACAAGCGGGACAGACCTATGACTGAACCAGAGTGGAGGCACTTCTCCCTCTCTCCTCCTCTGCCACTAAGTTCTGTTTGCTTCTCCTCCTCTAGCTGCCCCTCCCCCTTTGCTTCCTTCTGTCTGGTCCTCTTTCTCCATTTGCCCCTCCCACTTCTTCCTCCTCTTCTCTCCTTTTGAAACAAGAGTCTATGTACCCCAGACTTACATGGAACTAACAGTCCATCTGCTTCCGCCTCCCATGTGCTGACCTTACAGGCAGGCACACACGTCTATTTGGGGGTTCTTAACTTCCGAGCGGAGGAGATTTTATGCCTGACTTTTCTGGAATCTGGGAGCCATNGGGGACAGAGGCACCACCATCCCACCCATAGAGAAAGCTGAACACGTGGTCTTCAGCGCTCTTCCCAGCTATGCCTGCTTATTGGCCCTCTCAGGGAGCAGACTGCTCCTGGAGAGATGGATGCCTACTTGGCTGAGGCAGCCATGGGTGGCAGCTCCCCAGTGTGGTTAATGCTGACCCCCTGACCTTCTTGCCTTTGATTTCCTTAATTCGATTGCTCTGGTTCCTCACTGCCTGACAAAAGGTCACCTCCTGTTTATTCCCTAACAGATGTGGGAGGGTAGAGGAAAAACCAAAACAATACACGAAGACCAACAGAAAGTCTCACTGCAGTCACCAGATAATCCAGGACAAACCATCTATCTCCGTTTTGGTTTTCCCTTTGAATGTCTAAATTTGTGCAACACACGACCAGGACCGTGTTGTCACCGGCTCTCATGAGCAGCATCTAGCCCTTTTGTGGAGTAACTAACTGCTTCTCAAAAAAGATCATGTTTTTTCTGAACAGGCTGTATTTTTGGCTGTAGTTTTGAACTGCTGGGAATGCAATTGCTTTTTAATTGGAACTAGCAAACAAGGTTGGCTTGGATTGGGGGGGGGCGCTCCCAGAATCTGCAGTGGCTGCTGTAGTCTAGGGACAGGGGAGTGGGATGGCCAGAATCATCCACCTTCAGGCTATGACTCCCAGGGAAGGATCTGTTCATACCTGAGGACCCTGATGGCTTGGAAAATAGAATTTCCATTCTCTGATCTGAAAAAAGAAATGCTTGTCATTTCTGGGGACCGACAAACAGAGAACACCAAGCTGTTCGTCCCCCAGCCCAGCTGATGTCTCACAGGCAGGGATCAAGATGTTCAGGGGAAAAGGGAAGAAAGGAATCACAGAGGGAAATCATCCCGGTTTTCCAACAATGTGACAGCCCAAATGTCCTTTCCTTTCCAAAGGGAAACAGTTGCAGGGACGTATTCTCTCGCCGTCTGTCACAGTGGAGGACAATGGATGTTCTGGAAGGAACGGATCACTTTGGGTTCTCATTCTATCAAGTAATTATGTCAAATTAAATTTATTAATACAACAGTACCTTTCNTCTAGCCAGTATGTTAAACTGCCTAAGCTTTATCTGAGTATCTGCATGATGGCCTGCTAAAAACAATCCTTCTCCATGNACTCCTTTGACTCAAAATGCATTTGAATAAACGCATGAAGGGCATGAAGCTGGAGGCCAGCCGTCCATATTAAAACAAACAAACAAAAACCCCACAGGCAGCATATAAAGAGGCCAGTCCTGAGTGTCTAACAGGCAATTTCTGTATGTGCAGCATTTCAGAAGGGTAACTCCAGTTAAATTCATTGCTTCACCAAGTCACACCCTTCGTTGGAACAATTTGTTTCTNTCGTTCTGGGGTAGGCAGACATTTGTTCAAATCTCCTCAGAACAAGTTTGCACTTCATTGCTTCAACACAAAGGTGAGGTAAATGATTAAAAGCCAAGGTACGGCTGGATATGGNTGTGCTGATGTGGTGGTCTGAATATAAAATGTCCCCTTTGTGCTCACATGCTTGAAACACGTGGTGCCCAGTTGGGGGCACTGCTTAAGAAAATTATGGAACTTTTAGGAAGTGGAGCTTTGTTAGCAGGGAAGATGTCACTGGAGGCAGGCTTTGAGGGTCTGTAGCCTCACCCTACTTCCTGCTCTTTCCCGTTGCTTCCTGTGTGCAGACGAAATNTGATCTCTCTGCTTCCAACTGCCAGAATGGTCTCAAGCTTCTGCCTCCATGCTTTCTCTATCATGATGGACTCGATCCCTTTGGAACTGTAGCCCAAAATAAACTCATTTCCCCTCTAAGCTACTTTTTTAGTCATAGCCTTTTATCATAGTAATAAAAAACTAACAGTATAAATTCAAAGTTGGGTCTGGTGGGTCTCACTGGGGGATTTCCCCCTTTGCTTTCCCATACATCTCTCTAATGCATTCCCGCACTGCTGTGGGTCCGACTCCTCCTCCAGTCTCTGGGTTTGTTTATTGTTCCAGTTTCCCCCATACCCAGCTAGCAGGGCATCCTGGATTGTCTCATATCACATTATCCCTCTTTCCTCCATTTTCTTTTGTGCCTCACGGCCCTTGACTATGTACAATTTCTCTCCTTTCTCAAGAGTTTATATATTAAACCCAAAATAACAGGAGTGTTATTTATTTGTTTTTCTTAGTGTATGGATGCTCAAAGCCCAGAAAAGGAATATCTGACATCCAGAAGCACCTATTCTGTATTTCTTGCTCCAGGCATTACAGTGGGGCAAAGAACCAGCAGAGACGGTCATGGAGACAATGGAGGCCTGCTCTAAATTTACTTGTCAATAGACAAGTGAAAGACACATTTGTCTAGGATATAACAACGTCAGCTGTGCCTGAAGGTTCAGGCTGGTAATCTCAGCTACTCAGGAAGCTGAGGCAGGAGAGTCACAAATTGAATGGCTAGCTGGACTACAGGGTGACTTCAAGGCCAGACTGGGCAACTTAAGTGAGAGTCTATATTAAAATAAAAAGATTTGGAGATGTAGCTCATTGATAGAATGCTTGTCTAGAATTCCCCAATGAGGCTGTCTCTTATACACATCTAGATGTGTATAAGAGACAGCCTTAGAAGGCATTAAAGTTCTAATAATTACATGTGTTCACTCATTCCTCACATAATTATGAGTAAACGTTTGTTGAATCTGATTAAAGCCTAATCACACTTTTCATACCAGCTATGAGATTTCCCTCACACCCTCTTTTTCTCGGGTTTCTGCGTGTGGATAAATGGAGGGATTCACTGCTTTCTCACTCTTGGGTTCTCCCTACGATGGTGNTTACCCCCTTGCCTGTTTCATAAAGGGGCTGTTCTAGCTGGGCAGTGATGGCACNCACCTTTAATCCCAGCACTCGGGAGGCAGAGGCAGGATGATCTCTGTGAGTTCGAGGCCAGCCTGGGCTACAGAGTGAGTTCCAGGACAGCCAGGGCTGTTACACAGAGAAACCCTGTCTCAAAACAAACAAACAAACAAACAAACAAACAAATAAAATTAAATAAATAAATAAAAATTAAATAAAAAAAGGGGCTGTTCTAGTTTCCTTTCTGTTACCATGCAAAACACCCCAAGCAAAAGCATCTTGGGAAGAAAAAGGTTTATTGAGCTTACAAGTCCAGGTCACAGCCAGTCCATCACCGAGGGATGTCAAGGGAGGAACTCAAGGCAGGAACCTGAAGCCAAGACTACTTGCTTTTCTACACAGCATAACCTCTGACTAAGGAGCTCACTTTAGAGCCAAAGAAGTATAGCAGGAACCATGGAGGATGCTGCTTGCCGGCTGGCAGGTAGGCTTATTATGCTCAGCTAGCATTCATATACAGCTCAGGACCCCTGTGTAGGGAATGGTGCTGCCCACAGTGGGCTGAGCTCTTTTCTATCAATTAACAACCAAGACAATCCCTCTGCAGACATGGCCACAGGCCAATCTGATCTAGGAAATTTCCCAATTGAGATTCTCTCTTCTTNTTGTGTCAAACTGGCAGTTAAAGCTGACTGAGACATTGTGCCTCCAGTCATCTTTAAGGTTGACTTATGTCTGATGGTCGCTCAGGTGCAGATTTATCCTGAATCCACAAACGTCATAAGCCAATCCAAGGAAAACATTCAGAATAAATGCACTNATTTATGAGCCAAAATGCCAGAGAAATAGAGTGACCTTGTAGTACAGAACATGGAGTGAGAGCCTCCCAGACTGTATGGCTTTTATCAGAAAGCATTGAGGTGTTTCTATTAGTCACTATTCACGCTGTGACAAAACAAAAGCAGGAAATATTTATTTTAGCTTTCAGTTTCTATGCACAGTGATACATGGCAAAGCAGTGCATGTTATGGTAGACAGGGAGTAGAGTGCAACCATAGAAGGAAGGGGCCCCGGGGAGATAGAATCCCAAGACATGCTCTGCCCCACAAAAGGGACCTGTTTTCTTCCAACCAGATGTAATATACACTATACAGGTAAGTTGTCATGTGATATTTGAGCTCACTGAAAAGCTGGCCCTGAAATCAAGGTTGCCTCCCTGCCCCCACCCCCCACCCCATTTCAGACTCAAGCATGTTTGTCTCAAACTGTCCTTCAAGGCCCCTTGTCTGAGGAAGTGCTGGCCTCCTTGACACAGTGACAGGAAGCCAAGAGAAATAAACAGCCCAAGAGTGAAAACATCATGTCCTTGAGAACAGCTAGAAGGAGAACCGTTTCCAACAGAAGTCACTCGTGTTTGTCCCAGGATATAAAAGTGCCTGCAGTGGGCAAGAGAAGCTGGACGCTCAGCCATGGANAGAGAGCTCAGTCTGCAATCCAGCTGACTGCTTCAGCTTCCACAGTTGGTTTCTGTTGGAAGCTGTGAGCACCTGATTTGATGACCTTATCTCTATCTGCTGTCGTTTGTTGTTTGACTTGGAAGCCTCACTCGAGGGTGCAGTGCTCTGCCCTTGACTCTCTCTGGGGAACTTCAGCTGACTGTCTGAATGGGGCTTCCCAAGTTGGTTTTTGTAAGACATTGTAAGTGTCCAACTTGACAATGTTTTGTCCTCTCTCTCTCTCACATATATGTGTGCATATGTATATACATGTGTATATATATTCTTTTATTTTGTCTTACTATGCACTCAACAAACTCACTCATTCAAAGCTGAAAGCACAGCCCCCATCAATCATTCTCTGACCCATACAGAATACAGAGCAGGANGTTCCACCCCTTCCAATAAGGTATTTAAAATCTGAACCCATCAATGGATTAAATNGCTGATTAGTTCAGAGGCCTCATCTAACTGTCTCTTGGAAATCCCTCCCACACATGCCCAGAGGTGTGCGCACTGATCTCCCAGATGTCTCCCCATCTCTCTCAGTTGACAGTCATGATCAACCATCACAAAATTCAAAGGACGGCATGGCTGGGTCAAAATAACCAGACAGCAAGTGATCAGCCTGAACGTGAACTCAAACTTGGCCATTCCCCCGGCCTCAGCCGCCCCAGCCACCACCATACCTGGCTCTTTTGCAGCAGTGGTTTACNCTTTAGTGCAACTCAAAGAAATAGAACCAATTTCTTCTCTGAGTTGCTTCTGCTTCTTGGTGAGTGCCACCCTGTTTCTTATGAATAGATACAGTGTTCTCCCCTNTCTGACCAGGAATCTATAAACNTCATTTCTCATCTGTGTCCTGANTNAGAAATANNTTAGTTGTNTCTTCAAGCTCCCNTGATTGTACTTTTTGTATTATAAAATGTTTTCTGGGACTTTAGATATTCCATTTATCCACATATATTTGTGAGGTCAACGAGTCCACAATGGAACTTGTAGCTTCTAAGGGCATACCAAGTGTTTTTACTAAACTTTCTACCATGGCTCCATCTTGGACATCAAGAAGTAGCTGTGTAGCTATCTTGAGACCAAGCATCCGTTCCATTTCTGCTGCACACGGATCTTGGATGTATCAATCCTTTTCACCTTGATGAAAGACTCGTGATTCCTTAAATAAAACTAACGGAAGGAGATTGGTTTGGACTGAGTCCCTGCATNAGTTCAAATGGATCCAGAGTCATTCATGGTGAAATTCCACACCATCGAGTTAAAATTAAATTGTGTGTTTGACCTTCTGGGAAATCAGAGAGTGAAAACAGGCAAATTCTAAACAGACCAGTTTCAGCCAACACAATAAGAAAATTGCTTCTGCTGTTATCTTTAACTTTGCTTTTGTGTCTCTGTGTGGGTATCTGTACATGAGTACGGTGCCAACAGAGGCCAAAAGAGGGCATGAGATCCCCCTGGAGCAGGAGTTACAGATTGTGGTGGTTTGAAAGAAAATGGCCCCCNAAGGNAGTAGGCACTATTAGGAGGTGTGACCTTGTTGGAAGAAGTGTGTCACTGTAGGGGTNGGCTTTGAGGTCTCTTTTGCTCAAGCTTCCCTCAGTGTGACTTTCNGTCTACTTCCTGTTGCCTGCAAGATGTAGGACTCTCAGCTATTCCTCCAGCACCANGTCTGCNGCGTGAACCTCTGAAACTGTAAGCCAGCCCCAATAAGNTGTTTTCTTTATAAGAGTTGCCGTTGTCATGGTGTCTCTTCACAGCAATAAAAACCCACACTAAAACTAATCATTGAGAGCTGCCTGATGTGGGTGCTGGGAACTGAACTCAGGTCTTCTGAAAGAGCAGGAAGGGCATG
>LZPO01031192.1:866503-878709 GCA_001675575.1 Neotoma lepida
AAACAAGACCCTGAGTTGTGTTCACTTTTCCTTCTAATTACAAAAAAATAGAAACATAAAACTCCAAAAAATAAATCACAATAGTTTGGAAATATGGCAGAGGGGACAGTGGTGCACCAAGTCCCAGAAGTGGTTTCAACCAATGAGAGGAGAGGGAGAAGGTCCCANTTAGTCCANGTCTGAAGACAGAGACTCAATACAAATATGAAATGGCAACAACAAAACAAAACCATGTATGTGAAGAACTCCAACAGGANATGGGAAAATGGTGCTCGGTGACCACAGTACCTTCCAGGCAAGCATGAGGACCNGGAATGGACCCTTAGAGTCCAGCATTCGAGTTTTATTTCATGCTAAATCACTGACCAAAAGCAACTTGGAGACGAAACAGATAATTTGGCTTACACTTTGAGGTCACAGTCCATCACTGAGGGAAGAAAGCTCAAGACAGGCTGCTGAAAGCAGGCCTGCTTGCTATTCTACACAGCACTATCTCTGACCAAGAAATTTACCACAGTCAAAGAAGTATAGTAGGGACCATGAAAGAACACGGCCTGCTGGTTCATCCTCTTGCTTGAAGGTTCATGCTGAACTATCTTTCTTATATAGCCCAGCATCACTTGCCTAGGGAATGGTGCTGCCCAAGGTTGGCTGGACCCTCCTACATAAGGAACAATCAAGGTATTTCCCCACAGACAGGTCTACAGGCCACTCTACTGTGGAAAATCCCTCAATTGAGACTTTCTTCTCAGGTCATTCTAGAGTATGTCAAGTGGATCGTCAAAGCTAACTAAGTTGTCATGTAAAAAGGCAGGGGATACTGGGGAGTTGGAGAGCANAGACAANTGGATCCTTGAAGCTCACTAGCCAGCTAACTTCATCCATTAGCTTCAAGGTCAGTGAGGGAGCCCGTCTGAGNAAAAAAAATAAATGTGGAGAGCAACTGAGGAACACATTGGATGTTGACCTCTGACCTCCACACACATGCACNCATACAACACACATACAGAGGNAGGAAACCTCCAGAAACCCCAGATAAGCATGCAAAGTAAATCTGCAGAGCCTGAGAAAACTTTGAAACTGGGTAAGCAGATGATGACATCACATGGCCCATGAAGGAAGTATCGAGAAACACTCCTGTGACCTACACACATTGTTTGGCCTCTTGGCTCCCAGAGGAAAAAACAGCCAGTTCCAACCAGCAAGCCAAGACTAACATAACTGACCTTACGTTGCCCAAAACCTCTCCTGAGGANGAGAATCTGTAAAAAGAGACTGTAATTGCTGGAGAAAGAGAATTTCCTCTGGATGTCTCAGGGGATGGGTGCGACTCTCAAACTGTTAAAACAACCAGAAATGCAATAGGAAAAAAAAAGTGTATCATCATTTGTACAAGACGCAAGAATCCATTGTGTGACNACCTCTCAAATCAATTTCCTAATACGTTATGCCTCATGTTGATTTTTATGGCTTCTGTCAGAGAAGGCAGATGCATTCCTTTACAGTTTAATAAATTCATGCATTAGGCTATCATATTACCAACTTGTCTGTATTCCTCAGCTTGTCCTCTATAGGAGATCTTTGAAGTCAGGTGACAATCTCAAATTCTTTGAGCTCATTTAAATTGTCATCGAGAGATGTATTTCTGAACATCCTGGTTTTGAGTACTGAGGAAAAGGAGTTTGATAGTGTCCTACTTTTGNCCCCTNATATGGGTTGTGGATGAAGGTAATGGGCACATTTTGCACAGTTAAGAATCTCAACTGATGGATTGTCTCAATCAGAGTGGCCTGTGGGCCAATTTTTTTAAAAATTGCTAAACAGGGGGCTGGAGAGGTGGCTCAGAGGTTAAGAGCACTGACTGTTCTCCCAGGGGTCCTGAGTTCAATTCCCAGCAACCACATGGTATAGATGTGATCTGATGNCCTCTTCTGGCATGCAGGTGTAATGTGCAGATAGAGCACCATACACCTAAAATAAATAAATCGTAAATTGCTAATTGGTGTAGAGGGGCCAAGCAAGCCAGTGAGTGGCATTCCTACGGTTTCTGCTTCAAGCTCCTGCTTTGAATTCCCACCCTGACTTCTCTCAATGACAGACTGACCTGGAAGTGTAGGGAGTGAAAACCTGAGTGAATGTATATTATTCACACAAGTAAGGCCATGTCAAGGGCTCTAAAGCCTCAGACCTGTGAAGAAATGTCAAACCTTTCCTCTGGTCCTTGTATAGATGTTAATAGTGTATAAAGAAAATGTCCACCATAGCTTTCTATCCCCAGATAGTTACAGGTCTTTACAAAGATTAGCTCAATCTGTTTCCTTAATCAAGCTAAGCGGTTCTCATTCTGTGGGCCATGACCCCTTTGGGGTTGAATGACCCTTTTACAGGNGTCACATATCAGATATTGTGCATATCAGATATTTACATTAGGATTCATAACAGTAGCAAAATTACAGTTATGGAGTAGCAATGAAAATAATTTTATGGTTGGGGGGGAGGTAGTCNCCACAACATGAGGGACTGCATTAAAGGGTTGCAGCATTAGGAAGGTTGAGAACCACTGCTTTAGCTGTATACCAAAAACCCTGCCTCCTAGTTCAGCTNTATACAATATCCCTGCCTCCCTGTTCAACGCTATCAAATATACATTCTGAGCTTCAGGTTCTGTGTTTTTTCTTTTTTCCAGCAAAGAGCCCAGGCCACCTGATTCCCAGCTTTACTGTTTGTGTGTCTGTCTGTGTTTGTCTTTTCTTCATTCCCTTGCTGCCTCACTCATGTCTGTCCCTGGAGCCATGCAATGGATGAGACAACTCCTTTCCTCCCCATGTTGGTTTGGGTGGGAGCACTTTATCACAGCACCAGAAANCAAATTTGAACAGCATTTTCCAATCTTTTCTTTTCTCCCTACATGGGAGTTACAAGAGAATGGTAAATGAATCTGTAGAAAGGGAGAGAGAGAGAGAGAGAGAAAGAGAGAGAGAGAGAGATCCAAAGACAGACATAAATACAATTAACTCAATGTCAAGCAACATACTAAAAACCAAAAAGGCTACAGACAATCCTAACTAAAAACCAACTTTCATAGCTGAAATCTTTGTGACAATAATTGTGTCAAGGAACACCAGGGACACAGGATTTGCCACCTTCTCATTGAAACCCTATTCTTGGCCAGGTGAGTGGGAGGAACCACCAGTCACCTAACACTGGTTGGGCCTAACTGGAGCACTCACCAACAAATTAATTGTGTGTTTTTGTTTATCTTTCTAATCACAATGCTCATTTGTTTAGTAAAAGACTTCTACAATAATTATCATAATTAATCTTTATTTTAAAACAAAAATATATTTGCATTTTATAGGTATTTATACTTCAAAAGCTTTCCCCAGAGAGCCCCCAGGAGTCAAACTTAACACATTGGTAACAATGAATTCTTGATTAAGTAATTATCTTTATAAATACTGAAGTGAAGAGAACTACAATTCACGGATTATTAATTACCAAGCTACACGGCAGCATTCTGCACTCAACCTTCAGCTGCNGAGGAGACACGCGCAGCATACACAATCTCCTCCAGAAGGTATTACTTAAGACACTGCAGGATCCCTGTAGGTGAAGAACCTGATAACGAATGCTTCCTGAAGCTCAGAGCAGGCAAAAGTTGTCCCTCATAATGTACTTTTGCCCATCTCACTAGCACCAAACGAAGGCTAGGCACCTCATCTTTCTCTTTGCTCTGGCTGCTAAGTGCACCATCTCATTCACTGGATGGAGCCTTATACATCTGCTTTATATGTGAACCTACGCTTTATTTTCCATTTAATCTGATGTTGCATGGCTTAACTCTTACATCGCTATGCATTGACTGTATAGAGCATCATCATTTTTTTCTGAAAATTATGAATTCATCCACCCATTCAGCCAAAGATCCTTCCTTGCNGTGTGTGAGGCTATTGCTTGGTCATTAACTTTCACCANGACTTACAACACCCTCNCTGTCCTTGTTAGGTTTAACTAATATTTGGAGTCTAGGGTCATCTGAGAAGGGAGTCTTAATTGAGGAATTTACCAGACCAGAATGGAAATGGACACACTTGTGGGAGACTGTCTTGATTTTAAATTGATATAGGAGTGCCTGGCCCACTGTGCCCTGAAGTCATTCATAGACATTCATAGTGGTCCTGGGACTTGTAAGAAAACTTGCTAATCATGAGCCAGAGAGCAAACCAGCAAGCAGTGACTCCTGCTTCAACTTCCTGCTCGAGTCCCTGCCCTGACTTCTCTCAATGAAGGACTCTTCCTAATGCTGTGACCCATTAGTTAGCACAGTTCCTCACGTGGTGGTGACCCCCAACCAGAAAATGATTCAGTTGTTACTTCATAACTGTAATTTTGCCACTGTTATGAATTGTAATGTAAATATCTGATATACCAGATNTCTGATATGTGAGCCCTGTGGGGCCACGACCCACNGGTTGAGAACTGCTGTTGTAAGCAGCAATAAACCCTCTCCTTGCCTAAGCTGNGTTTGTCACAGCAACAGAATGAAGCTGGAACACCTTGCAATAGTCTGGAGTTGTAAGTGGAGCTAGCTGGTATTTACCGAACAGAGCTGTTCGCCCTCAGCTGCTCTGACATGCTTTCCTGAGTCAGAGTGGCCCCGAGGGATTTGAAGGATGTGATGCGGACTGTACTTAAGTAAGACTTTCAGAGGCACCCCTGTGGTTGGTTCTAATTTGTTCCTATTTATGTGAAGAGCTGTTGTTTCCCTGGATTTGACATCAGCCATCTTTGTGGGGCCTTTGGGTTCGTTTCCTGGTTTGTTAAGTATTGTAGAATGTGGTCCTCCACGCTGAGCAAGCCGCTGTCATTATGAGATCAGCTGTGCCTACTGACACTCCATGACAATTGGGCTTGCAGGTTCTCCTGGAAGGAGAGGGCAGGGAAGCCATTGGAACGCCACCTGAATCCTTGCAANAGTAAGTGATCAATGAACAGCCACAGAGGACAGACAGCAGGTCAATCCACCAGAGCTAAAGCGTCACCTCCAACCTGTGGGTGACAGGTAACAAGGGCAACGGTGGCACTTCCTCGGAACCACCAGGCTATGAGATCGCAGGTGATACTGCAGAACAGAGTAAAGTACTCTTTATTGCTTTCCTGTTGCTGATGAAAGAGAGGCCATGTGGGATGACGTTTCTAATGGACCACGCACTCCCAGATGAGATAAATACATGAAACATCACATCTGAAAACGACGTCAGAGAAACTGAGTTGTTACAGAGGACTGAGACCACTAATACAGAATAGCAAAAACTCCTGGCCCATTGTAATCTGCTTTTCAGAGAGTAGTGAAATAAGCTATAAAAATTAGCAGTATGAAGACCGAGGAGATGGATCGGTTGGCAAAATGCCAGTAGGCAAGCATGAGCCCTCAAGTTTGGATCTCCAGCACCCATGTAAAAAAGTCAGGCATGGTGGCCTGTCCCTGTAATCCTAGTACTGGGGAGGCAGAGGCAGGAGGATCCTCAGGGCTTATTCACCAGTTAGAATAGCTGAGTCAGTGAGAGGGTCCTGCCTCAAAAAATAGGATGGCTCAGCAGTGAAGACACTTGATGCCCTTCCAGAGGATCTGAGTTTAGCTCCCAGTGTCCACAAGAGGCTCACAACCTCCTGTAATTCCAGCTCCAAAGGTCATGACACTCTTTTCTGGCCACTAGGGGGGGACCACTATCCCGCAATGTACTCACGCATATACATACACAGATACGTAAATAAAATTAAAACAAAGTAGAGAGCGATTAAGGAAAACACCCAACATTGACCTCCAGCCTCTGCACATGCGTGCAATCTCTGCACATGTATGGACACATGCAAGCACACAGACACATACACACAAAGATAGTAGCATAAAATCCTACACCACAGATGGCAAGGCACGAGATCCCTCAGGAAGATCTTTCGCATTTGCCACTAGATTTGACTAGCTTGCCTGGAACTGAGGAAAATTTGTTTAAACAACAAGCAAACAAACAAAACCTCAGTTGCACAACCCATATTCCAAGCTGAAGAAAAAATAAATACAGAAAGAGGATTGTGGAAGAAAATTTCTGTGTGGGGCTGGCAGATGGCTCAGTGATTAAGAACACACACTGTTCTTGCAAAGGACCAGAGTTCAGTTTCCAGCACCCACATCAGGTGACTCACAACCACCCACAACTCTAGCTTCAGAGGACCCAATGCCTTATCCTGGCCTCTGCATGCACACACACACACACACACACACACACATACACACACATAATAATAAAAATAAATATTTTTTAAAAAAGAATGGACACAGTCAATAAGACAAAACGACAGCCTACAGAATGGGAAAAGATCTTCACAAACCCCACATCTGACAAAGGGCTGATCTCCAAAATATATAAAGAACTCAAGAAACTAGACATCAAAATATTCAACAATCCAATTAAAAAATGGGCTACAGAGCTAAACAGAGAATTCTCAAAAAAAGAATCTCAAATGGCTGAAAGACATTTAAGGAAATGCTCAACATCCTTAGTCATCAGGGAAATGCAAATCAAAACGACTCTGAGATACCATCTTACACCTGTCAGAATGGCTATGATCAAAAACACTGATGACAGTCTATGCTGGAGAGGATGTGGAATAAGGGGAACACTCCTCCACTGTTGGTGGGAGTGCAAACTTGTACAGCCACTGTGGAAATCAAAATGGCGGTTTCTCAGAAAATTGGGAATGAATCTTCCTCAAGACCCAGAGATACAACTCTTGGGTATATACCCAAGGAACGCTCATTCATACCGCAAAGATACATGCTCAACTATGTTCATAGCAGCATTATTTGTAATAGCCAGAACCTGGAAGCAACCTAGATGCCCATCAACTGAAGAATGGATCAAGAAAATGTGGTACATATACACAATGGAGTACTACTCAGCAGAGAAAAACAATGACCATATGATATTTGCAGGCAAATGGATGGAATTAGAAAATATTATCCTGAGTGAGGTAACCCAGACTCAGAAGGACAAATATGGTATGTACTCACTAATAGGTGGATACTAGATATAAACCAAAGGACAATCACTCTGCAACCCACAGATCCAGGGAGGCTACCTAGCAGGAAGGACCCTAGGATGACTGTAGCATAAAATAAGTTTGGGTTTTGCCCAGTCACTGGGTAAGCTTTAGTGAAACATTTCACTATTAGGATAAAAATTTGTACCTCTATTTATGGTCAAACTATCTGTATATTATCTCTCCTGCAGTTGTACATCAAATGTTTTAATAAAAAAAATTAAATAAAAAAAAGAATGTGTGTGCACATGCAGTGTGCCCACACATGTGTATGGTANTTGTGAGTATCCCATGAGAGCATGTGCTTATGTGTGCCTGTGTGAGTGCAGGTACACATATGTGCATTTCAAGATAAAATTGAGATCTCTGAATAAAAGCCAAATTCCCCCCTCTCACTCTGGCTGTAGACGCTGTACGATTTTGCTGCATTTTAAGATCGGCTAAGANGGCAAATATTTATTAACAAACCAGCTCTGAAATGAGCACAGCTGGAAAAGACAGCTAGAAGCTGGCAAGCGTCTGGGAAGTGAAGAGTCAAGTAAACCTTCGCTGTGAGCCTGCGGGGGGCTGGATGAGAATCAGGCCGGAGAGGAGGGAAAACAGGTTAATGTGCCCACGCAGCTCTGAAATCAGGGCTGAAGCCTTTTCCTGAGGTCCCTGGAAACCTGATGACATGCTCACAGGGCTGAGCTCGCGCTATCCTGGGCATACAGTAGTTCCTCACAGTTAAAAGGGGGGCATTTCTTCACACAGTTGCTTAAATGGTCCTCTTCTGTCAATAAGTATTCCCTAACGGCCAGGGTAAATTATTTTCCCAGGGATCTTAAAAACATTCTATTCACACATATTAATTATGTATAAGAATGGGTTTTTATTTAAAATTTTTATTACATTTATGTAGTGTGTGTGTGTGTGTGTGTGCGCGCGTGTGTGTGTGTGTGTGTGCTCATGCGCATGTGACTGTATATGTACGTAGAGATCAGAAGATAACCTGTAAGATTTGGTTTTCATTTCCACCATGTGGGTTCTGGGGATTGAACTCGGTGGTCAGGCTTGGTGGCAAGCCCCTTTACCCACTGAGCCATCTTACTGGCCCCAGCAGGATGACTTGAATCCTATGTAATTGTGGCAGGAGAGTTCTGCAGCATGAGGCTATCTGGACATGTGGTGAGCACATCTACTTTTATAAAGGAGATGCTGCGATTTGCATTCAACCGGGCTTTCCTGAGCTTGTGAGTGGGTTTGACCTCTCCAGGAGGAATTTGCTACAGATTTTGAAAACGAAGTCAATTTTTTTTAAAGAGAAAAAGAAATTGAAATAAGCCTGTCCTTGTTTCTATTCCTGTGGTAAGAGGCAGTTGGGAAAATGTTCTGGGGGAAATGGCTAACATCCTCCTGAAGGAAGAATCAAATGAAGATAGAGGAGCTGGCAAGGGGCTCAGCCAGTGTTCTAGTCTCATTTATGTTGCTATGATAAAAACATCTTGGCCCAAAACAACTTAGGAGAGCAGAGGGGTTTGTTTGGCTTATAATTCCAGGTCATAACTCGTCCTTGAAGGCAACTTGGAATAGGAACTCAAAGCATCATAGCCACAGTCAAGAGCAGAGAGAGAAGAAACATACCCTTGCCTGCTTTTCCTAGTTCTCAACTAGCTTTCTCTTCTCCTGTACTATTCAGGAACCATAGCCCATGGAGTGCCACCCACAGGGGGCTCCCTACTTCAATTAACAAACTAGACAGTCTCTCATTGATATGCCAGATCCAGACAACAACCTCATCTAGAAAATTCCTCAGGTGAGGCTCTCCATCCAGATGATTTTAGGTCATGAAAGTTGACATGTAGAATTAACCAGAACGGTCAGTAAATTGCTTGGCGTGTAAGCATAAGTGCCTGAGTTTAATCCCCATAACCCACGTGAAATGCCAGGTATGATAGTATGCACTTGTAAACCCAGGGCTGGGAAGGTAGACACAGAAAGATCCCCTGGGCTCACTGGCCAACCATCTTAGCCTACTTGGTGAGCTCCAGGCTAGGGAGTGACCCTGTCCCCTCAAACAAGGTGGGGGCCTGGAGAGAGGGCTCAGCGGTGAAGAGCACTTGCTATTCTTGCAGAGGACCCAGATTTGATTCCCAGACCCCACATGATGGATCACAACCATCTATAACTCTAGTTCCAGGGGATCCAATGTCCTCTTCAGCCTTTGTGGGCACCCGGCACAAACATTGTATACATATATACACGAAGGCAAAACATTCATATACGTACAATAAAAATAAATGAATCCAAAGACAATCAAACAGACAAAACACCCGAGAATGCCTGAGAAATGATACCCAAGACTGTCTTCAGGTCTATAGTCACACTTGCACATATGAACACACACACACAAACACACACACAATGATGAGTCATAGTGAAAACATTTCTGTTTGGACCTAAAAACATCTACCTCTACACGATCCAATAATCATTACCAGCTCAGTTATGGAAGTCAATGCCATCTTCACAGGGTGTAAATTTTAATCACTAACAGAGTAATGTAAGCCTCAAGTCTTAGATTTTGTTAAAAGGGAGCAGGGAAAGAAGGGGGAGACGAAACAGCTCTATGAATTTATAGCAGTTCACTAGTTTTATTTAGTGAAGAGACAGGCAATAGAGAATTCTTGACACTGAAGATATATTGGGAGATACAGACACTTTACAATGTGGCTGCAAATATAAAGCAACAGGACTGACAGAAAAAGGTACCTGAAAGGCTGAGGCAGGAGGATTATAAATTTGAGGCTAGCCAGATCTACACAGAGAGCTGTGGTAGATCACCTGGGCTTCTCAGTGAGACCTTGTGCCAGAAAATGGAAAAGAGGTGAGGAGGTGGCTCAGTGGGTAGAACGCTTACCCAGAATGCACCAAGCCTTGGGTTCCATCCCCAGTACTGTGGAAACTGAGCATGGAGGTGCACACTTCCCCAGTGCATACATGATGGTGCACTGGGGAGGCAGAGGCAGGAGGACAGGAGTTCAAAGTCATCCTCGACTACATAGTGATGTCCTATCCTGAACATCCTGAACTACTTGATACCCTTTCTCCAAATAAATAAATTCNTTGTAAGTAGATGAGTCGTTTCCAAAGCTACAGAGATAATAGAGAAAACATCATAGTCAGCTCCCGCTGTCAATTTGACACAAACTCAGAGACATCTGGGAAGAGGAAACCTCAACTGAAGAATTGTCTCCAACAGCCTGGCCAATGGGCATGTGTCCATGCAGCATTTTCTGATTGTTAACTGATGTAAGGGGGCCCAGCCCACTGAGGGCAGTACCATCCAATCTGTAAGCGGGGGGTGGGGTGGGTGGGTGGGGCTTGGCTGAATAACAAAGGGAGCTGAATGTGAGCCTGTGAGCAAGCCAGTACTCAGAGCTCCCCCAAGGCCTCCGCTCCAGTTCCCGTCCTGGTTTCCCTAGATGTCAGACTTGTAACCTATTAGCCAAATAAACTATTTCTTCCCCCAAATTGCTTTTGTTCTATCACAGTAACAGAAACCAAACTAGGACAGATGAAAGGAAAGAAAATGTAAGTCAAGACGTGTGTNAGAAAGCGGCACGGGGTATGGATGGCTCAGTAGTTAAGATTGCTTGCTGCTCTTTCANTGCAACTGAGTTTGGTTCCCAGCACCAACTTTGAGCAGCACACAACTGCCCGTAAGTCCAGCTCCAAGGGATTCGACACCCTCTTCTGGCCTCTACATGGCCACCTGCATGCATGTGGTGCACATATGGACAAGTGGGCACAAATACACACATGCATAAATAAAGGAAANATAAATCCTAGTAGGTCCACATTTGAGTGATGGCTACACATTCAAGAGTATATTGGCAGCACAAATTTGACTTCATTGTTTTGGGTTTTGTTTTAAATGAGGACACAAAGTTGGGTGGGTGCAAAAGAGGGTTAGATCTGGGAGGATCTGGGGAGTGAACAGGATCAAAATTGATTGAATAAAATTCTCAGAAATTAATAAAATTTAAATAAAAAAGTGAAACAAAGCAGAATGTTGGATCAGACAATGTTATCACTTTTGTCCATAAACGTATACCATTTAGACGTGTAACCCACAAGACCCTGAGTCCTAAAACAAAATCTGCATGCTTCTTACAGACAACATGCACCGTGATGGTCAATACTGATGCTCAACTTGACAGGACCTAATGTCACCATGGAAATCTGGGCATGTTTGTGAGAGAACTTTCCAATTAGGTTAGTGGAGAAGGGAACATATTCCCTGGGGTCCTGGGGTCCTGGGCTGAATAAAAAGGAAAAAGTGAGCTGGCCACCAACCAGCATTCATCTCTTTCTGCTTCCTGACTGTGGGGCTATGTGACCAGCTGCCTCAGTCTCCCACTGCCATGCCTTCCCCGAGACAATGGACTGTATCCCCTCAAACTTGAAGCCAAGACACTCTTCTTTCCTTGGGTTGCTTTTCTCAAGTATTTTGCCATAGCGATAGAAAAAGTAACCAATGCAGACACAAATCAAAATGACATAGAAAGGTTTTTAAAAAAATGGGTAAAAAACAAACAAGAAAGCCAGGCAGTATTAAGATAAAATACACTCCTTGTCACCTCCGTATAAATCAGATGCACACAGACAAGTCCCTCTCATCATTTTTCCTAGGCTCAAAACAGAAACGTTATCCTCTCACAAATCAAGCAAACTTACTTTCTTGGACATCTTTTAACAGGGATGAGGACCAAATGCTTGAAAGAGGTATCTGATGTACCAGGGGCTATGTACCAGAACCATGTATGGACTGTGAGAAGAGTTCACCCACTGGGGAGAGCCTNCATCAGTGACCCTCTAGTAGAGGTGACGTCAGAATCAACAGGATAAAATAAAGGATGCTGGGCTGTAGTACTGGAGTTTCATAGGGTGGCATTTAGAGTTTGATTATTTAGCTCACATTGGATGCTCATGCAGATGTTCTAGGGCATTTGCTGGTCTCCATGACTGACTCTCAGTGACCCCAACATCCCTGAATGAAATCAAGAAATGCCTGAGGCAGCAAGGCTTGGTGGCACATTCCTGAACTCCTAGTGATCAGGAGA